>CAWUFW010008538.1:0-392500 GCA_963921515.1 Calotriton arnoldi
AGGGGGTGTGTGGTGGCGACCTGCTGGTGGTGGGTGAGGTGTGCTCACTGGCTGTGGACGCAGGGGAAGTGGACACTGCTGGCCGACCCTGCGCCCTAGCAGGTGGTGGCGGAGGTGGTGTTGCTGGCCTTGCCTGTGACCCCACCGCCACCACCAGCTGGCCCATGAGGTCCACGAGTTGGTCCATACGGGACACGAATTGGCCCATATGGGCGTCCATGGACCTCAGCACCCCCAGCACCTCCCGCGTGTCAGTAGCAGACCTGGCCCATTGTCCTTGGGCCTCTTCATGAGGCCCCAAGGACTCTGGCCATTTGAGGCAGGGCATGGCTCCCAGGGGAGGCTGGCGTTTCCCTGACCCTGCTCCTCCTACCAGTCCTGCTGCCACCGGCCCTGCCCACTAGCCACATTGCTCACCACGGTCCTCGCTGTGGCTCCCAGGGTGGATCCAGTCGGCCGGGCCACCACCTGCGCTGGGGCTGGTGCCAGCGAAGACGTGGTGGTGGTGGAGGCGGTGGTGGTCGGTGCGGCGATGGTGGCGGTTGCGGCAGTGGTAGTGGCCGCAATGACCGTGGGTGTGGCCGCAGCGACAGTGGCAGCAGGGGACTGGGACTGTTCAGCATCCCTGGATGATGGGTTGGTGGGTAGGAGGGGTCCTGGGAGCGGCTGGGCCCTGCCACGCCAGATGGGCCAGCTTGGTGGTCCGTGTCCGAAGAGGTGGACAGATCCTCCAGATCCGTGTGTCCTCGTTGGGGGCTTGTAGGCTGGCTGTGCTGGCTGCTGTCTCCATCCCCAGCGTCCAGCAGTTCGTCACCTGTGGAGAGAATGAGATTTGTTATTGTGTTGCACCTGGCGAAGTATGTATTAGTCGTCTGACATTGGCAGTTCGTGCAATCTCGTACATGGGTTTCCCGGAGGCGGAGTGTGTGGCTGTGGCATCTGTAGTTGTGTGTGCTAGGCAATGGGACTGTGTGCTGTGCACATGTGGCATGGGACGGATTGGCCATGCCGATGGGTGTGTTGCTTTGCCCCTACTCATTGTGACTCTGGTGTATGCGGGCTCCTGGCCCATCCTGGGTCTGGTTTGTACTTTGCTTTTGGAGTTCAAATGGAACGCTTAGGAACGCATATGGCAACATGGGGGCCATGCCCCAGATTCGCATTTGGGATGGAATATGCTTTTGGGGTTCAAATGGAACGCTTAGGAACGCACATGGCAACATGGGGGCCATGCCCCAGATTCGCATTTGGGATGGAATATGCTGTTGGGGTTCAAATGGAACGCTTAGGAACGCATATGGCAACATGGGGGCCATGCCCCAGATTCGCATTTGGGATGGAATATGCTTTTGGGGTTCAAATGGAACGCTTAGGAACGCATATGGCAACATGGGGGCCATGCCCCAGATTCGCATTTGGGATGGAATATGCTTTTGGGGTTCAAATGGAACGCTTAGGAACGCACATGGCAACATGGGGGCCATGCCCCAGATTCGCATTTGGGAGGGGATATGCTTTTGGGGTACATGCTGTGAGCCATGGGTGCCGAACGTGACATGTGTTGTGGCAGCATGACAGTGCATGGTCTGAGGTGTGTGCATGCCTGACATGCCCTGCATATTTGCTGTCTGTTGTGGTTACTGGACATGGCATTGGACGCATCGTTATGAGTGAGTGATAGTTGTGTGCCAGCCAACGTATTGCAGTTGTCCCATCTCCTTGGTGTGCGTGCTGCCCTGTGCCATGTGCATCACTGCAGTGCTCGGGGTCGGTGTGGCCCATGTTGTGTGTTGTTGCTCACAGTGTGTCGTGCGCTTCATTGACTTCTGGCACATGGTTGGTCATGGGCATGTGTCTTAGCGTGACTGCTGTATGTGTGGCAGCTGTGCGGATGACATGCCTTTCATGAGACTGGGGCTGACGGATGGGATGGATGGTATGTTGTATGTGCATGGTGTGTCTGTGTGTTTGATGGGTTCAGTGGTGTTCGTGTGCATTTATGTTGTTCCGCTCTGTTGCGTCTAGTGTTGTTTGTCTTACATAGGCGTAGTTGTGGGGTATGTGGTTGACAGGCAGTAGGGGCTACATGGACAGGACTTCAATGGTGTTTCGGTTGTGTGTGATGAGTTGCACAGTGGCTGCCGTGTGGGATTATATTCAGTGTGGCTTGTGCATGCAGACGTGGCTCCTTGGGTGTTGCTATGTCTGTGATGGGTCATGTGGGGTGTGAGTCTGCTGTTCATGTCCGTGTGCACATTGTTCACTTGTTCGTGACGGTGGGCGGTGCTGCGTGTCCGTGTGCTACGTGACATGTCCCATGTGTTGGTGGTGTTATGGTCCTCATGCCTCCAGTAATCCAGCCCTGTCCAGTTTCCCACCTGCAAGTTGTTCGTGCGTGCACTGTACTGGATGCCACATGGCTCTAAGCGGGGGTGCTCCATGTTGCAGGTCTGTGGGGGTGGGGGGGTGTAGTGGGTCGTGGGGGTGGCTGTACACCCACTGACACCGATTGCTGTGGACCGTGATGTCTGCCTTTCGGCTGTCGTTGTGCACTGCGGTGGCTGACACGTGGCTGTGGGGTGTGGGGGATGCTCCTCCTTGCTGTGCTGTGGGACTGGGGCCTGGTGTGTGTTGTACTTGGGCTGTCCACCGTCCCACCCACTGCACTTTGTGTTCCTGCCACTTACCTGTTACTTGTCGGTTAGTGCAGCTGTGGCGGACACATGGGTGTGGTGGGTGCTCGTTGTGGCGCTTCTGGCATATTTGGGGACCTGTTGGTGGTTACGTGGCTGGCTTAGTGTACACATGTCCCCACGCATCTTACAGTTGTTCGGTTTGGGCTGTGTGTGGTAGTGTCTGTTGCATGTGCGTGTGATGTGTTGTGTATTGTGTGCTGGACATGGGGGTGTTTGTCCCTGGGAGCTGTGGCATGATGGTAGTGCATGTGAGTACATAGCGGTGTGCTAGTATACATTAGTTTGTACTTACCAGCCTCCACTCCCCTGCTAATCCGGCGAGGATCTCCGGATGGATTACGACTCGCACCTTCTCCTCCCACGCTTTGAAGGTCTTAAAGAGCGCGGGATTCCCTCCGCCAGTGACGGCAGCCAGCTCTCTGTTTTTGCCCTCCTTCTTCTTGACCAGGCTCTTTACGTCATTCCAACGTTTGTTTATCTCGGTTCTGTTCCTGGGCAGGGTCCCGACTGCATTGACCTGGTCTACGATCCGGGTCCACATTCTGTTTCTGGTGGCTAGTGGTGTGTGCTGGACCATGTTCCCATAGATTTGTGGGTACACCTTGATGATCTCGTCGACCATGACCGTCAGCTCCATGGGCGTGAACTTGGGCATCCTTTGTGGTGCCATGGTGTTTGTGGTGCTGGTGCGGTGTGTGTTGTGTAATGTGCAGGGGTTTGTGGTGCCGGTGTTTGGTGGTGGTGGTGGTGGTGGTGGTGGTAGTGATGTGTGCGTTTCTGTGGTGTGCTGCTGTCCTTGCTGTGTCACTGTGTCCTCTCCTCTCCTCTCTGGTTTGCAATGTAGCAAGGGGTTGTGGTCTGTGGGAGTGCTGCTTTTGTACTCACCTATGTGGGTGTGTCCTCATGGTCTGTTGTTTTCAGGTGTGTTGTGTCTGGGGTTCTGGCCTTTGTATTTTTTGTTTGTCCGGGGGGTGTTTTCGGGATGTGTACTGTGCTTGTGTATTTGTGCGTGCCTTGCTGTGTGGACTTGTTGGCCATGTTGTGTGCTATTGGTTTTGTGTGCGGATGGTTTCTGTGCAGGTACGTGGGCGCCATGGCTTCTGCCGTGTCGATTCTCATCGGCGTTGTTTGCGCTGGCGGGCGGTATATTTGTTGTTTTTCCGCGCTCATGGCGGTGCGATCGTAATTTCACGTGCGGTGTGTCGGCCGTGTGGGCGGGCGGTTTTGTGTTGTCGTGCGTGTTTCCGTCCGTGGCGGGCGGTTTGACTCCGACTCGGACGATGGCGGGCGGTATTTTGTATGATTTTTCCGCCGATGGCGGTTTTCGGTTTGTGTACTCATAATGGCATGGTCGGTGTTCAGGCGGTGTGTGCGGGCGGATTTTTGCCGCTTCCATGCCTGGCGGATTTTTTTACGCCGGGTATCGTAATGGGCCCCTTAGTGTCCTCATGCTTTCCTCTGGCACTGATGTGGTCCGTTCTTAAGGGCATCACAGCCCATCTTTTTCCAACATATGAAGAGTGTGTCCGGCTGAGCAAAATCCAGTCTGACACTCTTCATTTTCGGGTCAGGCAGCTAGGCACTCTACATGCACTAAATGCACGGGTGCCTGGCTTCCTGAGTGTTATTTGCCATGATGAAGTTTTCAGGTGCCTGCGGGTGTTACCTCCTCAGCCCGGCAAAACACTGGCGGTCTTTCCCCACATGAAGAGGGGGTGCGTCACATATAGACCCGGACCTGGGCGCTTCAGTTTTAAGCCCTGAATTGCCCAGGGCTGACTGTCCATCAATGAAGCCTTGTCCCGGAGTGGGGTGGGGTTAGCAGTCTTACTGACACCATCCCACTCTGTGACGAGTAAGGGACTGCTGTATCCTCTCCTTGGCTGACCCATAATAAGGTTAGCAAATGAAAGGAGGTGGCAGCCCCAATCCTCCAGTAACCACAAGGCCTCCCTGATTTTACCGTATGTTGTCGCAGCGGCCTGGTAAGTTATTTTTAATGTTGGGTGCCTGTATTGTATGTATTATTGTATGTCTATTTTTGTGTGTTGTGAATGGCTGTGCGTGTGTATGGTTCACTGACAGAATATCGACCTCAAAAATATAAATGTAAAAAATATCGAGGGAAAAATATAGAATACAAAAATATAGACTGCCTATACTTAAAAGGTAAGTACAAAAATATTGTTTACAAAAATCTAGTTGTATTTGTTATTGATTTTTAAATATATATAATTTAAAATATTAAATAAACATATATTAAATACTAACAATTTATGCAAATAAAACATATTTAAATGTATATTTTAACCAATATAACAAATAAACTTACTTTTAAAAATGTAAACACACACACATATATATATGAACATTTATATATATAAATAATATAAATAAACTAATATTTTAAATAATATAATTTAAAAAATCGTGAATAATATATTATCGAAAATATATGTATGCATATTTAAATATACCAAAAACATAAAATATTTTTAAAAAAAACAAATTTAATTTAAAATAAAAAGTTAACACATTTTTTTTACAATTTAATTACAGATAATTTACAAACAAAAAATATTGACAGTTTTAAATATTATTATTATAATAAGTCAAACACATAATTATAGAAATTACAACATAAAGTACTTTTACAAAAATTAAAATAAATACATATACAGTTCCCACTACATTAAAAAAAACATTTTATACTACATAAATATAAAAATAAGTACTCCCTCCTAACACAACACAACAGTAACAAAAATGTTTACATCATGTAAAAATAAGATTTACTACTCTAACTACAATAAATATAAAATTTATTAAAATATAACATTGAAAAATACTCCAAATTACTATTTCCAGTACAATTAACACAACAATAAATATTACAATTAACAAAAAAAATAATAATATTCCCACTCCAGTCAGTGCAACAGTAGGGAAAGTGTTGGATTGCGGAGGGGTAAAATTTACTATTCCAACTCTAGTCAATGCAACAGTAGGGAAAGTGTTGGATTGTGGAGGGGTAAAATTTACTAGTCCCACTAGAGTCAGTGCAACATTAAAAACAAATAAAATATCTTAAACAAAATGAAAATAATTTAATAAAAGTAAATCAATTGAAATATATGTTGAATAAAAAATACAAATATATTTAATATAAAAATGTAAAATTAATTTAATTCCCACCCCATACCCCTACAAAACCCACAACCCCACATCTAAATAAAAAATAAAATACTTGCACAATTAACATATTAATGAATCAATTAAACAAATATTATTTATGAAAAACTAAATATAAATTCATTAAAATTAATTAACTTCCCACCCTTTATCCTTATAAACCCCACACCCCCAACTAAAATTAAACTAAAAAAACAATAACACAAATTAATTAATTTACAATTAAATAATTATTAGTATTTAACAAGAAAATTAACAAATGAAATAAAATAATTTACTCCCCACCCTTTACCCCTATAAACCCCACAACCCAAACCTAAAAACATTTAATTAAACTATTAATATATTTCATTATTAATTAATTAACAATTAATTATTATAAAATTAAGTTGCTTCCCACACTTTTTCCCCTATAAACCCCACAATCCACACCTAAAAAAATAATTACACAATTAACATAATTAATTATCAGTTAACTAATATTAATTAACAACTATTAATAACTTTAAAATAAATTACTTCCCACCCTTTACCCCTATAGCCCCACATCCCGCACCCAAAAAATTACACAATTAGCATAATTATCAATTAATCAATATTAATTTACAAATAATTATTAATTAATTAAAAATAAATTACCTTCCATCCTTTACCCCTATAAATGCCACAATCCGCAAAAAACATTTACATAAAAAAATTAACAAAATTAAATATCAATTAAATAAATAATATTAATTTAAAATAATAATTAATTTATTATAATTAAATAACTTACCACCCTATGGGGCCCATTACGATACCCGGCGTAAAAAAATCCGCCAGGCATGGAAGCGGCAAAAATCCGCCCGCACACACCGTCTGAACACCGACCACGCCATTACGATTACACAAACCGAAAACCGCCATCGGCGGAAAAATCCCACAAAATACCGCCCGCCATCGTCCGAGTCGGAGTCAAACCGCCCGCCACGGACGGAAACACGCACGACAACACAAAACCGCCCGCCCTCACGGCCGACACACCGCACGTGAGATTACGATCGCACCGCCATGAGTGCGGGAAAACTACAAATATACCGCCCGCCAGCGCAAACAACGCCGATGAGAATCGACACGGCAGAAGCCATGGCGCCCACGTCCCTGCACAGAAACCATCCGCTGACAAAAACAATCGCACACAACATGGCCAACAAGTCCACACAGCAAGGCACGCACAAATACACAAGCACAGTACACATCCCGAAAACACCCCCTGGACAAACAAAAACTACAAAGGCCAGAACACCAGACACAACACACCTGAAAACAACAGACCATGAGGACACACCCACATAGGTAAGTACAAAAGCAGCACTCCCACAGACCACAACCCCTTGCAACATTGCAAACTAGAGAGGAGAGGAGAGGACACAGTGACACAGCAAGGACAGCAGCACACCACAGAAACGCACACATCACAACCACCACCACCACCACCACCACCAAACACCGGCACCACAAACCCCCTGCACATTACACAACACACACCGCACCAGCACCACAAACACCATGGCACCACAAAGAATGCCCAAGTTCACGCCCATTGAGCTGACGGTCATGGTCGACGAGATCATCAAGGTGCACCCACAAATCTATGGGAACATGGTCCAGCACACACCACTAGCCACCAGAAACAGAATGTGGAACCGGATCGTAGACCAGGTCAATGCAGTCGGGACCCTGCCCAGGAACAGAGTCGAAATAAACAAACGGTGGAATGACGTCAAGAGCCTGGTCAAGAAGAAGGAGACCAAGAACAGAGAGCTGGCAGCCGTCACTGGCGGAGGGAATCCCGCGCTCTTCAAGACCTTCAAAGCGTGGGAGGAGAAGGTGCGAGTCATCATACATCCCGAGATCCTCGCCGGATTAGCAGGGGAGTGGAGGCTGGTAAGTACAAACTAATGTATACCAGCACACCGCTATGTACTCACATGCACTACCACCATGCCACAGCTCCCAGGGACAAACACCCCCATGTCCAGCACACAATACACAACACATCACACACACATGCAACAGACACCACCACACACAGCCCAAACAGAACAACTGTAAGATGCGTGGGGACATGTGTACACTCAGCCAGCCACGTAACCACCAACAGGTCCCCAAATATGCCAGAAGCGCCACAACGAGCACCCACCACACCCATGTGTCCGCCACAGCTGCACTAACCGACAAGTAACAGGTAAGTGGCAGGAACACAAAGTGCAGTGGGTGGGAGGGTGGACAGCCCAAGTACAACACACACCAGGCCCCTAGTCCCACAGCACAGCAAGGAGGAGCATCCCCCACACCCCACAGCCACGTGTCAGCCACCGCAGTGCACAACGACAGCCGAAAGGTAGACATCACGGTCCACAGCAATCGGTGTCAGTGGGTGTCCAGCCACCACCACGACCCACAACACCCCCCACCCCCACAGACCTGCAACATGGAGCACCCCCGCTTAGAACCATGTGGCATCCAGTACAGTGCACGCCCGAACAACCTGCAGGTGGGAAACTGGACAGGGCTGGATTACTGGAGGCATGAGGACCGTAACACGACCAACACATGGGACATGTCACGTAGCAGACGAACACGCAGCACCGCCCACCGTCACGAACAAGTGAACAATGTGCACACGGACATGAACCACAGACTCACACCTCACATGACCCATCACAGACACAGCAACACCCAAGGAGCCACGTCTGCATGCACAAGCCACACTGAATATAGTACCACACGGCAGCCACTGTGCAACTCATCACACACAACCGAAACACCATTGAAGTCCTGTCCATGTAGCCCCTACTGCCTGTCAACCACACACCCCACAACTACGCCTATGTAAGACAAACAACACTAGACGCAACAGAGCGGAACAACATAAATGCACACGAACACCACTGAACCCATCAAACACACAGACACACCATGCACATACAACATACCATCCATCCCATCCGTCAGCCCCAGTCTCATGAAAGGCATGTCATCCGCACAGCTGCCACACATACAGCAGTCACGCTAAGATACATGCCCATGACCAACCATGTGCCAGAAGTCAATGAAGCGCACGACACACTGTGAGCAACAACACACAACATGGGCCACACCCCTCCACGAGCACTGCAGTGATGCACATGGCACAGGGCAGCACGCACACCAAGGAGATGGGACAACTGCAATACGTTGGCTGGCACACAACCATCACTCACTCATAACGATGCGTCCAATGCCATGTCCAGTAATCACAACAGACAGCAAATATGCAGGCCATGTCAGGCATGCACACACCTCAGACCATGCACTGTCATGCTGCCACAACACATGTCACGTTCGGCACCCATGGCTCACAGCATGTACCCCAAAAGCATATTCCCTCCCAAATGCGAATCTGGGGCATGGCCCCCATGTTGCCATATGCGTTCCTAAGCGTCCCATTTGAACCCCAAAAGCATATTCCCTCCCAAATGCGAATCTGGGGCATGGCCCCCATGTTGCCATATGCGTTCCTAAGCGTCCCATTTGAACCCCAAAAGCATATTCCCTCCCAAATGCGAATCTGGGGCATGGCCCCCATGTTGCCATATGCGTTCCTAAGCGTTCCATTTGAACCCCAAAAGCATATTCCCTCCCAAATGCGAATCTGGGGCATGGCCCCCATGTTGCCATATGCGTTCCTAAGCGTTCCATTTGAACCCCAAAAGCATATTCCCTCCCAAATGCGAATCTGGGGCATGGCCCCCATGTTGCCATATGCGTTCCTAAGCGTCCCATTTGAACACCAAAAGCAAAGTACAAACCAGACCCAGGATGGGCCAGGAGCCCGCATACACCAGAGTCACAATAAGTAGGGGCACAGCAACACACCCATCGGCATGGCCAATCCGTCCCATGCCACATGTGCACAGCACACAGTCCCATTGCCAAGCACACACAACTACAAATGGTACAGCCACACACACGCCTCCGGGAAACCCATGTACGAGATTGCACGAACTGTTAATGTCAGACGACAACTACATACTTCGCCAGGTGCAACACAATAACAAATCTCATTCTCTCCACAGGTGACGAACTGCTGGATGCTGGGGATGGAGACAGCAGCCAGCACAGCCAGCCTACAAGCCCCCAACGAGGACACACGGATGTGGAGGATCTGTCCTCCTCTTCGGACACGGACCACCAAGCAGGCCCATCTGGTGTGGCAGGGCCCAGCCGCTCCCCAGGACCCCTCCTACCCACCAACTCATCATCCAGGGCGGCTGAACATTCCCAGCCCCCTGCTGCCACTGTCGTAGCGGCCACACCCACGGTCATTGCGGCCACACCCACGGTCATTGCGGCCACACCCACGGTCATTGCGGCCACTACCACTGCCGCAACCGCCACCATCGCCGCACCGACCACCACCGCCGCCACCACCACCACGTCTTCGCTGGCACCAGCCCCAGTGCAGGTGGTGGCCCGGCCGACTGGATCCACCCTGGGAGCCACAGCGAGGACCGTGGTGAGCAATGTGGCTAGTGGGCAGGCCGGTGGCAGCAGGACTGGTAGGAGGAGCAGGGTCAGGGAAACGCCAGCCTCCCCTGGGAGCCATGCCCTGCCTCAAATGGCCAGAGTCCTTGGGGCCTATGAAGAGGCCCAAGGACAATGGGCCAGGTCAGCTACAGACACGCGTGAGGTGCTGGGGGTGCTGAGGTCCATGGACGCCCGTATGGGCCAAATCGTGGACCTCATGGGCCAGCTGGTGGTGGCGGTGAGGTCACAGCCAGGGACAGCAGCTCCCCTCCGCCACCACCTGCCGGGGCGCAGGGTCGAGCAGCAGTGTCCAGTTCCCCTGCGTCCACAGCCAGTGAGCACACCTCAACCACCAGCATGTCGCAAGCAGGCACCCCCTCGCAAACGTGGAAGGGGCCGTCCGAAGTGGAAACAGATCTCCCGGGAGGACTTCGCACGCTCCAGACGCAAGTGAGGCAGCCAGCCAGCCTTCCTTGACCACCCACTGCATTGACTTGGACTACGATCCCACTCCACACAGCCATCTGGATGGCATGTGTGTGTTGGACTATGGACATAGAACCAGTGGGTACACCCTGAGCATCACGCAGCCATGACCGACAGCTCATTGTCACTGCACGCACCACTTTTGTCATCACCTTACACACAATCACATGTCACAGTTTGAAATAAATGCACCTCTTACACAAACTGCTGTTTGTGCCCTGTGTTTTATTTGTACGGAATACAACGGCCACCTTGGGCGGAAAGGCACCTGATGCGTGGCATGGCAATGGAACCGGAGGGCCTGTAGGGACCTAGGGGTGGGAGACAGAACAGGAGCACATTCAATGAGTGTGTCACACACCCATCACACAGTACATGTCAACAACTACAAGCAATGTACACACATCGCACAGAGCAATAGGGCACAATGCCACAGCCACCAACAGTGGCATACTACCCTGGCCATGGAGCGTTGACACACAGCACGCAGTGAACAAACGGCCACCCTGACACAGCACACACACACCTGCACAGATACAGCCACATCAGCCGTCGTACATGGACACTCACCGTCAAGTGAAGTAGTGGGCGATGAGCTGCTGCCGCACATTACCAGCTTCCTCCTCTCCGCTGTCCTCCTCACTCGAGCTGTCCTGGTCTGCGGGCTGGGGCCCTGGTTGATCTCCGTCATCCACGATGAGGGGGATCTGCTTCCGAATGGCCAGATTGTGCAGCATGCAGCACGCCACCACTATCTGGCACACCTTCTGTGGGGAGTACGCCAGCGCACCCTCGGTGCGGTCCAGGCACCTGAACCTGGACTTGAGGAGGCCAAAGGTACGCTCGACCACACGTCTGGTCCTCCCATGTGCCTCATTGTAGCGATCGTCTGCTGGGGTGCGAGGATTCCTCAATGGACTGAGCAGCCATGCCCCATTCGGGTACGCAGAGTCACCTGGGTGTGAGGGACACAGAGAACCGTTGCTATTCCAACTGGACAGGGGACAGCATCGCACAACCAGCACGCTACACCACTCCACATACTCACCGACAATACAGCCACGATCCTGTTGCAGATTGGACATCAGTCGTGGCAAGATGCTGTTGCGCATTATGTGTGCGTCATGGGCCGAGCCTGGGAACTTTGCACACACGTGGGTGATCACCATGTCCGCAAGGCACACCACTTGCACATTCAGGGAGTGCGTGTGCTTCCTGTTGCGGTACAGGTGCTCAGTGGCCTGTGGTGGAACAAGGCCAACATGTGTGCAGTCTATGGCTCCAACGACGTGTGGGATTCTGCCAAGGGCATAGAATGCACCCTTCACTGCCGCCAATTCACGAGCCCTGGGGAAGCGGATGTACCTGTTTCGGCACAGCATCATGGCTGCCAGTACATCCCTCAGCACCTTGCTGAACATGGGCTGGGACATCCCTCCTCCACTGCCCACTGTGTGCTGGAATGACCCAGTGGCGAAGAAATGCATGGCGGCCATCACCTTAGCCGTGGGGGTGACAGCTGTCGGATACACCCTGCGGGGACGGAGATGGGGTTCTAACATGGCACACAGTCGATGCAGGGTTGGCCTGTCCAGCCGAAACTTCCTAATGACCTCTGTATCGTCCATGTCCGCCAGCAATTGGTATGGGCGGTCAATGTTCGGTCTCCGCCTAGGGAATATGGCAGTGGACACATGTCAAAGCAACACAACACATAGCAATTTCGCATACACATCACTGACATGACTGAGCAAGCACATGAGCCACAGCCCAGCTGTCAAGCTGGGACGGCACGGCCACAATACACTTACACAGGTCTCCCAACAATGGCAATGGCTAGTGATACAGACCACTGCCATGTGCATGCACATGGGGATCGAGGCCCCAATGACTTGCGGGGCGTGCTGATGGGGACTGACTGCATATTCGTCAAGCGGCAACGCCACGGCAACATGAATGTCTGCTGAGCATGGAACTGCTTCCGAGGCTGGATGAGTATGGCACACGACGACGACGATGTGGGCACAGGCTGAGCGGCCAAAACAAGTGGGACCTGTGGCACGAGGGGATATGAGACAGTAGTAGGTGTCAGCACTGCACCCTATGTACAGCACTGTACGGATCACACCTCCCGAAACATTGACAGGTGTCCACATTGACAGCCCCATGCCAAGACGGCTGTGTGCTTGCAGTCACACGTCACAGGTGAGAGGTTACATTGCACGTGCCAGGTGGCAGACGTACATAGTGGGAGCTGGCATGTGTGTGCATGTGTCTCCTGTTCAGGATCCACCAGATGGGCGCTGACTCTGTACTGACCATTGGACACAGCATGTTCCGTGGAAGGCTTGTGTGTGTGGGATGGTGGCACTGGATGTGCCTCCGTTGGGTGGGGGGCCATGCACAGGGCGGGTACGTCGATGATTGCGCATTGTTGGTCACGGTGGGTGCACCCACTAAGATGTGTTGCCCTGTGTTCAATTCCTATGTCCGCATGATGATGGACTGTAGATGTGGGCAGACTACACATTGGTCGATGTGCTGTCTATATGCATGTGCCTTCACACCAGGCACAGCTGCCCCTGCACATGTGACCCCTGCTGGACTCGCTGCTGGGTCTGTGGAGCTGATGCACCTTCTGTGCGTGGGGCGGACAGCTCTCCTCACTTCCCTCATTGCGCATGTCATGACTTTGCCGCAGGTGACATGGATCATGGAGGGCCCACATGTACGCGTGGGTAGGCTACACATGATTGTTCACTGGTCGCCACCCCCAGTCAGTGTTTCGAATGGGAAGGTTGTCGTGCTGGTGGTATGTTCGATGTGGCGGATGGGCGGGCCTAGGTGCGGGCTTACATTCCGGACATGGGGGGTAGTTGGATTGGCGACTAGTTGCAGTACACACGGGACACGTCTCTTCCTTTCCACATCTGGGTCATCCCTTGTACTCACTGACAGTGATACAGTCATCTTCGCCCCAGCCCTCATGTCCTCCCCTCGCTCCCCCAATATGCATGTGCACCTGCGAGGCTAGCGCTTGCACAGGCAGCCCCAAGCTCGCACCAGAGAGGGCAAGGAGTGTATGTGTGGGTCCAGTTGCACGAGTGGGCTGTCTCAGGGTATGATGTGTTGCGGGACGCCGTCCACCTGCGTGGTGCCCCAAATGGAGACCCGGCCTGCATGGACTATGCATCACAGTCTTCGCCTTCCGGATCCGCCACCTGCGACACCCAGTGGCTGTGGCTGCCCTTGCGGCCATGCCGCGTCCGTCTGTGACTGATGGCCCACACATTCACTCTTTGGCCTCTCTGGGGAGGGCTCGGGGGTGGTGGCGCACGCGCTTGCACTTAGTCGCAATGGCATGTGGCGTGGTTGGTATAATGGGCAATGGATGGGATGGTGCGAGCCACCTCCCGTGACGTCAGTGCTGCTCGTGCTGTGGTGCGTCCCCCTACACTTCCATTTGACTTGTGCCATGCTAGACGTTGAGGTTCTATTGCCTGCGTGATATGACCAGGAGGAGCGCGAGGAGACCTCTCACACACCATGCTCCACTGCCATCCCGTGCCCTGTATCGCCTGTGCGGATTGACTATGTTGGGGTTACACCTGGTCGACTGGGGCTGTCTGTGCCTTGTCAAGGGGCATGGCGGGCGCACAACAGGATCCAGCTTGTCCACAGAGGGTGGGCTGAGGTGCGCCTGGTACCGCTTTGTACGTGTGCCCGGCTGCTGTGCACACACGTGTTCACTCCCCCGACAGGTGTCCTCTCACAATGCCCAGGGAAGCGGTGGTGTACTGTTCATGACCCCTCCCAACACGGCGTGCTCCAACTTGGCATGTGCGCATCTACCCGTCACACCCACCCACCTGAGCACTGCGTCCATACGACTTCACACGACACATGTGTGTCTTCCACAGTTGTGCTACTCATTTGCGTTGACATCCAATACCAGTGGACTACATGGTCATGTCACGACTGCCGTGTACTTCACATACTCTCATCCTCTCTCATTCGTACTTGTGAAATGAGTCAGCGGAGACAGTTTTGGTTTCAAACATTATATTGAGTCTTCTGTCCTCTGTGATGCAGTATAGTGGACACTACTGGCAGCGGAATACATGTTGAGGATATACTGAGCATGATTGCAAATGGGATAGGGTGTGGGGTTACATGTGATTGGCTGTTGCATGTGGGATGTGGGCTTCAGAGTTACATCTGCTTGGCCAAGGCTGTGCTAATGTACATTTACGTATAGCTGCGGAGCTGCGGACTTTGACACAGACGGTATACATGTAGCCTACCAGACCGCTTGGCATCATGGGCACAGTCCATCTCAGTTCCATGTGACAGGTTTGCTGCGGTTGTTCCTCATGCACGCGTGCATGTGAGATGACATCAGGGCATGTGCTTGCGTGCATGCAGCGGCGTGCCACTTGTTGTTGCACTGTGGTGGTTACTGGACATGTCACAGTCACTGGGGTCGTGTTGTTGTTGTATGCACTTGTCGTCCATGCAAAGGTCCTGGTATGGGATTCCCGGGGCGGGGGTGGGAGGGGTGCAGCACCCACAGACTCCAGGCGACCTATTCATGTCCACTGAGCGGTGTGTGTGTCCATGGGCGCTGGATCCATGTCGTGTCCTGGTTGTTCGTGCAGTTCCGTCCATGTGGGTGCGATACACAGACCCCATGCCACTGCCTCCCACGATGCATGCGGTGTTCCTGGATGTGATGGGGAACAGTGTGCATGTCCCGGTCATATCCGATGTCATGGCGATGTCGTTGATGGTGTGGTTACAGTTGCCGGTCGTTTGGTATGGCTGTTGTGGTGGTGACTGGCCAGTCCGTGCGGAAGCTAAGCATGGGTGCGGGGTTGGACATCATAGGTCAATCGGGGAACCTGCGTTGTGGTCCGACGAATTTACAGGTTGTCAGGTATGCGATGCCGCCCAGCAGGGCTTCCATGTCATTGGTGGTGTACATGTTTGCCAGCCAATGTAGCGGATGGTGGCTGTCAAGGTGTTGTTCGTAAGTTGTCCCTTGGAGGACCATGATGGGGCATGCTGGGTGACATTCGATGTAGCTGTTCTCGATGATCCGTCGTGTGGAGGCACAGTGGTCCCATTTCAGTGCGGGTGCGATGTTGGCCACATACGCCATGCCCCCATAGGCAGAGCAGGCCCTGTCGTGTGCGTCCAGAGGGAGGAGTAGTGGTAGCAGGTCCGCCTTCAGACATGCCGGGTTGGAGAGGCATATCTCCACTGGATGCTGGTAGGGACACCTCCGACAGTAGAAGACGGGCATGACGCAGCTGAACAATGTGATGCGGTAAGTCAGTCGGTAACTTACGTTCAGCAGGGACAGGAGATCGCATCCCAATATATGTAACAGGTTGGTTTTGTACAGCTTGAGCTGTCCGGCGTAGTTGGGTAGGTGTGTTGCGGTTGCCATTTCGCAGCGGTGCGTTGTGGTGGCGTGCTCCGGCTGTGTGTGCAGTCTGCAATGTGCACGCTCCGAGGTTGCTGTGAGCTCTGTGTAGTCGTAGGGAGACAGGACTTGTGTTCTGTTGGCTTGTTTGGAGGACACGGGCCCTCATCCCACATGCTTCTCAGACAGTTCAAGGTCAGTGATGTGTGACTCCTTCCAATTAACTTGCATGTGGCCGACATGGGGGAGTGTTTTCTTCTTTCTTCCCCGTCCGTTGTGTGCTTCTGTGATATGCGCTATCTGCCCTGTGGTCGGTCTCCTCGGCATGCCTGTGTTGGTCTATTCTTGGACAATGGCTGTATTCACCGGCTTCTGTCGTAGGGCTGTGGTTTCGGAGTTGGAATGGAAGGTCATTCAGTGCTGTCTGCTCTCCCTTGTGTGGGCGGCAGGCTGCCTTTCCGCTCTGCGTTGGGCCTTGTGTGTGAATGTTATTCTTGGGCCACCTGTTGTCGGTCCCCGGGCTCTTTGGTGTTCCGTTTTATATGTCTTGTTCATATGTGCAGGGTGGTATGGGTGTTTCAGTGTGGTACTGGCGTTCCTCTTCCCGAAGGGGCCCTGCTTCTCCTAGTTGGTGTTGCCGCCGCTGTGTGCTACGCCATGTTTGTTACACTGGGGTGTGTCCTGCTGTTGCGTGACTTCACTGACATGTGTGCGTCGGTTGTGTGGCGTTGGGTGTTGTCCGTGAATTGGGCGTTGGGGACATGTCTGTGGCAGGCCTGTCACGTGTCATGTGCGTTCGGGGTGGGGCTGATGTGTGTGCTGCTTGGTTGTGTCCCTGTGTCTGTGTGCGACGCATGCATGGCGCTGCGGTTGGCCTCTGCGTTGTGCGCATGTGTGGCGGCGTCATCGCCGCTTTGGGGCCGTGACGGGGTCGTTGGTTCCTAGTCCCAGGTGGTGTGTACACATGTGTTACGCGATGTTACGATTTGGCCTGTGTGTCATATGTGGATGCAATGGTGGATGTGTAGTGTACACGCGCTGGTGGGGGGTTGTCCGCTTTTTCCGCCCTTGCACTGTGTGCGCTGTTTGCGTGCACTTGTTGTGTGTGTGCCTACCTGCGTCTCCGCGGTACGTTGCGTCCTTGGTGGTGCATCAGCAGGAGCATGGGGAGGGCCTGCAGTGCTGGATTCATGCTCGGGGAGCCGCTTCTTCGTTGTCCGTGCTCGGCGTCCGTGTTACCGCTTCGGTTTGTCGTACGGTATCTCTTGGCCGTGGGAGCCGTTTGTTTGCGGCATCGTAATTTATACGCCGGGCGGGACGTGTTTCGTCGGACGGTGTGTGTCAATTGAGCTGCGCCGCTACGTGTACGGGCGCACTTTGATGGCGGACGGTGTTGCTGGCTTGCCGGCGGTGTTTGGCCTACTTTTCGCATCGTAATTGGGCGGGCGTGTGGACTGCTGCGTGCCGGCGGTAACTGGTGGTTTTTGCATCCGCCAGCACGGCGGTTGTGCTTCCGCCCGCCATCGTAATGAGCCCCTATATTCCTATAAACCCACAACCCGCTCAGAGCTAAAAAAACAGTTACATTAAATTTCATAACTACTAAAAATTTTACTAATATAGTAAGAAACATAAACAATAATTAACAAAAAAATGATATCATATACATTTAAAATATATAATAAAAAACAACAATATAAGAACGATATTATTAAACTACTATATTTTTTACAAACAATATTAATGACTTCTAAATTTAAAAAATCTATATTACTTACCTTAAAATCGATATTCTTCACAACGATATTCTTGCACTCAATATTTCCATTCCACGAGATTTTTCACTCAATATTATGGTCAGTCAAAATTTTGAACTCAATATTCTGTCTCATCACCCGTGTGTATGTGCTGATAAATTGGGGATATATGTGTGACTGCTTGTGAATGTATGGGTGAGTTTGGTGTATGGAGAAGGGGGAGTGTGAATATGTGTGCGTTTGACCCGCCTGTCCCCCCCGCTCACATTACCAACCACACATGCCCTGGTACTTAATAAACTGAGAGCTGTGACGTGTGGACACACAAAAGAGTCTGCAGAAGACTCCTGATAAGATGAGCTTCATTTTCCCACAAATGAAAAAAAACAGCCAAAAACGAACCCAAACTGAGGAATGTTTGAAGTTTTGTGTAGGACGAAGTTAGGTTTAACCATCCAAAGCTCAGGGCTAAAGACAAGATGCCAGGAACGGTTGACTCTCAGTCATATCAGGGACGTCCTTGCTGTCCAGTCAGCCAGTGTTAAATGTATTATTTGACTGCACAAGTGTGTACCCTGTATTGCCCTCATGTCTGCAGTTTGGTCCTTTATTGCATAACTGAGCAACCCTGAGTGAGCCTTCGTCCAACTGGCTGACCATAGCACACTTTACTGAACCCTGCTTTGTGCCTGTATTCTATGGGGCAACTGATGTTAGCTGCAGAGGTGCAATCCCTCTGTTGTAGTAAGGACTGGGACTGGCTAAGATCTCCTGAAATGTTGTCTTACAGGACTGGTTAGACTAGTGTACGGCACATGCAAGGCAATCTCAATTGACTTGAACAGAAACGCATTTGAAAGGCTAGTACTCAATGTCATTGACCCATGTGTTCTATTTTGTTAATTAATCCATTTTATTGGACAGCGCACATCCTGAACACACGTATTTCAAGGCACTCTCATATGTGTTAATAACCTCACTAACACATATGAAGCACCTTGAAACACTAAAGCTCTACATATGTGCTGTACAATGGAGAGCAAAGCCAAGGATGGATTCTGGCTCAAAGATTCCATACACAAGCTGAGCCTTCAGAATAACTGCCACATAAATCACGCCACAAACATTTTAGAATATAAGTTGTTCAAAATTAGAAAAAGTGGGTTTCTTTAACACTCTGAAGCTTCATATCTTAGTACATCACACAGAAGTATTAAAAATAAGAGTTTTTAAACATGCACTGAAAAACATTCCTGCCCATACCTTCATGACAACGCTATCAGTGAACTCGGAGGTAAGTCAGTTATGGATACCCTATACAGGGAGACTGAAATAATGCGATTCTGCGGCCGCAGCTTTTCAAAAAATATTTATGGATTTGTCACATAATCCAACATCTGCTGCATAATCTGCAGGTTTTAACCAAAAAGAAATTGTTTTTAGCTCAAACGGGTGAAAAGTTACTAAAAAGTTGCGACGTGGATTCGCACGCAGTGGAAGGCCCTTTGCAAAGTTTAACTGGTCATCTTTTGGGTGCTTTTTTAATTTGGTTGTGGAACTGCTTCTACTGAGGTGAAATCTTTGCCCAGATAGTATTACCAGGTGTAAAAATTGCAAAGCAAGTAATAGTATCAAAAAATGTGCCATATTATGCCACACATTTTGCCTTTTCTTGCTTAATAATTTAGTTTTCCCTGCTACTTAATTTGGTGCTATTCTGACACATAATTCCAATGGCCCTGCCTATATAGTATAGCATATAGTTATGTGGACTAGATTCTAATTATGGCTGGAGCAACATCATAGGTTTATAGGTTATGAAATCAAACATGAGCGGTTTTTGTACTAGAGGTGGGTGAGCTACTGAAAACTCTATCCAGGTTCAAGCCAGATGATGGCTCTGGCTCAGCTTGAGGACCTCTTGGTCCTTGCATCCCAAAACGGGCCAAGCTTTCATGTGGGTGCTTGCTGCCTGCCACTCAGGCTGCCACTTCTTGCACCAAGAAATGAAGGCAAAACTTTGATGACAAACCTTTGATGCAAAACAGACAAGAGAAAAGCAGATACCCAGCTAGTGGCCGAATTGTACAGTGCAAGCAGCTGAATTTGTCAAGCAGCTTCCCTGATTGACAAAATTGTGTGATCCTGTGCAAATATTATCTTTTTTTGTATTATCACATTTGAGAGAGCCTTCACATAGGGGCAATCAGGATGTACACTATCCAATACGCTCTTGTTTTTTGTTTAATAGACTGTAATGTTGTTCCGTCTTCAATACAAATCTACACTACAAAAACTTAAGGTACACATATGTTCTGTTATGTGTATTTTTAAAGCAAACTATCACTCAGGAGGGCATTCTAGTGCTGAGCTGATGAATGTGCCTAGCCATACCTAGGACAGGGCAGGATGGGGAGTAGAAAAGCTGGGCTTTCAGCTTCTTGCTGGATTCAGGAAGAAAGGAGGAGGCTCAGGCGTGTTTGGTTGAGTGACCATGCATGAGAGGGTGGGTTACAGTGTGGTTGTTGGTTGGTTAGTGTGCGTGTGGGGTTCTGGGTACAGGAGCTGTAAATATGTATGGGTGCATGAGGGCTTGAGGGAGGTGCAAGTGAAGACTCCCTTTCTGGTGTATGGAGCAGTGTGGTCAATGGGGGTAAGGGCTGAGAGCACAGTGAAACGCTGTCGGTAAGGGGAGGACCAGGTTTCCCTGCACTGGGCGCAATCCAGACCCAGACAGGCTTGCCATGGCATGCTAGCAGCAACCCGCTGCACTTCTATGCTGGCGTAAATATTAAGTAGGTGCTGGGAGGGTGGAAAGTGTAGGGGGTGGAGTTGAGGAGGCACAGGATGCAGGAGAGCGAAAACAAGGTAAGGAGCACCGGGGTGAGGAAAGGGTGGCAAAATTAGACAAAACAGGTGCAAAGCTTGCAGAAAACCGGGCACAGAGAGGCACACAAAACCAGGGGCAAGTGAGTTGAACATGGGGCACAGACGGGTAAAAACACAGCACAAAAAGCCACAAACTAGAGCAGAAAATGAGGCACAGACATGGGCAAAAACGAATCATAGAGGCACAAACAAGGACTAAAACGAAGCACACAGACAAGGCCTGAAACGAGAAGGAAATGGGAACAGAAAGACAAAACAAGGGCAAAACGAGCAGAAAACAGGGCACAGAAGGAAAAAAAAGGAAAAACAAATGGGAATAGAGACAGACGAGCAAAAACAAAGCAAGAAGAGGCTCAAACAGGCAGAAACAAGCATAAAATGGGACACACATGGACAAAAACGAAGCACAATAAAAGTCAGAAGCAAGCAGAAAAAACAGAAAAACAGGGCATAATAGAGTCAGAAAGCAGGGAAAATGGGGTACAGTCGGCAAAAACAAAACACACAGAGGCACAAACAAGGCCTAAAATGAAGCACAGATAGGCATAAACAAGGGTTAAAACAAGAAGAAAACTGGCACAGAGAGGCACAAAACAAGGGAAAACAGGACACAGACAAGGGCAAAAGCGAAACACAAACGGGGAAAACAAGCCCGTCATGCAGTCATCTCAAAATGTGCACTGAACAAAAAAAAGAATTTAGTCGCTCTTGTGTTAATAATGCACTCACTAATACATACGAGAGCGTCTTTGAACACTTGAGCACAGAATGTGCACTTCACAAAAATGTATTTTTCAAAGTGAAGCGTACATGACCCGGAGCTCAACCTGCACTCAATCATGATCCGGTGGCTCGATGCAGTCTTACCTGCTGCAACGCGACACTCCAGGGGCTCACTTCCACATATACCAATCCTGCTTCAGCCTCAAAAGTCTGTACAGAAGGAGCCCCGGGGCTGCTGGGAACAAGAGTCTGGGATGGCTTGCTGTGGGGTTACTGGAGAGGCCCCTGTGACCCAAACCCCACAGCAGCGAAGGGTGTATAACTGAACTTTCTGCGGCCTGCTCCAGAACGTGTTATCAATGTGCTCCTGTCCACAACTCCTCTTGCTGAGCCACAGGAGACCCTCCTGTTCATTTTCCAAAGTGGGCTCTGCAACTTGCATTGAACTTAGGGGTCGATTATGATGTCGGTCGGAAAGGCTCCAAACGGCATTCGGTTCGTCCGAATCCGTGTCGGAACCTGTGTTTCCGACTGACTCGGAAACATTTCCGACCGACCGATTACGATACAAGGTAGCTGGTTAGTCATTCCGAATCGGTTCCGACCGGCATTCGGAGAGTCCGAGTCAGTCGGAGCCAAATCGTAGAGCTCTACGGGCCGCGTTTACAAACAACCGGTTACGATTCTGACAGCAGTTCCGACTCGGTCTGTCCGACATGGATCGGCTGTCAGAATCCGACCATGGGGGCCCGTAGCAGGCCCCCCTTCACCTCAGAATGGGCCACGTGGGGGTACCCATGGGACCCCTCTTTACAACCATGCACAGTCAATGGGAGTCCGACCGCACGGTGTTCGGAACCATCGTAATCGGTCGGTCGGACTCCCCGATCCTGAGTCGGTCGGAAACCAATGCTTTCCAACGGACATCGTAATCGGCCCCTTAATTGTGATTGGCTCTCAGTGTCATGTGCTTTTCAGTGTGTGTTATAAACACAATTCACCATATCCATTTCGTTTATATCCTCATCCAGTTCAGTCAATATTTTGAGTACCTCAATGTGATTCGTTTCCAATTTCAGTGCTGCACATATTCATTTCGAGTACACTGTTATGTACCTCACTGTTTTTTCTAGCCACCTCAAGACTTGTTACATTTAAATAATTTTCTAATGTTCATTTTTAAAAATGAGCTTTTATGTTGAATTAGCTCAATACAAAACAGTACACTTTCCAGCACTACATCACAGTACAGTACATCACATGGAACAACATAACGTATAATCAGGGCCACTAAAATTATGTGATTCTGGAGCCGCAGCATTTTTCGTATAATAATGGATTTGCCGTATTTGCCACATAATCCACCATCTTCTACATTATCTATCGATTTTAACAAAAAGAAATGTTGTTTCTAGCTCAAACAAAAAAACATGGCAACACAAGGTTCTGCGCACTGGAAGGCCCTTCGAAAACTTTGTTTGGTAATCTTTCACTTGCTTGTTGCTACATTTGGTATTCAGTTGGTACTAATAAGATAAAATATTTTCACAGACAATCAATCAATCAGTAGATTTGCAGAGTGCTACTTGTCACCCATGAGGGTATCCAGGTGCTGGCAAGATCCAGTTGATTAGCCGAATAGGCAGGTCTTCAGGGAATTTCGTAACTTTGGAAGAGATGGGTAGGTCCATAGATGGAGGGGTAGCTCATTCCATGACTTCGCTGTTAGGTAGGAGAAGAGGTGACCTTCGCATCTGCTATGTCAGATGCGAGATGGTGAGGGTTAGAGAAAGGTACGCGGAGCGAAGGTGTCTGTAGGCTGATGGAATTTCAGGCGATGTTTCAAGTAGGCGGGTCCGCAGTTGTGTAGGGCCTTGTATACATGGGTCAGGAGCTTGAACTGGCATCTTTTCTGTACAGGGAGCCAGTGGAGATCCCTGATGTAGGGGTGATGTGGGATCGTCTAGGGAGATCCAGGACGAGTCTGGCTGCGGTGTTCTGAATGGTCTGTAGTCATCGGAGGTGAGCTGAGATACTTGCGTAGAGAGCGTTGACGTAGTCCAGACGGCTGGAGATGAGGGCCTGGGTGATGGTGCGTCTTGAACTTTGGGGTAGCAATTTGAATATCTTATGTAGCAGGCGGAGGATGAAGAAGCAGGAGGAGGAGGCAGAGTTAACCTGAGGCGTCATGGTTAGCTTGTTGTCCAGAATGATGCCTAGGTTCCTAGAATGGTCAGTGGAAGTAGGAGTAGGTCCAAGTTCTCAGGGCTACCAGGATGCATCCCATGGGGAGCTTTTGTTTTTCAAAAATCAGTACCGCTGTCTTGTCTGTGTTGCGCTTCAGGCAGTTGTCCTTCAACCAGTTGGCGACGCCTGTCATGCAGTTGTGAAAGTTGGTCCTGGTGATGGTGGTGTCTTTGGAGAGGGAGAGGATGAGTTGTCTATCGTCAGCGTAGGATATGATGTTGAGTCCATGGGTGTTGGCGATGCTGGCCAGAGGTGTCATATGAGTGTTGAAGAGGGTGGGGCTAAGCAAGGATCCTTGGGGTACTCCACAAATGATTTCCTTGGGTTTGGAGGTGAAGAGGGGAAGGTGGACTTTTTGCATTCTTCTGGTGAGGAAAGAGGCGATCCATCTGAGAGCGGCTCCTTGGATGCCTATGTTGTGCAGCCTTATGATGAATGTCTGGTGGGAGATCGTATCAAAGGCTGCGGAGAGGTCTAGAAGGATCAGAGCCGCAGTCCCTCCTCGGTCGAGTAGGGCTCAGTAGCTGTGATGAGGGCTGTGTTGGTGCTGTGGATGCTGTGGAATCTGAATTGAGAAAAGTTGAGTAGGAGGTTCCGTTCCAGATGTGAGGAGAGTTTGTGGTTAATTGTTTTTTCTAATACCTTGGCTGGGAACGAGAGCAGGGAGATTGGTCGTTAGTTGTAGAGCTCGCTGGGGTCTGCCGATGGTTTATTTAATAAGACGTTGACTTGTGCGTGTTTCCAGTCCTCAGGGGCGGTGGCCATGGCAATTGAGGTGTTGAACAAGGTGGTAAGTACGTGGTTGAAGATGTGGTGAAAGCATGGGTCGGTTGGGGCCCCTGAGTGGACCGAGTTCATGATGGAGGCGGTGTCCTCTGGGGTGAGCTGGCTCCATTCGGTTAGTCAGATGTCTGTAGTAGTAGCGGGATCGTTGTGTTGCTTGAAGAAGTCGGTGGCCTTGGGCTTGGGTTTGAAGTTTCTGTAGATGTTGGGGATCTTGTTGCGGAATAAGTTTGCAAGGTTGTGTCAGAGTTCCTGTGAGGGGGTATATTGGACTTGGCCCTTTTTGCAGGGTTATCCCCAAACGTTTTGCTTCTTCCTCCTATTGTTTCCTGACCTGTTGTTGTTGGCTATAGGACTCTGGGCCCTTTACCACTGCTAATCAGTGCTAAAGTGCATATGCTCTCTATGTAAATTGTTATCATGATGACTTATCCATGATTGGCATATTTGATTTACTGGTAAGCCCCTAATAAAGTGCACTGAGTGTGCCAGGGCCTGTAAATCAAATGCTACTAGTGGGCCTGCAGCACTGATTGTGCCACCCACATGAGTAGCCCTGAAAAGGTATCTCAGACCTGTTACTGCAGTACCTGCACACAGTTTTGAACTGCCATGTCAACCTGGCATGTGCACCCACTTGCCAGGCCCTAACCTTCCCTTTTCGTACATGTAAGACACCCCTATGGTAGGCCCAAGGTACCCCCATGGGCAGGGTGCAATGTATGTGAAAGGTAGGACATGTACTGGTGTGTGTGACATGTCCTGATAGTGAAATACTGCCAATTTCGTTTTTCACTATTGAAAGGCTATCTGCCCCATAGGATCGAATGGGAAATACTCTGTAACATTTTACAAGTATAACTTCCCATTGGGACAAGATAGAGAAATAAAGTTTAGGCTCTCTCAACTCAGAATTTAATAACACATCTTTTAGTAAAGATGGTTTTTAAATTGTGTGTTTGAAAATGCCACTTAAGTAGGCATTTTCTTTTTTAACCATTCTGTGTGACTCAGCCTGTTTGTGTATTGACTGTCTGGTTTTGGAGTAACGGGGGCTGGGGATTTGCATTCACTGTAGACAGCCACTGGGGGGGTTGAGGTGTGCCTGGCTCTTCCTGGATGACTCAGAGCTGAACTGAATAGACCTTGTCTGAATTTAGAGTAGTGGGAGGAGATTTCCTTGCACCTGAATAGGGCCTGTCTCCCTTGCTGTCTCCACCCCCTGTGGTCATACTGCACCAGTGAGGACAGAACTGGAGACCCTTGCACAAAGAGAACAAAGACATTTTGGGATATAAGTATTACACCTGAAACCCCATAACTTTAGATCACTTCTGGTCTCAAAAGGAACCTTTGCCAAGGAGAAGAGCTTTGAGGAGGAGTACTGCCCCCTTTGCTGTGTGCTGTGTGGGGTTGGCCTGCAGTTGCTGTTTCTGCCAAGGAAAGGACAAAGACTGGAACTTTGCTTTGAACCTGCTTGAAGAAGAATCTCCAAGGGCCTGTTTGTGCTGGTCTCCTGATCTGAAGTCTCAGGGACACAAAGACTTCACCCCCAGCTCCCCTGAACTCTACTGCGGAGGGTTCTGACCTGCCAGGGGGTGCCTATTCCAGTTTTGGGCCTCTAGAGGTTGTTCCTGCTGTTGGGAGCTGGAAGAAACCTAAGAGAAGCAAGAAAACCTGTCTCTGACGCCATCAGCGCCACCGCCATGACGCCTCAACCTGCACTGAGGCCAGGGGCAACGCTCGTGAAGTGAACGACGCACCGCCCGGCCGGCCCTTCGACGCCTGCCGACACCTGCAGTTATCGGCATTTCCCGACACCAGCGCTCGCACCGACTCCGTCATCGCCAGCGCCTGCATCCTGTTATCGCGGCGCCGCTAACCGCCGAGGGTGACTCCATGAGCTTGCCGTCTTTGCATCGACACCGGAACCAACGCCTCACCGCTGATGCAACCGTCTCCCCTTGTCCTGGATTTGACACGTCGCCTCCTTGCAGACACGACGCCTCCCCTCCCCCGTGGCAGCCAGGGAGCCGACTCGGCACCAACGCCTCCCCTCCACAATGCTGTGCATCGTCATAGACTTCGTTTCCAAGGTACTGTTTGTTTGGGGGTCCGTGTGACTCAGTGCCAGATGCCGTGCTCCTCGTGGTGGGCGCCGTACTTTGGATTTACTGCTGTCACAACGTCGCAATAGCCCCAGGTGGAGCTATTTGTTTTCTACAAGCTTTATTTTTGCAATAACTGTTTTTAAGTTGTATTTCATTACCTGTATGTTGGATTTTTGTTGTTTTGGTCTTGTTGAGTTTAGATAAAGATACTTTATTTTTCCAAACTGGTGTGGTGTCCTTTTGTGGTGTTATCACTGTATTACTGTGTGTTTTGAGTACAAATACTTTACACATTGCCTTTGGGATAAGTCTGTCTGCTCGTGCCATGCTACCCAGGGGGTGAGCAGGGGTTATTTAAAGTGTGTATCCCCCTTACCCTGACTAGAAGCAACGGTCCCTATTTGGACAAAGGTACCTACCTCTGCCAACTAGAGACCCCCGTTTCTAACAGGGTAATGTTATTTGTTGTGGCTGAGAGGCTGGAGAATTCTTTGACGATATTGAAGAGTTCTTTGCTGTTATTGAAGTTTGATTCGAGGCATGAAGCCAAGGCTTTTTTCTTCGATTCTCTCAACTGTCTGTGGTAGAGGTTAAGGGCTGTCTTGAAGGTGGTCTTGTCGGTGGTGTTCTTGCTAATGCACAATCTCCTTTCCAGTTGTTTACAGTGTCGTACACTGGTTCTGAGGTTTTCAGTGTCCCAGCTAGCCTGCTTGGTGGACCTTCTATGGGTCTTGTTGCCGATGGGAGTGACGCAGTCGGTGCAGTTGGTGATCTATTTGTTGAAGTTACTGATGTTCTGGTCTAGGTTGTGGGAGAAGATGGGTTGGGTGGTGTTGAGGGCGTTGATTGTGTCTATTGAGACTTTGCTCCAGCTGCGGTGGGGGCATTGGACAGACTGGGGGTGGAGGTCCGTGAGCTGGTGATTTCAAAGTGAACAATGAAGTGGTTGGTCCAGGTGAGTTCTGTGATGTGGCTGTACCTGATGCGGTCGCTGGAGGTGAAGATGGGTTCTAGTGTGTGGCCTGCGGTGTCCATGGGGTCGTGGAGTAGTTGGGTGAGTCCGATGTTGTTCATGCTGTTGAGGAGGTTGGTAGTGTTAATGTCATTGTGATTGTCAGGTTGGAAGTTGAGGTCGCTGAGGAAAATGTAGTTGTTGGAGTCTATGGCAAGGGTGGCGATGAAGTCGGCGATGAAGTTGTAGAAGGCTGGAAGTGGTCCTGGAGGATGGTAACATGGGTATAAGCAACAAAATAATGCAGTAAAACAATCACGAAATGTGCTGCATTATGTCACATAATTTGCCTTTTCTTGCTGCAAAATTTACTCAACCCTGTCGCACAATGTGGCCCTCCTCTGCTGCATAATTCCAGTGGCTCTACGTATAATACATCAACAGTCCAACAGTATCCCCCTTGTCCCAGAAATCCTTTCCGCATATCAGGATGGCACCTCCAAACTACAGTGGCATTAATCACAGCTGAAATGGGGCCACAAGAGTGCTTCAGGTATCATTACATTTGGAGCTCTTGTCCAGGAACGAGTCCCTTCCCAATTCCGTATGTTTGGCCCAAGCTTTAACTGGTTTTGATGCCATTTATTTCATGAGTTAGCAGATATTCTTGCAATGGGCCCCAGATGTTCTTGGTGTTGAGTATTAATGGGGTTACCCAAAAAAACTACCCGACCTGGGTCAGTATTACAGTACAATAAACAAATGGTCGCAATAGTAACAATCTTACGAAGCATAAACAAATAACCGCATTCACAAAACAAAAATTACTATAAAACTGCAATGGATGCAATTTTATTGTAAAAATTATAGGCAATTAATGCAATCAATTTTAAAGCATTGATCATTCAAGGCAACACAGTTGCTCATGTATCTAGAGACATCGGTATATTTACAATAAGAGTGCTCTTGGTGTGGGGAAGGTAGGTAGGATTTGTGTTCAGGTAGGTAAGTGAGGGTGATGGACAGGGAAGAGGTGATGTGACATAGAAACATCAATTTCACATAGTGAGCCCTTTCCGGCCTATCACAGGTCAACTGTTCCAGAGTATACACATAGCAGTGGGGGACGCCCAATAATCAAGATTCAGTCGTCATTGCTTGTGTGATAGTATTTAGTCAACGTTTCGACCCCTGAAGAAATGTAGGGCGAGTTCAGTCCTCAAGATGGGGTCTTCATCAGGACAACCAAAAAAGAGCACCTAAAAGTAATAGGACATTACGTCATAAGTCTATGTCAGACTGAAGTGAAGTGAATGCTCTAAGTCATAGGGTAAGTAATACCTACTTTGTATAACAGTGCGTGTACTCAGGCTGTACAATCAAGGTTGATGGGCCCTACCGAGCTCCTAAAAGTCAGAGATAACACAAGAAACCAGTATGAATTATTGAGTCAATCAGACACCTCAAAGTATCTAATGGATGTGCCCATCCAAAACTTACTGAATTCTGGGAACCAATGCGGCCAACAATGCGCGCATCACCATCCGTGTATGTAGACTGTAGGTAACCACTTCCCTCACAGTCGTAGCATTAATCTGTCACATAAGAGAAAGTGTGAGCAAGGCTGCGCACGAAACAGCGTAGCACAATTAAGTTGTAGCTGTCACAGTGCGTCTTGCGAAATTAGGCTCAAAAGCGGCAATTAAAAACAGGTATATGCAAATGCGCGTGCATCTAAGCAAAGCAAAGTGCTTTCCTGATTACACACAACCTTGGTCTCGGAAAATGCTTACCAAACAATTACTATGTGCTGCTGTAATGCCAATAAATGTATCGACTCACCCGACCGAGTCACAACGTGAATAACCCAGATTGAGACTGTTAGCACAAAGGGCATTTACTGACAGTAAAAAATATAAACAATTTGGCGGATTGCCAGCACGCACACCGCGCAGCAGGAGACTCGTATGTGCTTAGGAACCCCATGGCAGACTGCCCTGAATTGCACAGATGTTGTACAAACCGACTCACATTACAGAGTCGTGCACTGTTAGAAACCGACTGGATGAAACGGCATCTCCGTATCTAAAATGTGACACCATCCCCATTAAGAAAACATGAGCGCACTAAGTCAAACCACCTTGGTGAGACAGTCGTCTCCAACAATTACAGCTTAAAGGATGGAAATAGCCAACTCTCTCGCACCAGCAGAGCCTCTCTTACCTCACACGTCCAGCTCCAGCGGATGAATGGAGCCAGGCTTGGCTGACGGGCGGATTTAAACGCGTCAGTGGGCAGCGTGCACGTCGAGTGCAGCCACTTGATACCGGCACGTTACTGGTACACTAAGGGACCGTCACAAGAAAAGCTAGGGGGAATTGTTTAAGGAATGACACGCAACACGAATGTTGCATTTGTAAGTTAAAAGTCGGTCCGTCTGTAGTCAGCCATAGTCAGATTTGAAAGTCATGCGCGTGCTGACTAAACACTCCGCATGATCTGTTGAAATGTATAAGGATCATGATTAAAGATACATGTGATTCATAACTAGTATAAAGGGAAAACACAGTACGCAAAAACACATAGGTGCGATCGTTAGTCTCCACATTCTCCGTATAAAAGAACCATAATTATACAGGAACTGTAAATTAGTAATACTCGGAGGTCAGAGAATACCATACATTGGTATGTGTCCACAACCTACTAATATAATACATTGTATTAGCAGGTACAAAAAATAAATAAATAAAAAATTGCTTGGGCCGTTCTAGGTGGCCAGTGCCTAGTGGTTAATGCTTCTTCATGGTTCTGCAAATGGCAAGATATGTACTGCACGCTCCTGCTCAATGGTTTAGACAGGAGTCAAAATGGTCTAAGGGGCCAGAGTAAACTCATGATTATACAGAAAGCCAATTGCGTGCTAAAAATATCTAATCTGCTCAAAGATATTCATAGGTGTAAAAATAGTCTATCAAAGCCGGTCAAGGGGGCCATTACATGGAGGCTGGAGTACAATCATGTTTATACACAGATCAAATTAACACATTATATGAAGGTAGCATAACATATAGAGAGGCAAATACGGATATATTATCTGGAATGGCATAAACAGTTAGCGTTGTCTATTCAACATTGAGGGTTGATAGTTGTGCATTGGTGCCATCAAGTTCATTAAGGCCGTTGTTCACAGTGTCCAAAATGTACATCCATTTGCATTCTCTTATATTCAAAATGGAATTTATGTCGCCCCCTCTTGTACCCTGGGAGACCTTTTCCAGGACTAACCATCTGATGGATTCAGGTTGATGAGATTTTGCCATAAAGTGTTCAACCAGAGCTGCCCCTACAGTGTTGCATCGTATCCTGCTACAGTGTTGTAGGATCCTGGTCTTCACCTTTTGTCTCGTTTAGCCTATGTAAAACTCATTACAGGGGCATTTAATGACATAGATCACGTCTGTGGAGTTACAGTTTGTGTGTGCCTTAAGATCAATGGTGTGTTGTTTATGACAAAATTGCTTAGTTTCAATGGTTAGTTTGCAGGCTTTACATCGTGTACATTTAAAATGCCCCACAATCTCCGGAAGGTTCCACATACTTTGGATGGTTGGTTCAGGGGGTGTATCTAGCAGAACATGATCTCTTATGTTTTTGGCTTTTTAAAAGAGTGCATTGGTGGGTCAGGAATGTCCAGGTCTTCAGAGATGAGGTTCCAATGACCATTGATTATCCTCTTGATCTCGTTACTTCGAGTGCAGTATGTGGGTACACATATCATCCTGTTAGTATCCAGCGTACGTTGTTTCGGTGTGAGCAATGCCTCTCTATCATAATACCAGGCTCTTTTTCTTGCTCTCTTGACCATCCTTTTAGGGTACCCCCGTTCTACGAGGCGGTTGATCAGGTCTTCTGATTCACTGAAGTTGTCATCTCGCAAGGAGCAATTTCTTCGGATCCGGAGGAATTGCCCGAAGTGCAAGTTGTCGCGGAGGCCTCTCGTGTGGTGGCTGGAGTATCTCAACAGCGTGTTGCATTCTGCCGGTTTTCGGTACAGAGTAGTGTATAACCAATCACCTGATGTCTTTATGGAGATATCCAGGAAGTCGATGGTGTTCTTATCATAGTGGATGGTGAATTTTATATCCTCTGATTGGGCAGCGGATAAAGGTGGAGCAATCGTAGTCCAAAACACCCCAGACTACAAGGCCGAGATCTATTCACAACTCCGGGATGGCATAAGCTACACCACCCTCAATGCGGATCCCACGAAAGAGGTCAGGAAACTTATCAGGATGATCACAGAAAAAGGCAAAGAAGAGGGTTTTGTTTCAGAACAAGAATTTGAATACCTTAATACTAAACAACCACGCCTTCCCACCATTTATACACTACCAAAGGTACACAAGAACTTGCAGCAACCCCCAGGAAGGCCTATTATATCGGGCTGTGGATCACTCTTGGAGTCAATTTGCAAGTATATTGACTTCTTTCTTAAACCACTGGCTGAAACCACCCAAACATATCTACGTGACACCATGCAAGTGATTAACCTAATTGACAACATGCTATTTGACTCAGATACTCAACTATTGGTAACGCTCGATATAGTATCCCTGTATACGAGTATTCCACAACGACCTGCCTTGACAGTGATGACGAAAGCACTTGATAAAAGACCTCAACCTGTGTCTGTCCCTACAGAGTTCATAGTGGAGCTACTGGAGGTAGCTATGATGAAGAATTTCTTCTTTTCCAAAATGAATTTTTCCTCCAAACCAAGGGAGTGGCAATGGGGGCAGCCTTCGCACCAGATCTGGCTATTCTCTTTATGGATGACTTCGAAGACACATTTGTCCTCAACCAGACCAACCCTTACAGAGATAACATTACACACTGGCGACGCTATATAGACGATGTGTTGCTGAATTGGTCGGGAGATGAGACTGAGCTCCTGAGCTTTTTTGGATGGTTGAATGCCCAATCAGAGGATATAAAATTCACCATCCACTATGATAAGAACACCATCGACTTCCTGGATATCTCCATAAAGACATCAGGTGATCGGTTATACACTACTCTGTACCGAAAACCGGCAGAACGCAACATGCTGTTGAGATACTCCAGCCACCACATGAGAGGTATTCGCGACAACTTGCCCTTGGGGCAATTCCTCCGGATCCGAAGAAATTGCTCCTTGCGAGATGACTACTTCAGTGAATCAGAAGACCTGATCAACCGCCTCGTAGAACGGGGGTACCCTAAAAGGATGGTCAAGAGAGCAAGAAAAAGGGCCTGGTATTATGATAGAGAGGCATTGCTCACACCGAAACAACGTACGCTGGATACTAACAGGATGATATGTGTAACCACATACTGCACTCGAAGTAACGAGATCAAGAGGATAATCAATGGTCATTGGAACCTCATCTCTGAAGACCTGGACATTCCTGACCCACCAATGCACTCTTTTAAAAAAGCCAAAAACATAAGAGATCATGTGGTGCGTTCTCTGCTAGATACACCCCCTGAACCAACCATCCAAAGTATGTGGAACCTTCCGGAGATTGTGGGGCATTTTAAATGTACACGATGTAAAGCCTGCAAACTAACCATTGAAACTAAGCAATTTTGTCATAAACAACACACCATTGATCTTAAGGCACACACAAACTGTAACTCCACAGACGTGATCTATGTCATTAAATGCCCCTGTAATGAGTTATACATAGGCCAAACGAGACAAAAGGTGAAGACCAGGATCCTACAACACTGTAGCAGGATACGATGCAACACTGTAGGGGCACCTCTGGTTGAACACTTTATGGCAAAATCTCATCAACCTGAATCCATCAGATGGTTAGTCCTGGAAAAGGTCTCCCTGGGTACAAGAGGGGCGACATAAATTCCATTTTGAATATAAGAGAATGCAAATGGATGTACATTTTGGACACTGTGAACAATGGCCTTAATGAACTTGATGGCACCAATGCACAACTATCAACCCTCAATGTTGAATAGACAACGCTAACTGTTTATGCCATTCCAGATAATATATCCGTATTTGCCTCTCTATATGTTATGCTACCTTCATATAATGTGTTAATTTGATCTGTGTATAAACATGATTGTACTCCAGCCTCCATGTAATGGCCCCCTAGACAGGCTTTGAGAGACTATTTTTACACCTATGAATATCTTTGAGCAGATTAGATATTTTTAGCACGCAATTGGCTTTCTGTATAATCATGAGTTTACTCCGGCCCCTTAGACCATTTTGACTCCTGTCTAAACCATTGAGCAGGAGCGTGCAGTACATAACTTGCCATTTGCAGAACCATGAAGAAGTATTAACCACTAGGCACTGGCCATCTAGAACGGCCAAAGCAATTTTTTATTTATTTATTTTTTGTACCTGCTAATACAATGTATTATATTAGTAGGTTGTGGACACATTCCAATGTATGGTATTCTCTGACCTCCGAGTATTACTAATTTACAGTTCCTGCATAATTATGGTTCTTTTTTTATACGGAGAATGTGGAGACTAACCATCGCACCTATGTGTTTATGCGTACTGTGTTTTCCCTTTATACTAGTTATGAATCCCATGTATCTTTAATCCTGATCCTTATACATTTCAACAGATCATATGGAGTGTTTAGTCAGCACGCGCATGACTTTCAAATCTGACTATGGCTGACTACAGACGGACCGACTTTTAACTTACAAATGCAACATTCGTGTTGCGTGTCATTCCTTAAACAATTCCCCCTAGCTTTTCTTGTGACGGTCCCTTAGTGTACCGGTAACGTGCCGGTATCAAGCGGCTGCACTCGACGTGCACGCTGCCCGCTGACACGTTTAAATCCGCCCGTCAGCCAAGCCCGGCTCCATTCATCCGCTGGAGCTGGACGTGTGAGGTAAGAGAGGCTCTGCTGGTGCGAGGGAGTTGGCTATTTCCATTCTTTAAGCTGTAATTGTTGGAGACGACTGTCTCACCAAGGTGGTTTGACTTAGTGCGCTCATGTTTTCTTAATGGGGATGGTGTCACATTTTAGACACGGAGATGCCGTTTCATCCAGTCGGTTTCTAACAGTGCACGACTCTGTAATGTGAGTCGGTTTGTACAACATCTGTGCAATTCAGGGCAGTCTGCCATGGGGTTCCTAAGCACATACGAGTCTCCTGCTGCGCGGTGTGCGCGCTGGCAATCCGCCAAATTGTTTATATTTTTTAATGTCGGTAAATGCCCTTTGTGCTAACAGTCTCAATCTGGGTTATTCACGTTGTGACTCGGTCGTGTGAGTCGATACATTTATTGGCATTACAGCAACACATAGTAACTGTTGTTTTTGCATTTGTCACCCCGAGTGGGACGGGTATGCCCAGACGTGGGTCCCGTGCTCTCCATGCCACTGGAATCAAGCTATCCTGGCTGAAGAGGGGTGAAACCCGAAACCGGTCCTAGGATGCTTGTTTCCAGTCCAGGGAGGACCTGGCTTGGCAGTTGGGGCTGGACTGTTCCCATGAGGCACAGGGTCAAGACTGATTTGCATATGGCTGGGTTCAAACTGGAATGGCATGGTGAGCAAAAAACGATGGTTTTAGGCCCAGATCTCTGTACTGGGGTGAATGTATGACATTGTTCTGCATTCTGTCCATCAACTGTTGTTTTTGCATTTGTCACCCCGAGTGGGACGGGTATGCCCAGACGTGGGTCCTGTGCTCTCCATGCCACTGGAATCAAGCTATCCTGGCTGAAGAGGGGTGAAACCCCGAAACCGGTCCTAGGATGCTTGTTTCCAGTCCAGAGAGGACCTGGCTTGGCAGTTCGGGCTGGACTGTTCCCATGAGGCACAGGGCCAAGACTGATTTGCATATGGCTGGGTTCAAACTGGAATGGCATGGTGAGCAAAAAACGATGGATTTAGGCCCAGATCTCTGTACTGGGGTGAATGTATGACATTGTTCTGCATTCTGTCCATCAACTGTTGTTTTTGCATTTGTCACCCCGAGTGGGACGGGTATGCCCAGACGTGGGTCCCGTGCTCTCCATGCCACTGGAATCAAGCTATCCTGGCTGAAGAGGGTGAAACCCCGAAACCGGTCCTAGGATGCTTGTTTCCAGTCCAGGGAGGACCTGGCTTGGCAGTTCGGGCTGGACTGTTCCCTTGAGGCACAGGGTCAAGACTGATTTGCATATGGCTGGGTTCAAACTGGAATGGCATGGTGAGCAAAAAAACAATGGATTTAGGCCCAGATCTCTGTACTGGGGTGAATGTATGACATTGTTCTGCATTCTGTCCATCAACTGTTGTTTTTGCATTTGTCATCCCGAGTGGGACGAGTATGCCCAGACGTGGGTCCCGTGCTTTCCATGCCACTGGAATCAAGCTATCCTGGCTGAAGAGAGGTGAAACCCCGAAACCGGTCCTAGGATGCTTGTTTCCAGTCCAGGGAAGACCTGGCTTGGCAGTTCGGGCTGGACTGTTCCCATGAGGCACAGGGTCAAGACTGATTTGCATATGGCTGCGTTCAAACTGGAATGGCATGGTGAGCAAAAAAACGATGGATTTAGGCCCAGATCTCTGTACTGGGGTGAATGTATGACATTGTTCTGCATTCTGTCCATCAACTGTTGTTTTTGCATTTGTCACCCCGAGTGGGACGGGTATGCCCAGACGTGGGTCCCGTGCTCTCCATGCCACCGGAATCAAGCTATCCTGGCTGAAGAGGGGTGAAACACCGAAACCGGTCCTAGGATGCTTGTTTCCAGTCCAGGGAGGACCTGGCTTGGCAGTTCGAGCTGGACTGTTCCCATGAGGCACAGGGTCAAGACTGATTTGCATATGGCTGGGTTCAAAGTGGAATAGCATGGTGAGCAAAAAAACGATGGATTTAGGCCCAGATCTCTGTACTGGGGTGAATGTATGACATTGTTCTGCATTCTGTCCATCAACTGTTGTTTTTGCATGGGGTTCCTAAGCACATACGAGTCTCCTGCTGCGCGGTGTGCGCGCTGGCAATCCGCCAAATTGTTTATATTTTTTACTGTCAGTAAATGCCCTTTGTGCTAACAGTCCCAATCTGGGTTATTCACGTTGTGACTCGGTCGGGTGAGTCGATACATTTATTGGCATTACAGCAGCACATAGTATTTGTTTGGTAAGCATTTTCCGAGACCAGGGTTGTGTGTAGGATCAGGAAAGCACTTTGCTTTGCTTAGATGCACGCGCATTTGCATATACCTGTTTTTAATTGCCGCTTTTGAGCCTAATTTCGCAAGACGCACTGTGACAGCTACAACTTAATTGTGCTACGCTGTTTCGTGCATAGCCTTACTCACACTTTCTCTTATGTGACAGATTAATGCTACGACTGTGAGGGAAGTGGTTACCTGCAGTCTACATACACGGATGGTGATACGCCCATTGTTGGCCGCATTGGTTCCCAGAATTCAGTAAGTTTTGGATGGGCACATCCATTAGATACTTTGAGGTGTCTGATTGACTCAATAATTCATACTGGTTTCTCGTGTTATCTCTGACTTTTAGGAGCTCGGTAGGGCCCATCAACCTTGATTGTACAGCCTGAGTACACGCGCTGTTATACAAATTAGGTATTACTTACCCTTTGACTTAGAGCATTCACTTCACTTCAGTCTGACCTAGACTTATGACGTAATGTCCTATTACTTTTAGGTGCTCTTTTTTGGTTGTCCTGATGAAGACCCCATCTTGAGGACTGAACTCACCCTACATTTCTTCAGGGGTCGAAACGTTGACTAAATACTGTCACAAGAGCAATGACGACTGAATCTTGATTATTGGGCGTCCCCCACTGCTATGTGTATACTCTGGAACAGTTGACCTGTGATAGGCCGGAAAGGGCTCACTATGTGAAATTGATGTTTCTATGTCACATCACCTCTTCCCTGTCCATCACCCTCACTTACCTACCTGAACACAAATCCTACCTACCTTCCCCACACCAAGAGCACTCTTATATTAAATATACCGATGTCTCTAGATACATGAGCAACTGTGTTGCCTTGAATGATCAATGCTTTAAAATTGATTGCATTAATTGCCTATAATTTTGACAATAAAATTGCATCCATTGCAGTTTTATAGTAATTTTTGTTTTGTGAATGCGGTTATTTGTTTATGCTTCGTAAGATTTTTACTATTGCAACCAGATGTTCTTGGGCCACAGAGCCTGGGGAATGGTGGAATAGTAGAGTTTCAGCTGGTCGTTGCAGTATATCATATCATACAACCAGGCCTTCACTGTGGGTATACGATCCCTACCCCACACACGACACACACCTCTCCACATCCTTTACCCCTCATGTAAGCCCTCTCACTCCTCAACACTTGCTCATCAGTCCTTATCTATTACTCATCCTACTTCACTCCTGACTTTCTTTTCATCCCTCAGCCCTTCCCTTCATCTTCACTCCTCATTCTTTACTTCTCTTCTATCATGCTTAGGGCCCGGTTTAAATTTTTGGTGGAGAGGGAACGTCGTTAATGCTTGAAGTGTCCATCAGGCCAACTGACATTTCAAAATTTGGCTGTCGGCACCTCCATCAGGGCGACGTGGTAATTCAGTTTGTTGCTCTGGCGGAGGACAGGCCAACCAACAAAATATAAAGGAGAGCCTAAATACCATACTTCCTCCTCTACCCTCACTCCTCATCCCTCACCATCCATCAGCCATCCTCTGTTCACCATACATAAGTCATCTCTCACTTCTGATTTCTAATAATCACTTCACATCACTCACTCTGTCTACTTTTTATGTTTCATCCCTTACCCCTGAGTTGTCCCTCCACATCCCTCATCCCTTATTCCATCTCTTTATCTCCCACTCTTTTCTACTCACTATCACTTATTTGTCATATTCCTTTCAATGAATGTCATATTCATTTCAATCGATGTCATATTCACCTTAACACCAGTCATAATAATAATTTTAACATGGGTCATATTCATTTCAACATGGGTCATATTCATTTCAATACATGCATTATTCATTTTGATGTGTATCATATTAATTTCAAAGCATAACATAATCATTTTTGCAAGTTCCATTTAAAATTCAGTATTGGTCATATTAATTTTAAGGCATGTTACATTAATTTCAATGGGGCTCATATTCATTTCAATGCATGTCATATTCATCTTAGCACATGTCATATTCCCTTCAACAGATGTCTCATTCATATTAACACATCTTATATTCATTTTACCATGAATCATATTCATTTCAACACGTATCATAATCATCTCATTGTGTATCATATTACTTTCAATACAAGCAGTATTCATTTTGATAAATGTCATGTTCATTTTAACGTTACTCAAATTCATTTTGAAACATGTCAAATTAATTTCAATGAAGCCCATATTCAATCAATTCTTTATTCGATCCATAAATACGATCATAAAAGCACACATAAGAGATAAAACAGTAAAAAACAGTAAAAGGTTCCCAATTCATCTTACATAAAAATCAATAGCAGCAGTTTCCTTTCACATGTAATAAAAGCTCTTGTTGTTTAAGCAACCCCAAAGTGTCTTGTGCAGATTTACCACATAGGTGGCCCATTACTATCTACAGCCCCCCCTTCCTCTTTCTCATACAGGCCCATAAAAACCTGGCTACAGAAAAGCAAACCAGAGGGTCGGACAACGATTTAAAAAAATAAAATGCAACCCGGCATTGTTTAAAATTTTGGCACTTTAAAATCGGTACGAGGTAGTCATTTCTTTCTTTCACATAGAGTCCGCAAAACAGTACTATATGTAACTCAGTTTGTTGGGAGAGGTTATCACACGGGCACAAGATCAGATCTGAGTGGTTATATGTTTTTTCTGGATAACCTAACATCAACGGTGTCATGTTCATACAAAATCTCAATAGTATGAATTTATCTTGTGCACTAGTGACATTTGCCAAATAGAAGTACCCTCCCTCTATCAGTGGCGGGCTCTGGCGATAGATACACACTGCCTGTTTGTCCCGGTTATTTTCCTTCCGATTATATTCTGCCAGCAATAAGAACTTGTTAATTACCTTTTGCTTTGAGACCTTTCTACATGCCAATGGATCCCTGAATAAATCAGGGAGCCCAATATCCTTCAGCACTGACTCAACATAGTTAAGCCACCTGGACCTCCTGTGGTTTTCCAAATTTAAGCAGTTTCTTATTATAGTTTGGGTCAGGGTCACTGTGTCCCTCCGCCAGATTGAATGCCACAAAAGGACCGGGGCTAACCGAATTGAGTCTACGATATAAGGCAGGCCCAGTTCTCTGTGTAAGATATAATTAGAGGAAGAGGGAGGAAGGCCCACTAGGGACTTAAAACAGTTGTTTTCAATGGTTTGGAGTGAGTCTGTCGCTACCATGCCCCAGACGCCAGCCCCATACGTTGCTGCAGCCTTTGTCCTGGCCTGATAGATGTTCTTTATCGGTAGTAATGGGCTGGCACCCAGTTTTTTGCTAAAAGATTTTATGGCCGAGGGGCTTCTCTCCATTCCCAGCTTCCTTCCTACCACCAATTCTGTCCACGATAGATTTTTATCAAAAAGAACCCCCAGATAGGGAAAGGTGTCAACCACCTCAATTCTTCCAGAGTCCGCATGTAGGTACGGGGTTTTATCTCTTTGTCTTGCCCCAGCTATGATTACAAAAGACTTGATTTGATTGACTTTCAGGTCAATTGAATCCATAAAGGATACATACGCATACGTTGGAGGGCTAGCCCCGTTCTTGCAATCAACACCGCGTCATCCGCATAGGCCAATATGGGTAGCAGTTGTGAATCGAATACGGGGTCAACCCGTGTAGCCACCGAGAGGGCGTCCTCGACTCCATTTGTAAAGATAGAGAAGAGGAATGGGGCGAGGACACATCCCTGCCTTACCCCCCTGGGGTACAGTCCCCTTTTTTGGCATAGTGGACCGACGCCGTGGCATTTGAATATAATTGTCTGATAAAGTTAATTATAGCTGGTTCAACCCCCATCTCCTTCATTATGTTCCATAGCTTAGCATGGACCATGCAGTCAAACACTGCCGACAGGTCCATGAAAGCCATGTAGATCTTCCCTTCCTTCACTCTAGTATATTTTTCTATTGTCAGCGCTAAGTTCAAGCACTGATCCACAGTACCCTTTCCCAGGCTGGAACTCATACTGGGCCTGGATTAAGATGTTATTCTCCTTGGCCCACCCCTCTAGCCTGAAAAGGAGACGGCCCATAAGCTTTGATGTGGTGTCCAGCAGGGAAATTGGTCTGTAGTTCTTTGGATTTGCTCTGTCCCTTTTTTTATGAATTGGAACAATGACCCCTGTTGACCATGAGGGGGGAGGACCTGCCAGAGCTATACTGTTGAGGACATTCGTTAATAGAGGCGCCCATAGGTCCGGGGTTTCCTGAAAGAAATCAATTGGGACACCATCCGGTCCTGGGGCCTTTCCGGGGCTACATGACATCAGGCCTCTTCTCACTTCAATGAGTGAGAAAAGAAGAGGTTCCTCAGGATTAGACTCTATGGTACATGTTGATGTGGGAGGATGAGTGCTTGAGGCAAAGATGTTTTCAAAATGGGCCACCCATGCTTCTTCATCTACATTAGTATCTGTTGTAGGGTCTCTGGAATTTTTGAAGTGTGGTGCGATAACTATTTTCCAGAAATCTCGACTGCTACCCTTACTAGCTGCCTCTTCAAGTTCCGCTCATGCCTCCTCCTTAATAGCTCTTTCCCTGTTTTTTTCGTGCTAGGTTGTAAGCAGCCCGCAGTACTCTTATTTGATCCGGGACTCTAGGTTTAGTTTTCAGGGCAGACATTAGGGCCTTCCTTGCTTTTGTACAGGGAGAGTCGAACCAGCCCTTTCCTTTCCCAGTATTTAACGATTTGGTGCGTGTAAGGGCCAGTTTTACCTTCTCTAGAATACCACAAAAGGAGGGCACCACTACCCCTGGGTCAGCGTCGGGTTCCAGGCATATGGATATATTTCCCTGTATGGTTGAGATAATTTCTGGGACCATCTTAATTTTATCAATGTGGGCCTACTTAAGTTGAAAACCATTTTTCCTTGCCACAATTGGTGTTCCAACTTTCTGATGGGGGGGTTGAGTCCCTTATGAGTACCCTTAACTGTAAGGATAAAATGGCGTGGTCACTAAAAATCGTAAATTGGTTTTCTAACATGGTAGCCCTATTACTAAGGGGGTTAGTGATTACTATATAATCAATTGTTGACTCATACCCATTTCGCTGGAAAGTTCGCCCTGAATTACCTGGTAGTAGATTTGGCTCATTGATTATTACCATGTCTAAGGAGGATAAAATCCTGTTTAGGAAGTTTCCATAATCATTGTGGGTGAAGTGATATATTGGGTTTCCCCCCAGGTCCTCTAAACCGCAGACGGGGACTGTATTGTATTTACAGGGATGTATATTAAAATCACCCACCCAAATAATGTTGACTGCCTCATTTTTAATATCGCTAAGGAGGTTGTCTAATGCCTTATTAACCTCACCTGCCACAGAGTGCATATTTGGCCCAAACTCATTATTATAAAAATTAATTAAGAGCCACGTGCCTTCCTTTGATACCTCAAGTGTCAGTAAATAAAAATTTGGATTCGACGAATCAAACTTTTTTACTTTAACTGGTATATTATTTGGAATCAAGGTCAAAACACCCCCCCTTAGCCCTCCCTGAGAGAGAGGGTATGGCCAGAGTTTGAAAGGAGCGATATCCGTTTACGAAAATTGGCTCCGTAGACCATGTCTCCTGGAAACATACAATGTCGTGATCTTGCCAGAATTTTTGCCAGTTATCATCACCCAATTTTGGGGCAATACCTGCCACATTCCATGATGCTATTTTCAAAGAGATTTTGTTTGCCCCCAGTTGTAGATCGGGTGACATTGGGCTCTCTTGAGTCACCAGGGCCACAATATCCTGACTGTCACAACCTTCTCGGGGTTTTGTCTTGGTTGGGCGTAGTCAGTCGCATGATTCTAAATCGGATAGAGGGGCGAATCTATTCTCCACCCTCAGCCCCAATACCCCGAGGTTTCCTACTGGATTCAACCGTGCCTGGAGATCCCTCTGCTGTAGTCTACCTCCTGTGGCCAGCGGAAAAAGCTATAAAAATATTCCAATGGTAGAACAGTGATCTGAGAGCCCTTAAAGGGAGCTTTACGTAGGGACTCAAACAAAGATCTAACAACAAATTCATTATTAAAATTTACCACCACACAATCTCCCGGCATTTCTTGCCTTACTGTGCCCAGCCAGGCTGTACTTTTAGCCATAATCATTTGATTTGAGAGACAGCTGCCTCTTCCCCCCACTTCATTCAATCGCTGCGTCAGCCAGTGAAGGGCTTTAGACATTAGTTGGTCTGTAGTTTCTAGTTGGCCCTCCCTCAGAAGTGGTACATTCGCCAGCACCAATACAAGTGGGGATGCAGCCGGAGGGAGGTGCAGAGTCTGGCTTCCAGTGGCCATAGTTCCGTCATCGAGTCTTTCCCTCTTCCGATAATCAGCTCTCCCCCCTCGCCCTAGCGGGGTTAGGACCTGGCGTGTTGGGGCAGTATTACGATGGTGGTTTTGGTGGTTTGGTGGAGCTTCCCCACAAGATTCTCCAAGTGGGAGTTGGGGTATTGCAGGGATGTTTGAATATGGGGGTTACAGTAGTGTGGATAACAGGGTTGGAGTGTGAAGGGTTGACCAGATTAGTAAGTACAGGCTCTATATTTGGACAGTCCACAATCATTTCTGATCTACAGGACCCTGCTTGCATATGGGTCTCTGGGCCAGTGCTGGATCTGTTCCTAGCGTACAATGCCTCAAGAGAACAAAAGTTATTAGAGGCCTGGGTCTACAATCCGGCTAACTTCTCTTCAATCTGGCTTAGCTTCAGTAAGATAGGGTTCAGCATGGTAGCGACCATATTTTCTAGTCTCTGCCACGTATCATCACTCGTCAAGGGGCACACAGTTGGGGCTACCGGGGGGCTTGCTACACTTTGAGCAGGATCCGTTTCGTCACTCCCCCTTGTTTTGGCCGATCTAGAGATTTTCCCAGGTTTCTGTCTTTGTGGGCCACCACCCTTTTTCTCTTTACTGGTAGTTCGGAGTTGACGCCTGGAGTGACGCCTGGGGGCTTTTTCAGGCCTAAGCCTCTAGTAGAAACTCTTTGCGTGGTAGTTGTCGTTGGAGGTATTGAGTCGTGGGGGGCCCAGCCCAGCCTCCTCCGGGCTCCGACGGGCGTAGACGGGGCCGGGCGGGGCCCGGGCGTGTCCCGCGCCGCAGGCCGGCATCCTCCTTTTGTGGCGCGTCAGCCCGCTCTTTCTCACGGGAGTTGTGGTCCCCCTGGACCAGATGCGGGGAAATCCTGGGCGGTCAGCAGGAGCCCAACAGCAGTATGCGGCTACGGAGAGCCACGGGCCGGTGTGCTCCTTTTGTGGTGCGTCCGCGCGCTCTTGCTCACGGGAGTTGTGGTCCCCCTGGACCAGGTGCAGGGAAATCCTGGGCGGTCAAGAGGAGCCCAACAGCAGTATGCGGCTACGGAGAGCCGCGGGCCGGCGTCCTCCTTTTGTGGTGCGTCCGTGCGCTCTTGCTCACGGGAGTTGTGGACCCCCTGGACCAGATGCGGGGAAATCATGGGCAGTCAGCAGGAGCCCAACAGCAGTATGCTGCTACAGAGAGCCACGGGCCGGCGTCCTCCTTTTGTGGCGGGTCCGCGCGCTCTTGCTCACGGGAGTTGTGGTCCCCCTGGACCAGATGCGGGGAAATCCTGGGCGGTCAGCAGGAGCCCAACAGCAGTATGCCCATATTAATTTCAACTAATGTCATATTCATTTTAACATGTGTTATATTCATTTAATCAATGTTATATTTATTTCAATGGATGCCACATTCATATTAACACTTGTCATACTAATTTTAAGATGCAACTTATTAATTTTAACGTCTATCATATTCATTTGAAGATTTGCCATATTAATTTCAATGCATGCCATATTCATTTTGACAAATGTCATGAAAATTTCAGCTTTGGTCATACTCATGTTAAGGCATGTCAAATTCAGTTCAATGGGGCTTATATTAATTTCAACACAAGCCATATTCATTTTAAATAATCTCTTATTCATTTCTGTATATCTCATTCATTGCAATCTGGGTAATATTAATTTAAACACAATTCATATTCATTGCAACATGTGTAATGTTCATTTAAGTGTATGATATATTATTTTCAATGTGCATTATATTCTTTTCAGAATATAATATATTAATTTCAGTAAGTTATATTCATTTCAATCGGTCATATTCATTTCAATGTATGTCATATGCCTCTTGGAATATGTCAGTCATTTCAAGAAATGTCCCATTCTATTTGATGTATATTTGTTTCAGTTATTGCTATATTGTTTACAGTGAGGGCCATATTCATTTCAGTATGATTGATATATATTTCAGTATATCTCCTATTTAATTCGGAGTGTGTGTTATTCCTATTAATCACTAAGTACCATATTCACTCTGCTAGGTTTCATATTTGTTTTAGATCCAGTTAGGTTCACTCTGCCAGGTATTACATTTATTTTAACACATATTACATTCATTCTAGTGTGTGTCATATTCATTTTGCAGCACGCTATGCATTTCAGGAGGTGTTCTATATGGGGAGCTGTAATTTTGACATGAACGGCTTCCCATAGCAGTGTATACATGGAAATGTCACACATGCCCTCACTAACTACTTGGCATCTATGCTGCGCCAACTAATTTACTCGCTGATACTAGACACTGCTGTGCACTATTTGCAGCCCCAAACATGGTAACACAGGCACACAACAGGAGTTCCTGCTGTGACCATTGACATAAGCCAGTAAGCCGTCTTGTTCACAGCAGGCAATTTTATATCTGAAAGAGATTTCTAGCTACAGATTCCTTACCATAGAATATTCCCCACTGGAATCTGGACCACTGTCAGCTGGAGCGTCTGCATGCAAGAGCCTCAGCGTCTCCGGTCAGTGTGTCGGCCTGGAAGTCTCGGTTCCCTCTAACTAACATTAGCAAGAGGTGCTATATTTATACAGAAAGTATCTAGGGCTCCTTTGTCCCTTGTTGCTTGTATTAGCCCTTGTTGGATTTGAGGATGGCGTATGGGATGAACCGTGTACGCAGATGTGGAGAGGAAGGTGGTGTAGCCCCAGCCTGGTTTCTAAGAACCCTTATGAATATCCATTCATACTGTCTGAGTCTATTGATGGAGTTATAGGACTCTGTTGTTCAGGAGACACCCTCCTTCTGCACCCAGGACTAGAACTATGTAAAGGTTCAATCCTAAAAGGCTCGTTACAGTGTAGTGTAGGGGAGGTAATGTATGTGAAGGGGTATGATGTTCCCCGGGCCTGTATTAGGGTACCTATATGAAACATAACACCCAGTCCTCTTCCGAACAGTCAACAATAAAATAAATGCTAGTGGACTATTCTCTTTACTAGATAGTAGAGCATGGAACATTCTTCAATGAGCTTCGTTAAAATCTTTATTAAAATTATCTTAAAAACAGCTTAAAAAATTGAAAAATTCAAAAAAAAAATTACAATGAAAATTAGTTGTTTGGAATTGTTGCTTAAGCCACAGTCCTAATTGAGTTCGTTTATATAAGTTGAATGTCTACAAGCGTCAAAAGGCCATGCTTTTCAGCGAGACAGTGTCAATTTTTAGGAAGTGTTCAAATTTAGTTAATTTTAGAGAAAATGAAAATCCAAATTCTTTCCCAGCACACGATGAGCCAATTACAGATTAAATGTCCTGGCTGGGAGACGCAATATCATCGCTGCTTGCTGCTGCAGGGGACGGTCCTTGTAACACCTCACAGAGTATGTCAATGGAGCACAGATGATATTCAGTACTGCCAATCGCTGGTGTAGAGGCAGCCGGTGCTGTAGTTGATACCTCGGTGCTATTGGTGCTAGTGGTGGAGCTAAAGCTTACCCCAGTTGTAAAAGGCACCTGCGGATTCTCGAGGAATGCAGCCATCAAGATGGGAATACGCTGGGGACATTGCCGAGCATGGGCCCTCAAGGGTTCCAGCCTGGTATTCAAGTCCGCAGGCGTGTCCGTCGCAAGTGTCAGACAGAGGTCCAACACGCATTCTTCACCGCAAAACAGGCATCGAAGAACAGGTACGATGCAGTCCATCCAGACTGGTCTAAACGATAGGAACCAAGAGGAGCTTAGTTCCCTCAGGCGAGGTGTGCCCAGATGTTGTACCATGCTTTCACTGTATTTCCGCTCCAGCGCTTTTGCCATCTCGTTGGTAATTGGGCCGTCCATTGCGTAGCAGGTAAATGACAATCAGGACTCCCGCTATTGATAGCAGGATCAGAGGTAGACCTCTAAAAATGCTTCCAAATACGGAGTGTATAAAGTTTGGGATAACTCAGAGGATTGCCTGAAAGGTGCTAAGAAGTCCTGACCCTATGGCCTTCAATAGGTGTACAATACCACTCGTATCAGACATATTAAAGATGCGACCCACCATTTCTGCTAAATGAATTGGGCAGTTTGTACGTATAAGTGCCTGTATCTCAGTCGAGGTCTTTGCGATTTGAAGATCAAAGGTCTCTCGAGCGGAGGTTAAGGGTACGGTTTGCTGTAAAAGCATGGCTTTCAGTCTGCTCAAAGTATCAAATTGTATAAAGGAAACATTCAATGAAGGCCATAACGGCGCCTCCCTGACTGTACTTGTTGGGGGGAACAATACTTGCATACAGCAAGTAACCCTGGAGTTCACAGTGACCAGATAGGCAATGCCCGGAAGCATACCACACCAACTTTGATCGTTCAGCATCAAGTAACTCCCATTTGAGAGCAGCTCGAATACCGGTTTGATCATGGCGGCTGGAGGCCCTTTCATGTGGCAGGACAAGTTTGCTATCGAACCATTACACGCTCCGTGCAATGTAATGTCTCGGCACATTAGAGAACCGCTCAAAGCGCTCTTGCAGTTTGTACCACTTAGAAACACTTCTCGATCCCCACTCCGGCATCGAAATCTATACGGTAAATCCCAGGATTCCTTAATGTATTCCTTACCCATCTTTTTATATTTGCCCGCCCGCCGTTGTTCAAGGCAATATTGAAACTGAAAAGTAGTGACCGGTAGAGTTATGTGGCCATGGATTAGCCATTCAGTAGATGGAGCTTCCGCTACTGTAAATGGTAGTCGGTCCAGTTTTTCAATACGCAACATTGTATATTTAGCTCCCCTTTGTGCCATTTCAACCTGTTTATCTGTTAGATTATATTAAAAAAACAGAGACGTACTGTTTATAAAACGCCAAGGCACAAAGCCTGCGTGTAAAGACTGCAGCGTCCAGCTCAATAACACGATAGAACGTAATTGAGATTGCCCGTGTTGTAGTATGGCAAAATCTTGTTCTAGGATATCTATTGCAGAAGACACAATGTTGCCCAAAGAATATATTCTGGAGGACAAAGTTGTTAACCCATTGTCTACCACAGCCAATGATTTTTCTAAGTTAATACGGTCTATTTCCCGTATTCTCTCTGCGGCCTCTTGTTGTGATATTTTCCAATCTTCATTATAGGCAGCATAAATGCCAGCATATATATTAAACGTTTCTGACGTTGTTTCCGGGGACCTTGTAAAAAACCCCTAAGATCCATGTCTTGTGAGAGTAAGGCTAAGTGTTGTTTCACTTCTGTTAGTGTTGAGGTTTTTAGCCAATCAAGGCACAACTTTCCAACACTGTAGGATGTCACTACCCCTGGATGTTCTCTTTGTACATAACGTGGGTCTGGCCTGTGGATACTGTACCCTTCGGTAATACCCAAGAATCGTTTATGACATATGTTTGTGTCTAATGGCCAAACCACCCATTTTTCCCAATTTGGGTCTGATCTATTGTATTTTAAAATGTCATCTACTGTTGCCCCTTCCTGTGAAGTCGAATTTTGCTACCCTCCCACCTGTGACGGTGTTGGAAGTCGAGGTGTGTTCAGGTCCTTGATCTTGGCTAATCCAAGACAGGATGTTTGTTGCACAGTTTCGTTTAGAAATATCATCTGCTGTGGAATGAGGCAAGCTCTAAATAGCGCTTCTGTTCCCTGGACTTGCCAGTCCCTAGAAGCCCAGACTGATTTTAAGTCTATTGTGTCCTTCCATAGGTCAAAACCCTGTTCAGACAGTTGGGCAATAAAGGAAGCAGAGTAAATCTGTTTGGTGTTTGTCAACATAATTTTCAGTGCTGATGTTGGTCTAACCTTATAATAATATGAGGTCGGGTCAGTGGTGTTAAAACCTGAAAAATATGAAAATGTCTGTGCAAATGTATGCGAACTACCTTTTGGTGGTGTAGGGCAATGTTCCCACTGATGGTGCTCAAACACATTTCTAGGTGGAATAGATTTGTGCAGAAAATGATGACCATAATGTTGGTAACAGTACAAAGTGTCATAGTCTGAATTACTTTCTAACATTTCAGTGTTCGGAAATGCAGCAGTTTTTTCTAAATCAGGCAACATGTTATTATCAGTTTCAGAGTCCCAATCATCAGAAAATGTACTTGAGGTAATGATATCACTTAATGAAATTTTAAATAAATGAGAAATTTTTTAAAGTTCAGTCGGACCGAATATTTCGAAATCAACTTTGTCCCAAACTATACCGTACGGTATAGGAACCGCTGTGATGTTCACTGATAACAAGTCTCTCTGTTCACGATGAGACAATTGATGTGGTTTTAAAATCAAATTAACTTTCGGGGCTGTAGAGCTTTGCTGAAGATATCGTCCATTAATAAGCATGCTAAAAGTTATTACTAAGCCTAGCCAGAAAAGAAAAAATAGAATCCCAGTAATTACCCAAAGTTCAATCCAAGGCGATACCAGGTAAGTCTTTTTAAGAAAGTTCACAAAGTCTTTGGCTTGCTGTTTACATGATTTTTGGGCTGGCGTCGTTTCCGGTTCACTTGGATCCAAAGAAAACGTATCAAAGTTCATGAAGTAGCCAGAAGCAGTTCGATCAATTGTAGGAATTGCATCGGGATTTGTTGAAATCACATTTTGCTCTCGTCGAGGCATGTTTACGTAGACGTCTGTATTTGGTCTGATTGCAACTTGAGTGTTGTTCTGAGTTTCATTTTGTAGATGAACTTCGGGTTCAAGGGGAACGAGTTCCATAGCATTGTTGCTTAGTCCTTCATTCCTCACAGGAGGCTCTTCAAACGTGATGAGTCTTTCTGTTTGAACTTCTTGGATTGTAGCTAGAGGAGGGCGTCTGCTACTGTGGAGTCCACGAGGCCTACTGTTCAGTATCGGCCACATAGTGTGGTTTGATTAAGTCGATTGAGACAAATCTTTTCTCCTTTTTCCCGGCAAGAGGCGGAAAAAGAACAGTTCGTGTTCCTTGAATTGCTAGGACAGGTACAGGCTTTCTGTACGATGGTCCAAATTCTTTTTTGTCCGCTATTTTCTCTCTGACCAGATTCCCGATTTTTGGGATCCAGACAGGTCTTGCCTTGTTTGCCTTGACTTCCCCAGTGGCGGTCTGTTTCTGGACAACGTTGCTTTGTTGTGTCCTGGATTCATTTAGATCCTGTAAAACAGACAAACGATCATGGATATCAAATGGTTTCTCATCCGCCACTGTGCCTTCATACTCAAGATCAGCTACCCACATTCTCGTCCCAAATAGGACCTCATATGAAGTGACACCCCCTAGAGAATTTCTTGGCTGGTTATTAACCCCTTCCATGCTCATGACGAGCTGGACTCGTCATGGCACACAGTGGTCGTGTGCTCATGACGAGTCCAGCTCGTCATGACACCCAGCATTGTAAATCCCTCTGGTGCGGGCACCAGAGGGATTCCCTTTTCTCCCCTAAAGCCTCGGGAGCTGGGGAAGAGCTTCCCCAGCTCCCGAGGGCCCCCCCTGGTTTCCCTGAAATGACGATCGGCGCGCACGTCGCGCTGATGTCATTTCAGTGAAATCGAAACTGAAATGAGCCAAGAGGCTCATTTCAGTTTCAGTTTCTACGTGCTCAGGGGGCTATCTCAGCCCCCTTAGCACGTAGAAACTCAGGAGAGGTATCGTTGGAAAGGGAGAATCTCCCTTTCCAATGGTACCCCTCCCTAGTGGATCCCTGCTTGGAAATTGCCCCAGGAGGGCGATCCCCAAGCAGGGATCCACCCACTAGGCACCAGGGAGGGGGGAGCGGCCCCTTGGGCAAATGCCTTTGCTCCCCCCATAAAAATGTTGGCATGATTAGTCTTTCTGCCCCCCCTGGGGGGTAGATGGGGGCAGTAGCCCCCAATCTGCCCCCCCGGGGGGGTAGAAAGCCCACTAGACACCAGGGTTTTTTAATGGGATATTTATTAGGGGTGGGGGCTGCCCAAAACGGGCATGCCGATGCCCCCTCCCGCCCGGCCACAAAATTAGTCTTTCTGCCCCTCCTGGGGGGCAGATGGGGCAGTAGCCCCCAATCTGCCCGTCCGGGGGGGCAGAAAGCCCACTAGATACCAGGGATTTTTTTTTAAATTATAGTTAGGGGTGGGGGCTGCCCAATATGGGCATGCCAATGCCCCCACCCCCCGCCGCAAAGGTACAGTCTTTCTGCCCCCCCGGGGGGGGGCAGAAAGCCCACTAGATACCAGGGATTTTTTTATTTTATTATAATTTGGGGTAGGGGCTGCCCAATATGGGCATGCCAATGCCCCCACCCCGACGCAAAGGTACAGTCTTTCTGCCCCTCCTGGGGGGCAGATGGGGGCAGTAGCCCCAATCTGCCCCCGGGAGGCAGAAAGCCCACTAGACACCAGGGTTTTTTTCCCTCGACAAATTTAGGGGTGGGGGTTGCCCAAGATGGGCATGCCAATGCACCCACCCCTCCCCCACGAAATTCCAGTCTTTCTGCCCCCGGGGGCAGATGGTGGCAGTGGCCAGCAATCTGCCCCCGGGGGTTCAGAAACACCCTAGATGCCAGGGATTATTTTTTTTATAGGCCGGGGGTGGGGCTGCCCAGAATGGGCATGCAAATGCCCCCACCCTACCCCCCAAAGAAAAAAAAAGACACTAAGCGCCAGGGATTTTTTTTTATATAGGTAGGGGTGGGGGCTGCCCAGAATGGGCATATCAATGCCACCACCCCAAAAAAATGCTACAGTCTTTCTGCCCCCCTGGGAGGCAGATGGGGCAATTGCACCTTATCTGCACCCCGGGGGGCAGAATGCCCACTAGCCACCAGGGATTTATTTTTTACAAAGTTCGGGGTGGGGGCTGCCAAGAATGGTCATGCCAATGCCCCCACCCACCCCAAAAAAGATGCCACTGTCTTTCTGCCCCTCCCAGGAGACAGATGGGGGCAGTAGCCCCTGATCTGCCCCCCGGGGGGGGCAGAAAGCCCACTAGATACCAGGGATTTTTTTTTTTATTATAATTTGGGGTAGGGGCTGCCCAATATGGGCATGCCAATGCCCCCACCCCCGACGCAAAGGTACAGTCTTTCTGCCCCCCCCGGGGGGCAGAAAGCCCACTAGACACCAGGGTTTTTTATCCCCTCGACAAATTTAGGGGTGGGGGTTGCCCAAGATGGGCATGCCAATGCACCCACCCCTCCCCCCACGAAATTCCAGTCTTTCTGCCCCCCCGGGGGGGCAGATGGTGGCAGTGGCCACCAATCTGCCCCCCGGGGGTTCAGAAACACCCTAGATGCCAGGGATTATTTTTTTTATAGGCCGGGGGTGGGGGCTGCCCAGAATGGGCATGCAAATGCCCCCACCCTACCCCCCAAAGAAAAAAAAAGACACTAAGCGCCAGGGATTTTTTTTTATATAGGTAGGGGTGGGGGCTGCCCAGAATGGGCATATCAATGCCACCACCCCAAAAAAATGCTACAGTCTTTCTGCCCCCCCTGGGAGGCAGATGGGGCAATTGCACCTTATCTGCACCCCCGGGGGGGCAGAATGCCCACTAGCCACCAGGGATTTATTTTTTTACAAAGTTCGGGGTGGGGGCTGCCAAGAATGGTCATGCCAATGCCCCCACCCACCCCAAAAAAGATGCCACTGTCTTTCTGCCCCTCCCAGGAGACAGATGGGGCAGTAGCCCCTGATCTGCCCCCCGGGGGGGGCAGAAAGCCCACTATGTGCCAGCGATTATGCTGGCTTTTTTATATGCAGGGGTGGGGGCTGACCAGAATGGGCATCCCAATGCCCCCGACCCCCCAAAAGAATAGCCACAGTCTTTCTGCCCCCTCGGGGGCATATCGGGGCAATAGCCCCTGATTTCCCCCTCCCCAGGGCGGCAGAAAGCCCACTAGGCACTGACTTTTTCGAAATGTGCCTACCTGTTGAATTTGGTTCCTAGCTCTGCCGGCACCTAGGGAAACCTAGCAAACCTATACATTTTTAAAACTAGACACCCAGGGGAATCCAGGATGGGCTGACTTGACTGGCTCTCACCAGGTTCTGTTACCCAGAATCCCTTGCAAACCTAAACATTTGTCCAAAAAACACATTTTCCTCACATTTCTGTGGTGGAAAGTTCTGGAATCTGCGTGGATCCACAAAATTCTACCCACCCCGCGTTCCCCAAAGTCTTCCGAGAAAAATGGTACCTCACTTGTGTGGGTAGGACTAGTGGCCGCGACAGGAAACGGCCCTAAACGCAACATGGACACACCACATTTTCACAAGGAAAACGGACCCTTTTTTTGCAAAGTGCCTAGCTGTAGATTTTGAACCCTAACTCTGCCGGCACCTAGGGAAACCTAGCAAACCTATACATTTTTGAAAACTAGATACCCAGGGGAATCTAGGATGGGGTGACTTGAATGGCTGACACAAATTTCCTACCACCCAGCGTTCCCCCAGGTCTCCCGATAAAAATGGTGCCTCACTCGGGTGGGAGGCCCAAGTACCCGTGACAGGCAAGGGCCCAAAACATTTTGTGATAGGCAATTTTGATGTCGCCTCAATACATTGTGGGCCCTTGCCTGTCGCGGGTACTTGGGCCTCCCACCCGAGTGAGGCACCATTTTTATCGGGAGACCCGGGGGAACGCTGGGTGGTAGGAAATTTGTGTCAGCCCCGTGATGCCACAACTTTACCACACAAAAATGTGTGAAAAAAGGGATTTTTTCAGCAAAATGTCAGGTTTGCAGGGGATTCTGGGTAAGAAAACGTTGGGGGATCAACGCAAGCCATACCTCCCTGGAATCCCCCGGGTGTCTACTTTTCAGAAATGTGTGGGTTTGGTAGGTTTTCCTAGGTGGCCGCCGAGCCCCGGGCCAAAACGTCATGGGACCCCCCTTGCAAAACCAGGTCGTTTTGTGATAGGCCATTTTGAGGTCGCCTCAATACGTTGTGGGCCCTTGCCTGTCGCGGGTACTTGGGCCTCCCACCCGAGTGAGGCACCATTTTTATCGGGAGACCTGGGGGAACGCTGGGTGGTAGGAAATTTGTGTCAGCCCCGTGATGCCACAACTTTACCACACACAAATGTGTGAAAAAAGTGATTTTTTCAGCCAAATTTCAGGTTTGCAGGGGATTCTGGGTAAGAAAACGTTGGGGGATCCACGCAAGCCATACCTCCCTGGAATCCCCCGGGTGTCTACTTTTCAGAAATGTGTGGGTTTGGTAGGTTTCCCTAGGTGGCCACCAAGCCCCAGGCCAAAACGTCATGGGACCCCCCTTGCAAAACCAGGTCGTTTTGTGATAGGCCATTTTGAGGTCGCCTCAATACGTTGTGGGCCCTTGCCTGTCGCGGGTACTTGGGGCTCCCACCCGAGTGAGGCACCATTGTTTTCGGGAAGACCTTGGGGAACGCGGGGTGGGTGGAATTTTGTGGATCCACGCAGATTCCAAAACTTTCCACCACAGAAAAGTGAGGAAAATTTGTTTTTTTTGCCAATTTTTTAGGTTTGCAAGGGATTCTGGGTAACAGAACCTGGTGAGAGCCAGTCAAGTCACCCCATTCTGGATTCCCCTGGGTGTCTACTTTTCAAAAATGTATAGGTTTGCTAGGTTTCCCTAGGTGCCGGCAGAGATAGGGTTCAAAAACTACAGCTAGGCACTTTGCAAAAAAAGGGTCATTTTTCACTGTGAAAATGTGGTGCGTCCACGTTGCGTTTTGCGCTGCTTCCTGCCGCGGGCACTAGGCCTACCCACACAAGTGAGGTACCATTGTTTTCGGAAGACATTGGGGAACGCGGGGTGGGTGGAATTTGTGGATCCACGCAGATTCCAGAACTTTCCACCACAGAAAAGTGAGGAAAATGTGGTTTTTTGCCAATTTTTAGGTTTGCAAGGGATTCTGGGTAACAGAACCTGGTGAGAGCCAGTCAAGTCACCCCATCCTGAATTCCCCTGGGTGTCTACATTTCAAAAATATATAGGTTTGCTAGGTTTCCCTAAGTGCCCGCAGAGCTAGGGTTCAAAAACTACAGCTAGGCACTTTGCAAAAAAAGGGTAATTTTTCATTGTGAAAATGTGGTACGTCCACGTTGCATTTTGAGCCATTTCCTGTTGTGGGCACAAGGCCTACCCGCACAAGTGAGGTACCATTTTTATCGGGAGACTTAGGGTAATACAGAATTGTAGAGCAACCGTTATTACCTATTGACTTTCGATTCATTTCTGCCTTCCAAATGAAAGACAATGTGTAAAAAATAAGTCATTTTGAAAAATGACCTATAATTCTCATGCTAGTATGGGTACTCCCAATTTCGGAAATGTGCAAATATCTACTGTTTCTAAAATCTACATTTTATTCCCATTTCAGAAATACATAGGTGTCTTTCATAACAATTTTTCCATGTATACATTTTCCCAAAATAATTGCTATATACCCGGTACATAATAAAAAACCATTGCAAGATGCTGCTCAGTTATTGGCTCTGGGTTCGTCGGGTTCTTGGTGAACCTACAAGTCCTATATATCCCCACAACCAGAAAGGTCCAGCAGATATAACGGTATATTGCTTTCAAATAGCTGTCATAATTAGAAGAAGTTACAGGTGAAAACGTTGACACAAATGGCTGTTTTTTTCAACTAATTTTCAATTTTTCCTTTATTTAACTGTTAGTTTCTATAAGGAAAACTTTAAGGATCTACACAAATGACCCCTTGCTGAATTCAGAAGTTTGTCTACTTTTCAGGAATGTATGGCTTTCCAGGATCCATTATTGTTTTCATACCCATTTCTACCATTAACTGGAAGGAGGTTGAAAGCACAAAAAATAGCAAAAATAGGCTATGTCCCAGAAAAATCCAAAACTGTGTAAAAAAAGTTGGTTTTCTGACAAAAGTCTGCTTGTCCCTGAAAGCTGGGAAGATGGTGATTTCAGCACCACAACCCCTTTTTTGATGCCATTTGTAGGGAAAAAATAAGACGCTTTCCTCTGTAGCCCTTTTTTCGCATTTTTCCCCAAAAAACCAACATTTTGCTGTATTTTGGCTAATTTCTGGGTCCCCTCCAGGGAAATCCACAAACCCTGGGTACCTTTACAATCCCCATGATGTTAGAAAAAAAAGACGCAAATTTGGCGTGGAAACCTTATGTGGTCAAAATGTTACAGGGGCCTAAGCGCGCACTACCCCAAATAGCCAAAAAAAGGCTTAGCACAGGGGGGGAAAAGGCCTAGCAGCGAAGGGGTTAAGTGCTATTTGTACCCCATAAAGGTGGCTGACCCAACTACCGCCCTTGCCTAATACCCTAGCTGTTAAAGATTGCTTTAAGTCACGGTTTTTCCTCTCCACAACCGAATTTCCCTCAGGATGGTACGGAGAGGAGTACCGCAGTGCAACGCCCATACTTTTCATGGCCTCTTTGTAAGCCCGAGACCTAAACGCCAGGCCACGGTCAGAATGTAACGTGCCTACTGCGTATGTCCCGATAAAGACTCACAAATCTTTTATAACAGTTCTAGCATCAGCCGAGCGCTGAGGCCAAACCCATAGGAATCTTGAGCAGGAATCCACTGCAACCATGATATACTTGTAAGCCCCATCAGATTGTAAGGGGCCGCAGTGGTCCAGATACACACATGTGAGAGGTTTGTCAGATATAAGTAATGGTGTCTGCGCCGGGCGTGTTCTGGTGGAGCCTTTCATCTGTTGGCAGATGTCGCATTTCAAGACATAGGGGCCGATTCGGATGCGGGTTGGAAAAGCTTCCCGACCGAATCGGTTGGGAAATGGTGTCCGACCCACTCGGATCGGGAAAGTCCGACCGGCGGAGTAGGATGCATCCGGATGCTTCCAGATACGATTTGGTTGAACTCCCATTGACTTCAATGGGAACATTTGTTCCTAACCGCATCAGAATTGGGCCCTCGGTCGGGAAGACACGTTCCCGATCCGATTTGGAAGGAGCAAATGCCGTTAGGAGGCCTTCCTAACCGCATCAGAATCAGGCCCTCGGTCGGGAAGCTTTTCCAACCCGCATCAGAATCGGGCCCATAGTCTTTAGCCTGCTTTGTTAGACCGGGCCACCAATAGCGCTGTTTGAACAATGAAATAGTCGCTGTAACGCCTGTATGTGCAGAGCCCAAACCCTCGTGTGCTGCTAGTATTAAACCTTGCCTGCGATCCATATCTGGTATTACTCTGTCCCCCACTCCAGGAATCTGAGCATATGGAATGTTGTTTGCATCTAACTTGTAGGAGTACTTGAGTGGAAATTTCTTTGGTACTGCACCGCTGTTTTTGCTTGAAGCAATAACAGCCACCATAATCTCACTGTCTATTCTCGTTTTGAACGAGTGATTGCAGCTACGGAAGCCGTTCGCACAGCCCCCTTTGCGGCTTCGTCAGCCAATGAATTCCCTTCAACGTGAACGCCATCACGCTGATGACTCAGTGTGTGTATCACGTGAGCCCTTGGTAGGTCGTTTTTCAACTCCACTACCTGTTCCCATAGTATTTTATGCTTAATTGTGCCACCTTTTGCATCTTTAAACCCGTTTAGTTCCCAATGTTGTAAGTACTCATTGTATGACTGCACACAGTAAAAGGAATCACACACAATTAGTGTGGGGAATTCGTGATCCGTATTTACTAGTGCCAGTATCAGTGCTTTTAACTCTGCCAACTGAGCCGTGCAGTCTCCTAGAGATGGCAATTTTGTGTAACTCGGATGGAACTTTCCATGTCCCATGCGACCTTTAACGATTGCACATGCTGCGCTGTATTGTTGCTTACTCCCTATGGCCGGTTGAGCAGATCCGTCAGTGTAAATAATATATTCATACTGATCGAGAGGCAATATTTCATTTGGTAGAGGATATTCTTGTTCGTATTGCAGAAATGCTTGTGTTTTTAGACTTGGATCAAATCTGTATTCAACATCCGTTGCAGTGAGAGAATTAGCCCATTGTATCCATCTTGGATGTAAGGCTTTAGCATTTGGAATGCTTGCCTTTGTAACAGCTTCTAAAGCTGGTACTGGGGTCACGATAATTATGCTTTTCCCCTGAGCCAGTGCTCTTTCTCTTGCTACAGCGGTCTGAACTGCTGTCAGGATTTTTTCTGTTGAAGTGAAACGCATTTCTGCGTTTGTGTACAGGTGTGATTTGTATGCGATCGGTACTGTTTCGCCTTCATTGAAGGTTAAGTAAGTGTACCCGCATTGACCCGCTATTACACGGATCACCAAGTTGTGTGCGTTTACGCATGTCTGTAAGTGTTTGGAAGCAATCATGTCTTCTTGTAATGAACGTAGGATATTTGAATGTTCCTGTGTCCAATGTCTGACTGAAAAGTCAGGTTTTATTAATTTGTAGAAAGGTTTTACTTTTTCTGCATAATCTAAAATGTATGTTCTGCCGAAATTTAGGAATCCCAGTATTGATTGTAGATTTTTTAATGATTTTGGAGGCTGGAGCAGCGCACACTTTTCTAAAAAGTTAGCTGCCAGGGTTTTTCCTTCACTTGAAAGCTCGTATCCTAAAAACAGAACATTGAGGTGGTCTATTTTAGATTTCTTAAAATTAAATTTGTAGCCCTCAGAGGCGAATCCCATGACAATGGTGCTCACCCTGGTCAAGTGCTTTTTTAAGTCATCATCCCTCAGATAAATATCATCCACATAGGACAACGCTTCTTCATCAAAATTTTGGAGTAACTCTGTTACTCTTGCTGAGAATACCCCCGGGCTGTTTTTAAACCCCTGGGGGAGACGACAAAATTGCCGCTGGGACCCCAACGCTGAGAATGCGGTCAAATACCTGCTTTCAGGCGCTATATTTTGGCAGAAAAATCCATTTGAGATATCAAGTGTAGTTTTGTACTTTTTCCACACAATGTTATTCATTAATGCGGCACTGTGTGCGTTTTGGACAGCAAATGTCTTTGTGCATGAGTTTAAATGTCTGTAATCTAAAACTAGACGATATGAGTTGTCTGGTTTTGATAGTGGAAACAAAGGATTGCTCATTGGTGAGGTGCATGTTTCAATCACCCCTTGGTATTCAAGTTGATCTAAGATCTCCCTGACCTGTTTTTTAGCTTCTTGCTTTATTGGGTATTGCCTCTGAGCATTTGGTGAAACTTTTAACGGGATCACGTGGTGGGTTGAATCCTCATCCCAACCGGCATGATTTTTGTACAATGCTGGAGCTAGGGCAACCACCCACTCCTGTGCATATGCATGTTTAAGATGTATGGGAACGTGGTCGGAGAATGATGGAAAAATTACATTTTCTCCCCTGGGGCACTCCATAACGAATGTTGGCGGCCAATCTTGTTCTGCTAATAGGATGTCATAACCAGATGACAGATTTTCCCAAAAGAGACCTTTAACTTTCCTGGGCTTGTCCCCTTCCATTTGGAGTGTTATTTTGTGTAACTTATGTGGGACGCTCACCCTGGTGTCTGGTGTTTCCACCGTGATGTAATCATTCAAGTCCGCTGTCACCAGAAATTCCATCGGGTTCTGGCGAGCTATTGTTATTTCTGCAGCACTGTCTAGCATCGTCAGAGCCCATTCCCCGTTCAGAAGCTGCGTCCTCAGAATTCTGGGCATGTCTGATCTTTATGCATGCAACTTTCTTCTTCTTAAACTGAGGTTTTGATTTTGGCTTTTCTTCTTTTTTGGAAGTATAGTCTTGAGCGTGCTGCTTGTCTCTGGACTTTGTACGCTCCTCTTTGTGTTCTGACCGTCATTCTATCTCGGAGTTTTTCATCGAGCCCTGAAAGGAACGAGAGGAACGTGTATCAGTATCCTGATACCTGTCAGGTTTTCTAATAATATCCCTATTCCTGAGGTTATACCTCTTTTCAGAGGGGTCCTGTGGAGGAGAATTGCCTCGGGGTTGAGATCTGTTTTTAAAGTTTTGTGGTTTTTTATTATTCCACTTCTTTTTAGAAGAAGCAGGTGCCTGCTTGGTAGTGTCCTTTTCAGGACTGCCCATTAGTTGTGGTTTTAATGCTTTCCCACCCAAACTGTCTCTGCCTAATTCTGCATACACAGTTTCAATTATTTTGGGTAGTTCGTGTTGCTGATCCAACAGACTGAACTCCCTTAGGCGTTGGCGGATTGCCACTGAAGCTGCTTTCCCTTTAATATTAGCTAATATTATGGCTGATACCTGGTCATAGTTATTTAATAACTTCATCCCTAAGTTCAGGGCAGGTTCTGCTCCGTACTCATTTTGTATTTGTCTCAATACGTCTGGTACTACTGCTAATGAAGGAATACCATGTGTCCTGGTATATATGGCAGCAAAGACTGTACCCCAAGAGGTGCAGTCCTCTACTTGTGGTGTTATCCCCATGGGCAAGCAGATTGTTAGCATTCTGTGTTTTTCAAACGGGGTAGTATTCGGGAATACTGCCTCGAGCTGAGTTATTTTCTGATATCCAGAATGGCATTTGTTCACGCTTTGTGGGCATTTTGCCCATTACCGCGTGTAATGTTTGTGGTGTAATTTTAGTTGCTGTACCCTGAATTTGAGTTCCATTTGTTGCAACTGATGTTGGTTGGACTGTGTCAGGATTCTGTAGATTTTAATTAAATCCTTGTGTTGTAAGAGTAAGTCTGGCTGCGGCATTGTGTCACTGTAAGGATGTGGTGTGTAGGCCGCTAATATTGGCCATGTTGCACCGTCTCCTCCGAGCGGACCTAATCTTACTCTGTTTCTTATATGGGGTAGGGCGCCTTTAAACCAGTATAGGTGTTCCTGGTAAGTGAGTGGAACTTCTATGTCCTCGCAAGGACCATATTCCCGTGGTGCATCTCCTTCTGTATAGTAGTGAAATGTCTGTGTTCTCGCATCTGCTGCTGGGAATGTAACCCACGAATAAAATATCTCTGTTTTATTTGATTCGTGTGCCTCAATCACGAAAGCTACTAAGCCACCCCTAGGTGCTAAACCATATTCTAGTAGTTTCAGGGTGATAGTATGTCTGAATTTAGGTGCAATGAGAATTCCATCCACCTCTTCATCGTCTGAGAGGGGCAGTGGCATTTGCACTGGGCCTAAGACCGGGGTAGTAGTCATTGTGTATAGAACACAGACTAATGTTTCAAGGATACTATGATAAGGTGTTGTATGCACAATTTTAGGAACAAAATATCCTTCAAGCTTGAGTAACCAGCAGCCAATAAATAGGATTTCTCGCCTACTCAGCTGTGGCGGAATTTGTGCCCACCCACTCCAGACGTCTCTGGTGTTTTGTGAGTAGGGGTCTCTGAGAAATAGCACGACTGAACTACTCAGATTCTACTGTTAAATTAGAGCCCAACCATCGTTGGTGGCGCCATGTCGTGTAGTTGCTATATTACCCATACAGGACCTGCGCGTTCGGATAACATAAACTGTGGGCTTGGTGGCAGACTGATTCTGAGCACCCCCACCGAGAATGTTAGCCTATTTGCATTAGCTAGCTCACAGTGCCACTAGTGTCTCCTCTTATCAGGGAGAGAATAGTTTCTGGCAACCTCAGAACATGACAACCCTGATCCCTCAAGATCGTGGAAACAATGTACTACTTTTCAGTCAGTCACTCGTGCTTATTTATCTTGTCTCAGAGATACACAGAATAAACAGCCTGGGCGTTTCAATAAGGGTTTATTGAACAGTTTTTATTCTTGTGTAGAATATATGAGCTGCAACAACCATTAGACAGTAGCAGAGATATATGATTAGCAGTACTATAAATATAAATGGATAGTACAGTTCTACCATCTTGCAATAAGCATGAATAAATACATGAATATAAAATGCATTGATAAAAGAGAGTGTGTACTCCTACGATGCCTATCTAGATGTACCTAAGTGTACCTAGCATGTGAGTAGGTGTAAAGCCAAGAATCCCTCTAGGATTTGGTCGAACCCCATTACCTAAAGTGAGAATGTAGGAGCCCTTCTTGGTCTCAAGCTGGACACCCTGCGAGGGATGTTCAGACCACTGTCAGCTAGAGCGTCTGCATGCAGGAGCCTCAGCGTCAGGTCAGTGTGTCAGCCTGGAAGTCTCGGTTCCCTCTAACTAACTTTAGCATGAGGTGCTATATTTATACAGAAAGTATCTAGGGCTCCTTTGTCCCTTGTTGCTTGTATTAGCCGTTTTTGGATTTGGGGATGACGTATGGGATGATCCCTGTACGTAGATGTGGGGAGGAAGGTGGTGTAGCCCCAGCCTGGTTTCTAAGAACCCTTATGAATATCCATTCATACTGTGCGAGTCTAATGATGGAGTTATAGGACTCTATTGTTCAGGAGTCACCCTCCTTCTGCACCCAGGACTAGAACTAGGTAAAGGTTCAATCCTAAAAGGCTCGTTACAGTGTTGTGTAGGGGAGGTAAAGTAGGTGAAGGGGTATGATGTTCCCCGGGCCTGTATTAGGGTACCTATATGAAACATAACAGTACCCAGCGGTCATCGTCTTCGCCACGCCCATCGAAATCTTCTGACGAGGTGCTGAGGCACCGGCACTCAAGGCCTTGTGATTTGGCAGAGACTGAGTTAGGGTCCGATCATGCTTTTCTGACTTTCCGGGAGCCGGAGCAACCCTCGCCCACCTGAAAGAATTTTGTGAGACCATGCACCTCATATTGGAACGGCCCGGACCCTCTGGAGCACTTTCAGGCCCCACAAGCTCGGGAGGGGTCCCCACTGGATCCTTGCCAACTGGTTTGTCTTCAGTGCTGGTCTGGCCCCATGGCTTCAGGTTTGGATCCGGAGTGGAGTCGACCTGTGAGACCGAGATCTTCCTCAGCGCTCGCTTCAATACCAACTCCCCAGGGCAACGCCACCCCATCATCATTCCCAACTCTGACACGAAGCTAGACGGGCGGCATCTGACACTGGTTCCGGCATTGACTGGGACCATATCCTCCGGTTCGGAGCCAGTGTCCTTTTCCTTAAATAGGCCTGGAGAGAGAGATGAATGGGAGGGGTCTGAGGACCCTTATTGATACCAGCATCCCCTAGACAATACTGAGGAAAACTGGTATGAGGAGCTGGTGGAGGCCTGTGGGTTAGACACCATCCGGACACTAGCTTAGTCTCTCCTCCTACTATGGCCATGGAGGAGGGAGCCTCAATTGCTATGTTAGTGCGTAGGGCAGATGGGGTCTTGGACATTCAGTTACCTACAGTGGCAGTCAATGCGAATGTTTTGACAGTGGTGGTTCAGCCAGAAGTTGCCACTTCCAAACCCTTACTCCCTTTTGATAAAGCCCTTACCGATGTCCTTTACAGGGCCATATTCAAGTCCTGCACAGGGGCTCCTGTGTATAAGACAATTGCCCTCCGCCATCGCCCCACTCTTGTGGACCCCAGTGTCCTTATCCAACACCCCACCCAGAGAGCTTGTTCATCCAAACCTCAACCTCTAGGGTCAACCCTGGTGTGTTCCCTACCACTCCATTGGATAGGGAATCCAAGAGGCTGGATACCTTTGGCAAGAGGATGTTTTCTTCCACCAGCCTTGCACTGCGATCAGTGAACACTGCATGCCTCTTGGGCTGATATTCCCATACGATCTTGGATTCGACTGCACAAGTGCTGCCTATGGTCTTGGAGGAGGCCCGAGCCATGATACTCTCCCAAGCTACTGCCGACGGGATAGCTGCAGCAAAGTTCACCAAATGATGTGGACTGGCTATGACCGACTCGCTGGGTAGAGCTATTTCATCATCGGTGGCCCTTCGGTGCCACGCCTGGCTGAGAACCACTGGCTTTTCATGGGATGTCCAAGCCTTACTTTTGGACATGCCCTTTGATGACTCATGTCTTTTCGGAGAGAAGGTGGAATCAACACTGGAGCGCTTTAAGGATAGCAGTGCTACGGCCAGATCCTTGGGCTTCCCTATGGCACCTTCTTAACATCAGTTCACCTTTCAGCCCTTTCGTGTCCATGGAAGGGGTTTCCAACTGCATCCATACCCACCCAACCACGACGGCCGACAGGATTCCCAGCCTTTTCGTGGTCAAAGACACAGGTTCCATAGACCATGTGGGATAGGTATGCAGAGGTCGGGCCAATCCACCACCACCCTTGGCATCCGCAGCCTCCAAACTCTTTTGGTTTGCCCTCTGACCATCATGGGCATCCAGTGGGGGGCAGAATATGGCATCACCAGCACCACTGGAGGTCATTAACATCAAACCGTTAGGTTTTCCAGATCGTCCCCTTTGTGACCCCTCCTCAACCCATGCCAGCCACATACAACCAGCTGCCGGAGGACCACCTGTCCTTGCTCCAACAGGAAGTGCTGGCTCTCTTGGCCAAAGGAGCCATCAAAGGGGTTCCACCATCAGAAGTAGGTCGTGGTTGCTATTCCTGCTACTTTCAGGTGCCCAAAAAGGACAGAGGCCTTGATCCTATCCTAGACCTAAGCCTTCTTAATCTCTTCCTGAAAAAGGAGCAATTCAAAATGCTGCTGCTCGGCCAAGTCCTCTCTGCCCTGAACCCAGGAGACTGGATGGTAGTGTTGGACTTGCAGGATGCGTATTCCCACATCTGTGTCTGCTCACAGACGTTACATGTGATTCATGGTGGGCCAAAAGCACTTTCAATTCATGTTGCTCCACTTTGCCATTATCAGCGCCCATTGGGTGTTCACAAAGGTGTTGGCAATGGTTGCATCTCATCTGGCGAGGTCTGGGGTTCCAGTCTTCTCCTACCTCAAGGATTGGCTGTTGAAGGCCATCGTCTCCCTCCTTCAGACTACGGTGAACCTTCTGCACTCGCTGGGGTTCACTATAAACGTGCTGAAGTCATACCTGGCTCCCTCTCAGATGCTCCCTTTCATCTGGGTTGTCCAGGACACAGTGCATTTTTGTGCCTAACCTCCCGAATGGCGAGCCTTCCTGTATGCCTTTCCACCAATACCACTCCTGCCCAGAGTTTTCAAGCAGATCAGGAATGACCAGGCCCAAGTTATTCTTTTGGCTCCGGATTAGACATGGAGAGTCACGTATCCCGAGCTGTTGAGCATGAGCATTGGTGCTTAAATCACGTTGCCTCTTCAAGAGGATCTTCTGTTTCAGCAACAGTGGAGGGTCCTGCTGTCTTGTCTTGCAGTTTGCTTGACACCGGTTCATAGCTCACTGTGCTATATTAGAAGGACTGCAAATTATGAACTGAAAGTAATAAAAGGATATCTGTGTCAAAAGTAGTGACCAACTTACCTATCAACATAAGATAATAATTATTCATCTACATCTTACAGATGTGCGTTCCAGGAGACACATTAACCCTTCATGCTACTTTGTGAGTCAAAACTGTGACTAAACAAAACAGAGATCTCTCCAGCAAAAGCTTTAACCGCCTGAGTTAGCTTACCATTATTATTTTTCCCTGAAATTTACTGGGGCACAAAGCTCTCTGCAGCAGGTACTCTAACCCCATAAGAGAATATATATATATATATATATATATATATATATTTCCCACGAAGGATCCCCACATATAAAATGAGGATACACGAGCCACTCCGGTAGGTTGCAGAGTATTTATTTTTTTAAGACAGAAAAAGACGCGTTTCAACCGCACAAGCGGTCTTGTTCACATGACACCCAGCCGGGGTCATGGAGTTTTAAAGGGGACATAATTGGTTGTGACGTGTTATAAACGTGAACACAAAAGAAATACTAAGTGCAAACATGCACCAAACTTTCTTTCAATACATTTTAGTCGTGATAAAGAAAATATTAACAATAAATTTCTTCATTCAAATTAAACAGGCATAGCATTTGCATCTGGTATATGTCCAGTCTAACAGTTGCAATTCAACATATAAAATTATGTCATACTCTTTGTGGTTCAAGGGTATAGTACCCATACATATGAACCACTCATCGGTAACATCAGTGATGTCATCTGAGATGTCATCAGTGATGTCATGAGTGATGTCACTGACCATGTCATGAATTATGTAATATGTGACATCATGAGCAGTGCATTGCGGGTGCACCAGTTATAGTTAGCTGAACTAACTATAACGGTGGAATTTCTCTGGTTTTATATGAGTGAAATGTCCAACTAACTATAACGTCCCTAAAACCTATGGTTTTTTTCAGTGAATTTCTAAAGTTTTTTAAATGCTAATTTCTAACTATAACGTCTGGAAAACCTATGGTTTTTTCTGTGAATTTCAAAGGTTTTATAAATGCTAATTTCTAACTACAATGTCCCTGAAACCTATATTGTTTTTAAGTAAATTTTAAAAAGACGTGCATACTTTTTGTAGTGAAAAACTAACTGTAACAGTAGTCTGCTATAAGTTATAATTTAACAATAGTTAAAACTTAATTAGCACTAATTAACATTTAAGTGTGGAAAATGTGTGATGCAGCAGCTATGATACCCAACTTCGAACAACAGCGTTCACAGTTCGATTCCCGGCTCCAGCAGCACGTTAGCCCACCACTATGTCACTGTGGGCAACACCTTGCTTAATCTTCCCGACGCCCCCGAGCGCCGGCACACCTTTCCGGGGGAAGCTGTACGCTTTAGAGATGCTGGCATTTTTTTAATTTAAAACCATAGTGATGAGAAATATTAGCACGTATTTTTTTTTTCTATTCTGAACGATATTTTTTTTAATGTCTTCTATTTAGAATTACGGCAATTAATAGATGTTTGTAGTCATGAGAATGGAAATGACACGGTTTGCCGGGTAACAGTTTTTAAGCTCTCCAACGTATGTACATATTAAGGACCTTATACGTGTTAGGATCGAAATCGAAACCTTTACCGCTTCACATTTTGTAACTTTTCCCAACACGTGCACAAGTTAAACAGTTAAAACGTGAGCACGTGTCAACTGTAAAACGTGACATCTAAATGGGTGGAGCCGCATCTTCTTTCCATAGACTACTCAATAACCCAAAAATATATAAACCACACCCGTTCTTTGATTAGTTTCGTTTATGCGAGTTATTTACGCGTGTCCATTCTGTGATGCACGTTCCCTTTTCTAGCGTCGGATTCTTGTTTTGCGGCAACAAAACATATTCCAGAGTTGTAAGTTGTTTGATTATGGCATAGTAGATATTTATAATACGTAGCTATTTGTCAATATTTAAACATTTGTATTTAGAAAAAAGTGTTATTGGTTGTTTTTGCCATTTATATGTAACGTCAGCAGCTTGTTTTCAGAAACAGACAGAATACAGCAAACATTGTTCCTTTTCTGGCTCCTTTGAGATCATATAATGTGACTTTGTATATTATAATATTGACACTGTACTTGACCTCAGAGGTGTTGGTGACCCGTCGGCGCGAAGGCTAAAGATTTATATGTAACGTCAGCAGCTTCTAGTTTGTAGTCTCTTTCCCCCTTGAGATCATATAGTGTGAGTATGTATATTATAATAACCACACATTATGATCTCAGAGGAGTTTGTGAGCCGTCGGCGTGAAGACTAAAGATTTATATGTAACGTCAGCAGCTTCTGGTTCTTACTCTGTTTCCTCCTTGGGATCATATACTGTGAATATGTATATTAAAATATTAATCAATCAATCAATCAATCAGAACATTTGTAAAGCGCACTACTCACCCGTGAGGGTCTCAAGGCGCTGGGGGGGGGGGAGGAGGTGCTGCTACTGCTCGAATAGCCAGGTCTTGAGTAGCCTCCTGAAGGTTAGTAGGTCCTGGGTCTGCCATTGGAGGATGGGGAGGGTGTTCCAGGTCTTGGCGGGGAGGTAGGAGAACGATCTTCCGCCGGTGGTCGCTCTTCGGATGCGGGGAACGATGGCGAGGTCGGCGGAGCGGAGCTGGCGGTTCGGGGTGTAGAAGGTGAGTCGTCTGTTGAGGTATGCCGGTCCGGTGTTGTGGAGTGCTTTGTGTGCGTGGGTGAGGAGCTTGAAGGTGATCCTCTTGTTGACGGGGAGCCAGTGCAGGTCTCTCAGGTGGGGTGAGATGTGGCTGTGGCGAGGGATGTCGAGGATGAGGCGTGCAGAGGCGTTCTGTATGCGTTGCAGTCGTTTCAGGAGTTTGGCCGAGGCTCCCGCGTAGAGGGCGTTTCCGTAGTCCAGCCTGCTGCTGACGAGGGCCTGGGTGACCGTTCTTCTTGTTTCGGTCGGGATCCACCTGTAGATCTTGCGGAGCATGCGTAGGGTGTTGAAGCAGGAGGACGAGACGGCGTTGACCTGCTTGGTCATGGAGAGTGTCGAGTCGAGGATGACCCCCAGGTTGCGTGCGTGGTCGGTGGGTGTCGGTGCTGCTCCCAGTGTGGTCGGCCACCAGGAGTCATCCCAGGCTGACGGGGTGGAGCCGAGGATGAGGACCTCCGTCTTGTCCGAGTTCAGCTTCAGTCGTCTCTTCTTCATCCACTCGGCGACGGCCTTCATTCCTTCGTGGAGGTTGGCTTTGGCGGTGAGGGGGTCCTTGGTGAGGGAGAGAATCAGCTGGGTGTCGTCGGCGTAGGAGATGATGTTGAGGTCGTGCAGTCGGGCGACGTGGGCGAGCGGTGCCATGTAGATGTTGAACAGTGTCGGGCTGAGGGATGATCCTTGGGGTAGGCCGCAGATGATCTCGGAGGCTTCGGAACAGAATGGGGGGAGGCGGACGCTCTGGGTTCTGCCGGAGAGGAAGGAGGTGGTCCATTCCAGAGCCTTGTCTCAGATCCCTGCGTTGTGGAGGCGTGTGCGTAGGGTGCGGTGGCAGACCGTGTCGAAGGTGGCTGAGAGGTCCAGGAGGATGAGGGCTGCGGTTTCACCGTTGTCCAGCAGGGTCCTGATGTCATCGGTGGCGGCGATGAGGGCAGTTTCTGTACTGTGGTTGCTGCGGAACCCGGACTGGGATGGGTCCAGGATGTTGTTCTCCTCGAGGTAGCGGGTCAGTTGTCTGTTGACGATCTTCTCGATGACCTTCGCCGGGAACGGGAGCAGGGAGATGGGCCGGAAGTTCTTGAGGTCTCTCGGATCCGCCTTGGGTTTCTTGAGTAAGGCGTTGATCTCTGCGTGCTTCCAGCTCTCCGGGAAGGTCGCGGTCTCGAAGGAGATGTTGATGACTTTGCGGAGATGGGGTGTGATGGTGGCGCTAGCTTTGTTGAAGATGTGGTGCGGGCACGGGTCTGACGGAGAGCCGGAGTGGATGGTGTTCATGATTTTGATGGTGTCGTCGTCGTTCACGTTGGTCCAGGTGAGCATGGGGTCGATGCGGATGGTGGCCGGGGGGTCCGAGGTGTCGTTGGCTGTCAAGGCGGTCAGGTTGTTGAAGCTGTCGTGGATGTCTGCGATCTTGCGGTGGAAGAAGGTGGCAAGGGAGTCGCACAGGTCTTGCGATGGTGGGATGTCGTTGGCGTTGGAGCTGGGGCTGGAGAGTTCCTTCACGATGTTGAAGAGCTCTTTGCTGTTGTGTGCGTTGTTGTCGAGGCGGTCCTTGAAGGAGGCCCTTTTGGCGGTTCTGATGAGGTGATGGTGTCTGCGGATGGCGTTCACAGTCATTGTGATCTCAGAGGAGTTTATGACCCGTCGGCGCGAAGACTAAAGATTTATATGTAACATAAGCAGCTTCTGCTTCTTACTCTGTTTCCCCCTTGGGATCATATAGTGTGAGTATGTATATTGTAATATTCACAGTCATTATGATCTCAGAGGAGTTTATGACCCGCCGGCGCGAAGTTGAAAGATTTCGAAGTCCCGGATAAAAGAAGCTCTGAACATATTAACTGCTGGAAAGTATTTCGTTATTGATCTTGTTTTGTGTTCATGACTTTATTTTCCTTTTCCTTTTTGTGTGCAATCAGTGTCACTCTCTATATTGTATTAGAGTGTCATATTTTCACACAACAGGAATTGGAGATTTGTCGCCGCCAGGAGTAAACCATCTGAAATACAGCTTACTGACCTTTATAACTTACTTGATCAGATATTTTTACAGTGAGAATATTTTTCGAAATTACAGTTTAAAAAAAGATTGTTTGCATAGACACTTTCTTACTGAATGCCTTTGATAAACCCTGCATTTTTTAATGATTTTTTGGTATTTCTCTTGTTCTCTGTTGTGGTTCCTATTCTCGTTCTCCCTATAGAATATATACTACCAGTAGTGTATATTATTATACTACTATCCTATATATTCTCAAAGGAGTACGTGATTTGTTAGCGGAGCAGTGAGCGACCTCTAAGCACTACGACCGAACTTTCCCGAATTCTACAGAATAGAAATGATAAAAAATGATAAAGCGTACATTTCTATGTAATATAAAGTGATTTGTTTTTAACTGTTTTTTACTTGTTATTGTTCTTTTGACCTGAGATGATGTAGTGCGGGAGTGTTTCTTGTAGCACTTCTTTTCTACTTTATCTAAAAGTTACTCATGCCCTCTTATATTATCAAGAATATGGGGCAACACTTTTACAAACTATAGCAGAAAAAAAGGGAGGGTGTGCCCACGCTTAAGGGATAATTTATGAATTGCGTTTTTATTTGTCACCCCTTTGATATATACAGCTTCAGTTTCCGAAGAAAGTATATTTGTAATTGCTTAATAAAAACTATTTCAAACCTAGACTGAAATTTTTGCTGCGCAACCACAGCTCTCCGTCAGAAAAGTAAACACCACATTATAACTAAACAGTGCTCCTGGGAAGTATCCCACCCGCAAACTTAATAAAAGAAGACCGCAACACACTTTGTTATTTTCCCGCCGTAATTTGTACACCCCACGCCAATTATATAAATGGCCCTTAAAATATATAAAAAACAATTTTTACCTTCACAATCCCTGTTCACCACCTTGTGACCACTTTACAGAGTTAAGTGTTCCTACCCTCCCCGCTACTACTTTGTTTTCCCGTACTCCATTGAAGTGCGTAACAAAACGCTTCACAACAGTGAAACGTTCCCAGCCAATAATGAGCAAAGTTGTACTCTGAACACTTTAGCCAATAAAATGTCCATGGTGTTCCGCAGAGGGGGAGGGAATCGCTGCCAACACTTCTACTTTTAATGCTTCACAGCCAATGAACGTTAAGCTTGGGAAGGTCCTGCTTGGAACACATTACCCAATCAGATGTCCCTGATGCTCCGCGGAGAGGAGGGAATGGCTGGCAACACTTCTACTTTCAATGGTTTACAGCCAATGAACATTAAGCTTGGGAACATCCTGTTTGGAACACGTCAACCAATCAGATGTCCCTGCCACTCCGCGGACGGGGAGGAAATGGCTGGCAACACTTCTACTTTCAATGGTTCGCAGCCAATGAACATTAACCTCTGGAAGGTCCTGCTTGGAACATGTGAACCAATCAGATGTCCTTGCTACTCCGCGCAGGGGGAGGGAATGGCTGGCAACACTTTTACTTTGAATGGTTCGCAGCCAATGAACATTGAGCTCGTTGTTGGAACACCTCAGCCAATTAAACGTTAATTTTGTTCACTGTCCGTGATAAAAGTGAACACCGCATTATAAGTAAACATTACTGTGCATTATATTAAAGGAAGGTTGCAATACGGTGCATTGTTATTTTCCCGATATGATTTCCACAGCCTACTGAACATTGCCGCAATACGGCGCATTGTTTTCCAGACGGGATTTCCAGAGCCTATGCAACCTTGCCACAATACCACGCACTGTTGTTCTGCGGACGTGCTTTCCACGGCCTACGCAACGTTCAAACTCCCTGCCTCTGCACCGTACAGACTGCTTAAACTAAGACCACAGTGTTCCTACTATACCCTCTTATACAATTATTCTCTTATTTTTCCCCCTACGCCTTTCAACTCAGTCACAAAATGGCTGCCAACACTTCCTAGTTTCAACAGTTCGCAGCCAATGAGCCGCACGCTCGTGCTCGCAACGCCTCAGCCAATCAGATGTCAGAATTCTCAAATATCGATATCTGTAAATTTTGATATTTCTCTAAAACTACTGAACGGACTTACCCCATTTAAACAAAAGCGTGCTTTCTGGACCAAGACCTTTCTCCCTGCCAAATTTGACGTAATTCCGTTCAGCAGTTTGACCTGTAGCCTTGTCTAAAGTTTCCTATGGAAATTGCATGGAGTAAACACGTTTTGGGACCCCCCTTTTTTTTAATAACCAATTTTATTGGGTTTTTGAAATACAGGAAAAACAAGACAGCACTGATATTCATTTCTAGCCTGGAACATTGGTTGACTGTTAGCACCAATTATGCGCAAGCATACATTGTGACCCACACCCATCCATAATATTGTATACAGGCTCAACCCAAGAAGGAAAAGGAACCCAGCTACTCCACCTGGCCCAACCACTTGCCCCAGACCCTTCGATGCTTGGCTGGACATCCCCTAGCCTCGTACAGTGGTCTTTCCTGCACTGCGCACCAGTCTACGCCTTTGCGCCATTTGACTACACTCGGTGGGGTATAATTTTTCCAGGCGGCAGCAATATCCCGCTTAGCCACCATAATGGCGGTACCCAGGAGGAGGCCTGGACCCGTCTAGGCCGTCCATAACCCCCAGGAGTAGGTTCAGGGGCTTGTGTGGCACCTCCCAGCCCAGGACGCCCGTAAGCTCAGATTCCAGTGCCTCCCAGTATGGGGTGAGATGCGGACACATCCACACCATATGGTAAAAGTCTGCCGGTTCTAACCCACAGCGTGTACAAGATGGGGTGGCTCTTAGGCCCGCCCGATGGAGGCGACCGGGGGTGAGATACGCGCAGTGAAGATAGTATAGCTGGACCAGGCGAAGCTTGGCTGAGGTGGTAATGGTTTTAGGAGCCATCAAGGCATCCCGCCAGTCCTCATCTTCCAGCGGACCCAACCAAGCCTCTCATAGGTGTCTGAGCGAGTCAAGTGTTGTTGGGCTGTTATTGGTCAGAGAGCGATATATCCTCGATACCCCTCCTTTCCCTAGGTCCCCCATCATAATCTGTACTTCCATTGGGCTGAACTCTGGAAGTGTTGTGCCTATCGGTATGTATGATCTAAGAGCGTGGCGTAGCTGCAGATATTTATGGAATTGTGAGGGGTGAAGGGTGTAGCGAGTCTGTAGTTCTTGGAATGAACGTAAGTGATCCCCTACCCACACATCTCCCAATTGCGAGATACCAATGAGGTCCCACCTCCTGAACCCTTCTAAGGCCCCTACCTCCTTAAGCCAGGGGCCCTGCCAGGGAGGTGTTTGCTGTGTCAGTCTGTTGTCCCAGCGGGTGTGACAGGACTGCAGGACCACTCGAGTCACCGTCGGTAGGGCCGTGGGCACTGGGCCTCCGTATAGCATTGCCTGAATTCGTGGGAGTCCCAGCTCCTCTAGTTCGATCCTGTAGGCCGTGGTCGGACCAGCCTCCGTTAAACCAATCGTGCAGGACGAGCAGCCGAGTTGCTAGGTAGTATAGGTAAAGATTGGTCATGCCCATGCCCCCATCGAAGGGTGGTATCTGGCAGTGGGCGAAGGCCATTCGTGGTCTCGAGTTACCCAAGAGGAATCTTGTGGCAATACTGTCCAGTTCCCTGAGCCAGCTTCGTGGAAGGTGGAACGGGGTGTTCTGGATGATGTACAGGAAGCGGGGGAGAATCATCATTTTAAATAGGGCTACTCTCCTCAGGGGGTTGAGTGGCAGGGTTTGCCAGCCTCGGAGATCCTCTTTGGCTTTCTTGACCATCGGGGTGATGTTAAGTGACCAGGGAGCAATGCGACCCAGACCCCCAGCTATTTGAACAATTGCCGCCTTATGGGGATGGTTGACTGCCAGTCGAAGCATTCCCTTGAAATGTGAAGGGGCACTAAGGTCGATTTGGCGGGATTCAGGCGCATTCCCAATACCCGTTCGAAGGCGCGGAGGAGCTGGAGGCATCTGGGCCCGGACTGCTCCGGGTCCGCTAGGAAGAGCAGGACATCGTCTGTGTAAAGGGCGATCTTGTCCTCGGGGAACCCTTCCATTTCCAGCCTCGAACCCGATCGTCTGCCCGAATGAGACATGCCAGTGGCTCCATCGCCAGGGCGAAGAGGAGGGGTAAGAGGGGGCATCCCTGCCTCGTCCCCCTTCTGATCGGAAACATCTCCGAGAGAGCTTCGTTTATGAGTACTCTCGCCTTAGGTTTGGAGTATAGAACCCGGACGAGGTGACGGAAGTGGTGACCCAGACCAGCTGTGGTCAGCACACTATCCAAGTACTGCCAATCGACTGTGTCAAAGGCTTTTTCGAAATCGAGTAGTAGGAGTGCTAGATAGGGGGTGAGTGAATGGCAGTTCACTAGGGCCAGATGGAGGCGCCGAAGACAATGTCGTGTGCTACGTGCCGGCATGAAGCCGCACTGGTCTGGGTGGACAAGTTTGCAGAGGAATGGTCGCAGCCGTTGGGCCAGGATTGTGGCATATATCTTGACCTCGGTGTTGATGAGTGAGATTGGACGGTAGTCCGCGCAGGAGGGCGAAGGGGGTTGTGTTTTAGGGATGACGACCACGGTTGCAACGTCCGTTTTGGGAGGGAATGCCCCTGTCTCTGCGACTTCTGCGAATAGATCATGGAGGTGGGGGACTAATGTATCTCAGTATGCAGCGTAGTACTCTTGCGGGAAACCATCCGGGCCCGGTGTTTTCCCAGCCGCGACCAGGGTGATGGCGTCACCTATTTCTTCTTGTGTGATGGGAAGGTCCAAACTGGCCACTTCGGCCGCACGGAGCTGGGGAAGATGAAGCCCTCCCAGGCTGGTCAGTTCGGGAAGTGAGGCCCCAGGCCTTTGAGCTGAGTAAAGCCGGGAGTAATAGTCGGCAAAAGCTTGGGCTATTGCGGTTGACGTGTGATGGGTGACTCCGGATGAGTCCTGGACCTCTGGGACTATGTGGTTTGCCAGGGGATACGATGCCAGTCTATTTAGTATCTTTCCGTTTTTGTCACCCCAGCCATATACCCGGGCAATGGAGGACCTCCATAGCAGTTTGGCTGAGTCTAGCGAGATTTGCTTGATCTCGTCCCTCAGTAGTGTGAGCTGTCTCGCGTTACTTTCATCCGCCGCACCAGCCGAGTCCCTCTCCAGGCGAGTCGCCTGGGCTTTGAGGAGGGTAAGTCGGTTGTCTTAGGCCAATCGCGTAGCTTTGAGTTGGCCCTTGGCAAAGCCGCGAATGGTGGCCTTGCCCGCTTCCCAGAGAATACCCGGGGAGGGTACCGAGCTTTGATTGGTGAGGAAGTATTGTCGGAGTTCCTCCCCGATCGCCTTCCTGATTTTATTGTCCTCAAGGAACCAGGCGTTCAGCCTCCAGATGGGGCGCAGAGTGTCTGTGGAGCCACCCAGGTGGAGGAGAAGAGGTGAGTGGTCAGAGATTCCCCGGGGGGAGGATGCTAATGTCAGATACTCTCCGGCACTCGGGGGCTGGCATGAAGACCATGTCGATGAGTGCATGTGTATGGTGTGCCGCGGAGGTGTGGGTGTATTGAGTGCTTCTGGGGTTCCACGTTCTCCAGACGTCACATATGCCCAGGGTCGTCGCCCAGTGTACCAGTCATTTTGCATGCAGTGTCCTACTAGAAGAAGGTGTACCTGTGGTGTCAAGGTCTGGCTGCATAACCGCGTTGAAGTCACCGCCAATCACTGTCATGCCCAGGGGCAGGTAGGAGACAACATCGCTAACGTTTTTCAGGGTAGTGGTGAGGGTAGCGGGTGGTACGTATATGGACCCCAGATTGATGATATTTCCTCCTAGTGTCCCTGACAGGGCCACAAATCGGCCCTGAGGGTCCCTGGTGGCGTGAGTGAGTACAAAGGGAAGATTGCGCCTAAGGAGGATTGCCACCCCGCATGAGCCCCGCTCAAAGCCGGAGTGCCAAGCTCTATCGAACCCATATCGCACGAGGAAGGGACAGTGGTTTCCCATAAGGTGAGTCTCCTGGAGCAAAAGTACATCAGGAGCATGTCTGTGGGCGTACCTGAGGACTGCTGTACGTTTAACCCTGTCAAGCAGGCCATTGACGTTCCATGATAGGACCCAGAGGGGCTCCTCGCTATTTGACATTTGCGCCATGACCAATGTGTGGGAACCAAGGAGATATGTGGCTCCACTTCCTAGGAGGGCCGGGTCGGGCCACAGGCAGATGTGCCTTGGGTTCTTGGTGTCTAATTTGTGGGTCTCGCGTGCGCTGGAGCCGGTGAAAGAGTTGAGTGTAGTAAACATCTAAAGAAGGTGAACCAAAACTTAGGACAATGGTGTAATCCGGGAAAATCATTATATTGTGGCCTTGGTAGGTCAGGGTGCCCATAAGATATTTTAAAAGGCTATTGTGGTGATAAAAGAAAGATCAGACTCCAGTCCAAAACGTATAAGAAATGGTGAAAGCTAATTCTAGGGTAGAGAAAATTCAGCCACTGCTCTTTCAATCCAATCTCCTCCACCAGTCCACCCATCTTCAAATCAACATTCTACATTCCTTTACAGCATTTCCCACTAATGTGGAAAGAGGTGATACAGGGAACATACCACCTTTACATATACACAATACCACATACCCCCCATATTAAATTAACAGAACAAGAACTGAAAAGAAGACAAGCCAAAGGTACCTAAACTATAATCTAACTTTTTCTATAACTATGCACATTTAACATTTTAATTAACAAGGTGGAATAAGAAACAAAAAGCAAAACACATTAATTATTTACGACAATTCTGTTTAAATTCCAGGTTTTCCCATTCTCCAATTTCACTAGCCCTTCAAATACTTTCATCACATGGTGCAACTCTGAAAAATGTGAACCACTACTCATGCCTTTGGGCATTTTAACTTTCACCAAGTCCACGACTTTAACATCCAGTGGTTTCACAGATTTACGCATACCAAAAGGATTTTTTCCTTTTCTCCTGTTGACTCAGTTCTTTGTCCCTTCCCTTCTCCATGAGTCTCTCCACATCAATGTCACAAGAACCATACTAACTAATCCAAGGGGGACATACCTTGTTGTAAGGCTTCTTCTTCCTGAACTCAAAAGGACAAATTCCAGTTGTGCTATGGGGAGTGAACCTATACTCTTCCACTCTTTTCTTCACCATACGACCCCAGTCCTTACCTCCAGTGCAAGCACTCTGTATTGCTTCCTTCAACGTGCGATTTAACCTTTCAATCATACCATTCGTCTCAGGATAGTACAACGAACATTTCTTTTGTTGGATTCCTCTTTGACACAGAAACTTCTCAAACTCTCTAGAAGTCAACTGCACACCATTATCAGTCAACATACATTTAGGACTTCCTTCCCTGGAAAAACCTTCAGACAGAAATTTCACTACAGCCGCAGAGGTAATATTCTGCACCACACCAACTTCTGGCCCTCTTGACAACATGTCCATAAGAACAAACAGATACTTGGGAACCCCATAAAAATTCAAAGGTTCCACAATATCAAATGCCACTTCTTCCCACTCCTCAGTGGGAACTTTGCGACACACCATGGGAGCAGTCCTGACTTTCTGAGCTTTATCACTCAATTTGAACTCAATGCATATGTCCATCCTGGGACACCAATACGTCCTTCTCAACCTTTCCTTTGACTTGCAGATCCTCAAGTGACTCTCGTGGACAAGACCAATGAGGCCCTCCTCCCAAACACCTCCTGAAAGAGTTTATGGTCTGTGTGAACAACAAACTTCACATTCACAAAAACGGTTTGAACTTTTGTACTGCCCAAAACACAGCAAGGGCCTATTTCTCAATCGTGGAATACTGCGTCTCAGCCCCCTTGAGAGAGTGAGAAGCAAATGCAATACTCACAGTCCCACCATCCTGTTTTTGTCTTAGCACAGCTCCCAATCCTTTATCACTGAGATCAGTGACAATGTAGCTCAGCAAACTTGGAACAAAACTCCTCGAACACTGAACCGAAACCAGACTAGACTTGACCATCTCAAATTCCTGTTGACATTCTGTGTCCCATGAAATTGGACTCCCTTTTTAAGAAGATTGTAGATGCCGCTAGCATGTGCCACGAAATTAGGCACAAATCTACTATAAAACTTAGACATACCTAAGAACGCTTGAACCTCTTCCTTGCAAGTAGGATGCAGTAGCCTCACAAGGGTATCGACAAAATCTTCCTTTGGCTTAATCCCTTTCTCAGTAATAGTGTGTCTCAGGTAGGTAATCTCAGGTTGACAACATTTACATTTAATTTTTTTTATCTTTAACGTAAACTCTTTGTGACTCAGAATCTTCAAAACTTCTCGGACCTTTTCTATGCGAGACTCAACAGATTAAGTGAATATCAGGACATCATCTTGGAAGAATTTCACCCCCAAAACTCTACCCAAGAATTCTGACATGAGCCTTTGAAACACGGATGTTGCTGAGCATAACACAAAATGCATCCTGGTGAAACGAAAGACCCCAAATAGAGCTATGAAAGCTTTTAGATTTTTCGATTCCTCCACTAACCTGACCTGATGGTATGCAGAGGTCAGGTCTAACGTGGTTAAAAGTTTGGCATCCCCAACAAACTTATATTTTCCGTACTGTTCGGAAGAGGAGATCTATCCTCCATGACCTGTCTATTCAGACTCCAAAGGTCCGCACATAACCAGATCTCACCCGAAGATTTCATGGTGACAACCACAGGTGCTACCCACTGTGATGCTTCCATGGTTTCAACTAACCCTTCTGCAACCAACCGTCAAGTTCAGCCTTCACAGGCTCTTGCAGACTAAAAGGTATGTTCCTTGCTTTGCAAGTAACTGGTGTTGCCCCTTCTTTCAACCTGATGCGATGCACATACCCCTTCACACAACCAACTTTGTCCGAAAGGACATCAGGGAATTCACTTTGAAATAAATCAGACGAACAATCAATTTTCTGGACTTGAATCTGCGACCGAACATTAGGATCAAGAAAGATGCCTAAAAGTTTCTGGGGCAGCCAGCTCAGAACTGTGTCACCCTTCACAGACACATAGATTTTCTCACTTGCAACATTGGAACAGAACTCTATTTTGGCATCAAAGTACCCTACCAACTCAATGGGCTTACTCCCATAGCTGACTGGAGTGACATCCGGATTATGGAGTTCAACTTTGCTCCTGAAATATATGGCAAAATCTCTGTCAAAAACTAGAGAAAGTCTAGCCCCTGAGTCCATTATCATGGACACCTTAATTCCGTAAAAAAGTAAATGTAATCTGAAGGATGTTCACAATCATTGTTTGTTACACAATTTGTAACACCACATCCATGTCACCTGATGATACCTCATACACTTTCTCCTTTGATGTGATTTTGCGAAGTGACCCCTTTTTCCACACACCTTGCACACAGCTTTGGAGGCCGGACAATCTTTTGAATTTGCAAGATGATTAGGATTCTTACACCCAAAACACAGCAGATTTTTCTTTTGTAACATAGGAGATTGCTTCTTTGGATTTTGTCTAGAGCCAACATGAAATATTTTACCCTTTATGCGATAGTGAGAACCTCGGTGAGTTTGGGATCACCTTTCACCCATAATTCCTCCCTGATTTTGTCACCCTTGCACTCTTAACATGCATCGATCCCTTATTCTCTCTTAGTATTTTCGCCAAAATTGCAAAAAGGAGGCCAATTTACATAAGGAAATGACAAAATCTTCAACCGATTCATTTTCTGCCTGTCGCCTCTTCCCGAAGTAATACCGTTCCAAAAATATTAATACTTTGTGAAGAAAGTGTGCATCTAGCTTTCTAATTGCAGATTCAAACTCATTTAAAGTTTGAGAGACATCGTCTTCTCCATCGTCAAATTCAAGATCTGGTACGTTCTCATATAAATCTTGATCCTAAGCAATTAATTAAAATGGAGGCTTTTTTTCTGGGAGAGGTTTGGCCGCAAAACTTCAAATAATTTACAAAAACCTTCTTCCATTTTTGTCATGGAAGAACAGATTCAGGGGAGGGTGGGAGAAATGCTCTGCATTTTAAGTTAAGAACAAGCAAAATACGAGAAACACAACTGTAATAATACTTCAACAGTACACAAAACTGAACCCATCCCCCTTGTAAAGCCAAAGTTAGTAACATTGAATGGATATCAAATAAGAAAAAATAAATAAATACATAAAATACAAAAAAGAGAGAGCATATGACGATAAAACCCAATAATAAATTAGTCTGTTTTCTTATCTTCTTCTGTTCTTATTTTTAGGAATAAAGGTTCAATAGAAGAAAAGTAGGGGAAGGACAGATCCAGTCCTTCGTTTGTTGCTATGTCATGTGTTCCAGAAAGGAAATGTCTCCTTGAACAGGAAGTCTTTCGTAGCTAAGTATATGAAGGCGGTGCATGGGGTGCAGGAAATCTCACACACTGCAATGCTCAAGAACCTCTGCAGCAGTATAATCCTTAACGCTGAGGAAAGCGTGAGGGGAAAAGCACACTCAAGAGACAGAATTCGCTGGTTTGTTAGTGAGTGCGGGCGTCCAGTGCATTGCAGAAGGGTGAGGAGACATAGGAATCAGCACATGGTGTAGTCTCGCGAAGAAGTACTTGTGCGTGCAGCACTCAGCATCCGGGTAACCAGTCAGCCAGGTGTGCTGTAAAAACGACAACGTTTAAGCAAGCATACGAAGTAAAATACATGATATTGGTAATGCTTGCCCCACGCAAATCAAGCCTAGTCAAAAATCAGTAAATCCATGGGTAAGAAAATTAATAATAACTGACAGCACCTTGAAGAAACCTCGTAACCTGAGGTGTGAATAACTTTCGATGTGTTGAAGTTTTCCTGTTAATACGTGTGAGTTGTCCAATCATTGCCAATGTGGTGATGAAAGATCCAACTTCAGTACTAAACATAAAAGTGAAAGTTTTTTCTAGGGTAGAGAAATTCCAGCCACTGCTCTGTCAATCCAATCTCCTCCAACAGTCCACCCACCTTCAAACCAAACATTCTACATTTCTTTACAAACATTACCCAGAGCAGACCACTAAGGTGAAAAGAAGTGATCCAGGGCACATACCACCTTTATATATACACACAATACCAGAGCTATCTATGGGAATTATAGAGCGCTTGGCTACTCAGAGAGTGTCCCGGCGCTAAGCAGGCTAGAAATTCGACCAAGGCAGTATCAAACCTACTGATAGGCAAATTGAAACAGCCAGGTTTTGAGACTGAGTCTGAAGGTGGCTTCATCCTTCATGGCACGAAGATCCAAAGGAAGGGCATTACAGGCTCTGGCAGCAGATAACGTAAAGGAGGAACCACCAAGTTTTTCTTTTTAAATCAAGGCACCACCGCCACAAAGGCACCCAAAGAGGGGAGGGATCTGGCTGGGACTTTGGGGGTAAGGTACTTGGACAGATAGACTGGGCCGACCCAATAGAAGGCCTGATGGGCCAGAGTGAGACATTTGAACTTGATCCTCTCTCGAATGAGCAGCCAATGCAGCTCCTTTAGGTGGTGAGGGATACAGGCCTTTCTGGGGAAAACTAAGACACCTGCTGACACCTGAGGCCCAAAAGAGAAAGAATTGTCAAATGTAATCCCCAGATTGAGTACAGACATAGCAGGGGGTTGATGGGGGGGTGGGGGGAGATCGGGCCAGCAGTTTCCGTCCCAAATAGGTGGAGGGGAGCCAAATAGCAAGATTTCAGTTTTGCTGGAATTACACTCTAGATTGCTGTGTCGTAGCCAACAGAAGACTGCCATAAGGAAGGACTAATTTACTGTAAGCATTAGATACGTTCTTATCCAAGGTCAGAAGTAGCTACGTATCATCAGCATAAGACACGATCTGGACACCGAAAAACTCCACCAGTGATGCCAAGGGGGCCACGTAGACATTATAAAGAGTCAGAGTCAGGGCAGAGCCTTGAGGTACACCATATTTTAAGGCCTTAGAGCTTGAGTCAAAAGGGGGCATCCAGACGGATTGGCTTCTTTTGGATAGGAAAGAACGAAACCAGGCTAAAGCTGAGCCACCAATGCATATGTTTTCCAAATGCTGGAGAAGATCACATGAGAGACAGTGTCAAAGACCAAGAATAAGTCTAACAATATCAACGCGACCAATTTCCCTTGGTCCTCTGCCATCTTGATGCAATTGGTAACCTCTACCAAAGTGGTTTCCGTACTACAATGCGAATGGAAAAACAATTGTGACGGGTGCAAGAGCTGGCCCTCCTCGAGAAAATTAGACAGATGTCTATTAATACACTTCTCCAGTATTTTAGAAAAGGCAGGCAATAGAGAAATTGGTCTAGAATTGCTCACAACAGATCTATCAGCCGAAGGTTTTTTCCAGTAGAGGTATCAACCGAGCTTGTTTTCAAAAGCTAGGAACAGTTGCAAATTGAATGGAGCTATTAAGGAGATGATTTAAGACAGGGTTGATGAGAAATCAGACAGGATGACAGAGGACAAGGATCAGTAGGATAGCCTGACTTACATGATTTTAAGGCTGGTCCTAACTCCTCCAAAGAAATGAAAGAGAACTCACAGAGAGTGCAGGAGAAGATCTTAGCTGGACAGGAGGTGGATCATCTATTCTGCCTGGCCCTAGGGGGTTCTCAGAGCCTGAGGAATTGAGAGCATCTACAATCTCTGTGATTTTATCATCAAAAAGAGCCGAGAGTTGCTTGAACAAATTAGGAGAGCCAATCAGAGGCTGTGAAAGCACATCCGGATGAGTAAATGTCCATGCAATGTTAAAGATCTCTCTAGATTTTCTTGCCAGATAGTTCTTTAAGGCCAACTTACAGAGCCCTTTATCAATAGAGCAATAATTCTTCCTCCAAGACCTTTCTAGTTTTTTCCAGTGGCTGCCTGTTAGAAATGTTGTCTCTAGTTCGCAGAGGTATGCACCCTGTCCAAGTAGGGACCACAATCCTAGTCAGGGTAAGTCAGAAACACATCCTAAATTAACCTGTGCTCACCCTCTGGTAGCTTGGTACAGAGCAGGCAGGCTTAACTTAAGAGGCAATGTGTAAAGTATTTGAGAAACACTTAATACAGGTAAAACAGCGAAAAGACCACACACAAATAATCCTCACTTTGTTAGTAAAATAGAGCTTAATATTGAACAAAACAAGACAAAAATGAAAAAAATGCAATAAGTTGAACCAGATTAATTCCTTTTTAAAGAATATCTTGAAATATAGTGCTTCAAGTCATAAAGCGCCAACCAGGGGTTTCTAGTCGCGCTAGACCGGGCACTGGCCGAGTCAAGCCTGCAAGGTCATGCCGACTGCGATGGAGCACAGGTTGGATAAACAAGTAACGCAGGCCTGGTGAAAACAGTACCTTTCTGGAGGATGCATCGACGGCAAGAGCAAAATGTGTCAGTTCCGAGTCACGCAGTCGGGTAGATGTGTCTGTCGTCGGACCCCTTTGTGATAGAGGCGATGCGTCATTGTCGAGCCTCGCAGTCGGGTCCCATGTGGTTGTTAAACCCCTTACCATGGAGGCGATGCGTCATTGTTGGATCTTGCAGTCGGGTCCCATGTTGTCAAGCTGTGCAGGGATGTCCTTGATGAAGAGATGCATCAAATACGTCAGTTCCGTCCGCTGCAAAGCAGGAGACGTGTGGGTTTTTGAATAAAGCAGCTGCAGAGCCCCCTTTCAAGGCCCAGGACTGGATTGGTACCTCTTGGCAGGGCAGGACTCACAGTTGGCACAGTCCAGCAGCTGAAGCAGAGTTGAAGGAAATCTTTGATGTCCCTGAGACTTCAGAACAGGGTGCAAGCCAGCAAGCCCTTGGAGTCACTTGGTTCTAGGGATGTAGAAATTCAGACCCAGTACTTCTCACCACCAGGCAAGGGGTAGCAGGGCAGCAGTCTAACAAATCCAGCAGAGGCGTGGCCTGACAGCATGGCCGCCTAGACGTGTTTTCGGAGAGCTCCGTGTGGCGGCCCGTTGTAACCTGGAATCCTGCATAGTCCTTCCTTAAACACGATCCCAGATTGTATCCTGACCTCGAGCAGACCCCCGCGCTTCTGATGGTGACACTTGCGGAGAGGTGAATATCGCTGCGGCCCCCCTGAGAGACGGAGCTGCCCGGGTTGTGCAGCAGCGCCGTCTTGTACTGGAGATCCTTGGGCCGCAGACCTGAGGAGAAGGGTCGGGTGCCGAGGTGTCCCGTGAACCATCCCGGGGGCCGCTGGGGTGAGGAGCTAGAGTTCGGGGCTTCGCGGCGGTATTCCCGATCCTTGAGCTGGAGGGGAGCGAGGGCCGAAAGCCCGTGGAGCCGTTGCAGTCCGGAGGTGCGGCCCCACGCCGGGGGCGGTGCGGTCCTCCTGATCCTGCCCTCATGCGGAGCCGTCCGGAGCGGCTCCGTCTCAGCTTATTGACAACTGCTACGGGGCGGCCCGGACCCGGTGCACGCGGACGGTAAGAGCCTTTCCCGTTCGGGCCCGGGTGGTGGCGCGCCCCCGTCTGGAATCCCGAGAGCAGAGGAGACGTTACCTGGGCCTCAGAAGTGACCAGTTGGAACGTGGGGCCCCCTAGGAAGAGGCCGGGGCGATCAAGGGTGAGAGGCAGGAGCCTGAATCTGGCCGGTCCTCCAGCTGCACTGTACTAAGTGCAGCATTGGGTGTCGGTGAGAAGCGCCGCGTCTTAATCAGTCTCCCGCGGCCTCAGATTGCAGAGCACTTTGCCCAGCTGCGCTTGGAGGCTGCGTGTACTCTGCATTTCTGTGCTTTGCCGGAGACCTCAGGGGCACCCTAGAGCCAGACGCAGAGGCAGGTGGCACCTGACATAGGGCGCAGCCCCTGAATGGGACCTGCATGGCTTAATAAGAGGATACTAACAGCTTGCCAGGGGGAACATACACATGGAGGTTACAGATGATGAGAATTGGGTGATGCAGAGTTGAAGTCCGACGCACCTTTGAACAGTGTGTCCCGCGGCAGCCACCACCTGAGAAGCTATGTTGATTGAGGGAGGAGCAGTCTGATTCATCTGGTGCCTGGAGGGAGAAGGTTGGGACAGCGGAGGAGACGATCCAGAGTCTCACCCCAGTGGCCTAGGAGCGAGCTGAAGGATTCTGGAACGGTCCCCTGGGGGTCCACACGTAGGTGGTACCGGACGGCCGGACGGGCTCGCCACCTTGCAGGAAGACGGTGAGGTGATGTGGCTGGGAGGTCTCTGCCCCAGCAGTACGGATAGTAGAAGTGGTCGCTTCTGCCCGGTCTCCTGCCAGTGCGGGTTGAGGAGAGCGGTACTCTGCGGGGTGAAGCGCACAAATTTCCCTGGAATACATAGTAGTGAGTGGAGACGCGGATTGGCCACACCTCCTGCAGAGAGGAACCATACGGTCAACCTTGTTACAGCCCGCGGGGCAGTATGGGGAAAGATAAACCGGCAAAATCACAATCCAACAAGATCTCCAATTACGCTCAACCCATATCCCATGGTCCGGAGCACAGGCGTGAAGACCCAATAACGGAAAAAGGAACGATGGAGGAAGTTTCCGGGGATGCTCCAACACTGATGGATGTTATTAGGGCCGTCCAATCCGCTAGAGATGATATGATTAAGAAGATTGATGCTGTGGCTATTGATGTTAATTTATTACGATGCGACCTCAGAAAAGTCTCTGACAGAGTGACGACCACTGAGAAAGACACGGAGGCCCTCAAGAAAGAGGTAAAAAACCTTAGCGAAACAGTGGTGGAGTTGAAGCGTCAGGTGATCAAGCTTGATGATAGGGCAGAGGACGCAGAAGGCCGCTCCAGAAGAGGGAATCTGCGATTTGTGGGATTTCCAGAGAAAGCGGAAGGGCCGGACGTGGGCCTGTTCTTGGAAGAATGGATCACTCAAGAAATGGCTCCCAAACACTTGTCGAAGTTCTTTAGTGTGGAAAAGGTGCACAGGGCGCTGGCTGCCCCTCCTCGACCTGGAGCACCTCCCCGAGCCATAATTGCAAAACTGTTCAACTTTCGAGACAGGGACCTTTTGCTTCAGCTTTCACGTAGTGGCAAACGATATTTCTTTGAGGGCCATTCCATTGCAATATTCCCGGATTACACCCAAAGGGTTCAGGAACAGAGGAAAACCTTCATTGTGGTAAAACGGAGACTGAGAGACTTAAACTTGAAATACAGCCTTATGTTCCCGGCGAAGCTCAGGGTGGAGAGTGAGGGGTGAGCATTGTTCTTCTTTTCCGCTGGAGAGGCGGGCGACTGGCTGGACACTAGAGCCCCAGGCGGGGGACGCCTGGTCCCCTCTACGAGCTCCATCGGAACGCCATCTTCGCTATCCTCTTCGAGAGGCCGGAGACAATCCACGCGGCAGAAGCCACAACAAAGGACGATGAGCCTGGGTCGGATCACAGTCAGGCGGGATGGCACGTTGCAGGCCTCCGACTCGGAGGTGGTCCCGGACTCGGCGGACACGTCTCCAGTCACTGAGCGAAGGGCCGATGAGCCCGCAGTGGACACAAATGAACTTCACGCACTGAACATTACCTGCTGTAATGTAGAGATAAGTCATGTTTGTATTACAGTTGTGATGGCAAGCTGGTATGTTAAACGAGAAGGTTATATTGAGGGTACATGGGGGATCGCTGTCTCTCGTCTGGGGGCTGCTATCCCGGTCTGCCCAGTTGAGTGTTTCCTTTGTGGCCTACTCCTGCTATCTAATAGATATAAGTTGGGGGTTAGATGGCGTGGTTGATCTTTTGGGATCGCAGGCGGCTGCAGGAGCAGCGACGCCCCCACTAGAGACCAGGGTCGCCGGGGAAGCTTGAGAGGAATCTCGCGCCCCGACGTCACCAACTCTCTTGCACAGCGGTTAGCAAACACAATTTCTGACATTTTGGATGACGGCGGCTTGGGTCAATGCTTTAACCAATGCATATTGACCTTGGACCGTCTAAGTGTGGGGGGGATAGAGGGTGGTTTGGGGCGGTATGTATCGCTTGGTGTCGGACACGGGAGGTGCGAATACCACTTTATGCTACTGCACATGGGAGGGGGAGGGGGGCAAGGGTTTGTTCATTTCTTACAAGTTGTTGTTGTTACGAGGGAATCAAAAGAGTCACACAGGATTACATTTGGTTACACAGGCTGGGGAACCGTCAGGGTGGGCGCACTGATTTTTGGGGCGTAAGATGTGGGTGCTTACTGTTCTATTGTTATGACAGCGCAAACGTTGAAGGTCCTTAAATGGAACGTCCGAGGGATGGTAGGCCTAGATAAGCGTCGAAGGATACACGCCTTCTGGAAAAGGTATAGGATAGCGGTAGCGGGACTGCAGGAAACACATATATGGGGGTACTCAATACAGAGCCTACGGAAGAGATGGAGGGGACAGATCTACGCCACATCATATTCGGGTTTTGCACGAGGGGCTTTTATATGGGTGGCGCCAGGAGTCCCGTTCCAACACCTTCATCATGTCCTAGACCCGGAAGGGCGATATGTTATCCTGTTTGGGAGGTGGGAAGCGAGAGAAATATGTATGATCAATGTATATGCCCCCAATCTGGATTGCCAAGATTTCTTCCCGCTCATCCTAAAGGCGGCTACTCCATATTTGGGGGCTGAGGTTCTTCTTTTTGGGGACTTTAATTGCATTTTTGACGGGGATCTGGATAGGGAACCACCCAGAGATCCCACCAAGACTCGCATGCTCAGATCCCTTACATGTATCCTGCATGGTATGCAACTCCGGGACGAATGGAGAGCACGCAATCCCAAAAAACGGGAGTTCTCTTGCTACACCCCCGCAGCCCAGACCTTCTCCCGCATAGACCATTGTTGTCTTTCCACGGGCCTGTCTGCTGCCACACAGACCATTTCATATTTACTGCGATATTTCTCCGACCACGCGCCGTTACTGTTGGTCCTCGCCAGCGGACCGGGACGTCCACCTATTCCGCTGTGGCGACTTCGGGCCGAGGCCCTCACGGACCCTCCATATGTGCATACGGTGACTGAGGCACGTGGCCATTACTTTGGGGAAAACTGGGGATCCACGGCCTCTAGATCCACGGAGTGGGAGGCAATGAAAGTCGTTATTAGAGGGGTTTGCCTGAGAACTACTTATGGGGTCCGACAGCAGCTCAGTGCTGACATTGACACTTTAGAGAAACGACTGCAGTCCCTAGAGCATACGCTATATAAGACTCCTGCTGACATGACGGAGTGGATGCGACTCCGTGGGGACCTTCTTGAGGCCTGGTCGAGACTGGAGAAACACAACTATACCACTTATAGACAGCGACTGTACTTGGAGGGGGACAGATCGGGAGCGCTCTTAGCACGACTCATCCGCACAGAAAAAGTACAGACCCCGGTGCTGAAGCTTCGTACTTCCATGGGGAACGTGGTATATACCCAAGATGTGATTATTCAGGAATTCGCTACTCATCTACGTCAGACATGTTCGTCTGTGACACAGACTCGCCCGCAGACATTACAGGATTTTTTGGGGAACATAACATTTCCTATCCTTGAGGAGGACGATGCTGAAGCTCTAGGGGCGCCACTCACTAAGGGAGAAATATTAACAGCGATTAAAAAATTGAAACCAGAAAAGTGTCCAGGGAGCGACGGTCTCCCCGTCGAATTTTATAAAAAATGTGCCCCCCAACTGGTAGATCATTTGCTGATGGTGTATAACGAGGCTCTGGATACAGGGACCCTTCCGGCCACCATGATGGAGGCACTCGTGACCATGGTTCTAAAGCCAGATAGGGATCCCCTCTCCCCGGGCTCTTACAAGCCCATCTCCCTGTTAAATATCGATGAAAGAATTCTGAGCGGCGCGCCTCTTGCCATATATGCCCCGACTGGTCCATCCGGACCAGGCTGGGTTTATGGGTCGCAACACAATGCATAATCTGCGCAGGCTTGCGCATGTCTGGCACACACCACATCTACAGGGGGAGGAGTGGGCTTTGTATCTCCTAGATATCCGACAGGCCTTCGACTCTGTTGAATGGGACTATATGTGGACGGTGCTTGGCCGGTTGGGGCTGGGAGAGAGATACTTGAGATGGCTAAAGCTGTTATATAATAAGCCTACTGCTCGGATCCGCCTTCGCAACCAGGTGTCAGAAAGTTTGGAGCTCCAGAGGGGTACTCGACAGGGCTGCCCCCTGTCACCGCTTCTTTTCGCTCTTGCGATGGAGCCTTTGGCGGTCTCCCTTAGGGATAAGATGGCGCATTGGGGATACAGCTGGGAGCGACACTTCACGTGGTTTCCATGTACGCCGATGATACCTTGGTATTCCTCAGGCGCCCGGAAGAAGCAGTTCCCGAGCTCCTACGGGAGCTAAATGACTTTGGTGCACTGTCAGGGCTTTGCCTCAATCCGGGGAAGTCTAAGCTCTTCCCAATGGGAAGCCTGGTGGACAGAGAGGAGTGTGAGTTACCTAGGGTGGGGATGACCTGGATTAGAGACTCGATACGCTATCTTGGGGTAACGCTTTCGCACGCACGGGAGACCTACCTGGAGCGCAATATGGGGAGCTGTGTAGAGGGCATTCGCAAATCGATTGAATTCTGGAAGGATTTACCCCTGTCCCTGATGGGACGAGTAGCATTGATTAAAATGGTGATTCTCCCACGTTGTTTATACACTATGCAGAACTCCCTCTACCGTATTCCATGGACATACTTTCTTAAGTTGGATCACCTATTGGTGGATCTTCTATGGGGGTCCAAAAGGAAAAGAGTGAAATTAGATACTCTACAGAGGACATGGGGAAAGGGGGGACTAGAGGTTTCTAGGCTGGGCTTTTACTACATGGCGACGCTGCTGTAACACGCCGTTCAGTGGGTGGACGAGGATGACAACTGGGAGAAGCGGCTATTGGAGGGTACCCATGAGGGGACCCCTCTCCAGGACCTCCTTATGATAGGATCCCGAGTGCCAGAGAACCTCCCATATATCATACGACATGTGGCCGGGATTTGGGAATTCGCAATCAAAACTGCGGTTAAGAGAGCGCCCTATGCCCCGGGAGCCCCGTTGTGGGCGGTGGTACCGTTCAAGCAAATAAGTAAAACCATGTCCATTCTTAGGTGGACGGAGGAGGGCTGCTCCACGATGGGGGATCTATATTTGGGACAAAAGTTCATTACCAGGGAGGAGGTGGAAGCCATGTTTGAGCTAGGTAGGGGGCAATATCTTCAGTATGCCAAGATCTCTGCGGTCGCATGTGAGGTGTGGCCGATGTTTCCGGAGGAGCCACCTACTACTACTGCTACGCTTCAGGCTCTCGTGACATTATCGGGGGCTGTAGATTGGTATCACACATCTATAAGGCATTGAGAGGGGATCTGGATATGCACCCGCTCCCTATTCAGGCTAAGTGGGATGTGGTCCTGGGGGAGCCCTTGACAGACCCAGAATGGCAAAAGGTGCACGAAGGAGTTAAAAGTATAAGCTCCAATACCAGATTTAAGCTTACACAGTTTAACATAGTGCACCAAACCTACCTGACACCGAGTGTACTACACAAAATATACCCGGATCTCCCTGCTGGGTGTCCTAGGTGCGGGCATGGCGAAGCCCAGTTCCTACATACGATATGGAATTGCCCAGAACTGGGGCTCTTCTGGGGGTCAATATTGGAGACTTTACGCAGAGTGACGGGGTGGACATTACCTCAATCTATTAAAGAGATTTTGCTGGGACTGCTCCCTAGACCTAAAGGAAAAAAGCTTACACATAAATTCGTCCAGCTGGGATTGGTTTTGGCAAAAAGGCGGATTGCGATTAGTTGGATGAGTCCGAGGCTCCCCACGGTGAAGCAGTGGACTGGGGATCTGCGGGAATGGGCGACGGGAGAGCTGATTCGGATGAGGCGAGTCCAAAAAGATGAAAAAATAGAAGAAGATGTGATGACTTGGTATGCCATGATCACAGATGTCCACAGGGGGAGGGCCTTCCCTCACAGGTAGTAGAGGTACAAGGTACTACAGCTAATATCTCCGAGGCGGTAGCAAGCCCACAGGCCTCACATAACCTGGACGCAATGTAAGCCATCATTACACATACTCAGTATCGGGCCTGTAATGCACCTGTACGTTAGAGTTATTACATATGTGACTCGGGGGGTGGGGGAGGGGATAGTTAGAGTTATGATGCTATGTTTTCCTTGATAAGACTGACCGGGATACGTCAGAGTACAATACTGTAAGGATTGATACGACTGTTGTGGAAACACATTGCTCCTCTTTATTCTTTTCCCTTTCAGGATGGAATTATATCCGGGAGAAGATACCTCTTATGTATACTTGTACAAGGAATGTATTGCTTACCCGGTGTATTGTACTGTTTTTGCACGGCTAAATCAATAAAAACATATTTAAAAAAAAAAATCCAGCAGAGTGTCAGTCCTTTCAGCAGCACAGCAGTCCTTCTTCCTGGCAGTGTCTTCAGGTCCAGAGTGTATTGAATTGGTGGTATAAGGGGTCCATTACTTATACCCAGTTGTGCCTTTGAAGTGGGGGAGACTTCAAAGAGAGGCCATTGAAATCCATATGGTCCCTGCCCTCCCTGCCGCAGCTCCAGACTCACTATAGGGGGGGGGGGGGTGGTCTGCAGCTCTTTGTGCGGGGACAGGTACAGCCCTATTCAGGTGAGCTCCTCCCTCCTATCTAGCTCAGGAAGGCCCATCAGCCTGGTGATGGGCCATAAGTCACAAATCAGCTCCCTTTGTGTGTGACTGTCTAGAGGGAATGTACAAAGTCCAGCTGTCACCCACCCCAGACGTATATTCAGAGACAGGCATAGTCACAGAATGGTTAAAGTAAAAAAATGCCAACTTTCTAAAATTGGCATTTTAGACTTAACATTTAAAATCAGACAGAAACACTAAACTCAAAATTTCTATCTTGTCACAATAGGAAATTACACTTATACGGTGTAATAAGGTGATCCCAATGCTAACCTATGGGCAAGATAGCCTTGCAGTAGTGAAAAACAAATTTAAGAGTTTTTCACTTATATGACTTATATGTATTGAAAAGGAAGGTTTGAGCTTGGCAGGTGGGTTAACTTGCCATGCCGAAATGGCAGTTTCAAACTGCACACACCGGCTCTGCAGTGTCCTGTGACATGTTTAAAAGGCTACTGAAGTGGGTGGCACAATCTGTGCTGTAGACCCACTAGCCATTGGAGCCTTCAGGCCCACATCTACATTGCGACTCCACCGCTTTTTCGGTTGGACGAAAAGGTGATCATTAAATGTCTCCATTGAGCGAATATGTTCCATGTATATATCCTTCGCCCCTATTTATTTAGCCTTTTGTTTACTTTATGCACAAATTTTAGGTGTCTCCCCCTGTCCTGAAGAAGACCCCGATTTAAGGACCCAACGCACCTTACTATCTGATGGGGTCGAAACGTTGACTATATTTTAAACACCTGTACTGATTTTGTCATACAACTGGGATAACAGCAATTGTTTTACTGTATCGGAGAAATTGATTGTATTTGTAGATACTTTGTGGCCTCATTGGCTATCAGACAGGTTTTCTTTCAAAAGACACTGTGAATATTGTATATACACTCCCTCTTTCACGACTCTAAAACCCTCACAACGAGCACTTTCTTTGAGCACTTCCCTACCCGGAGCACCATTTTCATATGTTTATTCTTGACACATGATTAATTAATGCAATGATAAAAAGTGAAGTGAACTTTCTGACATTGTCTTGCTTTTCTTTTAATTAACAATATGGGCGATGTGATAACTGTTGATTAGGCTTTCCACTGTGACCGCCTGTTTTTCTGTATTGTAGACCCACTAGCAGCATTTAATTTACAGGCCCTGGACACATGTAGTGCACTTTACTAGGGACTTTTAAGTAAATTAATATTCCAATTGTGGATAAGCCAATGTTACCATGTTTTAGGGAAAGAGCACTAGCACTTTAGCACTGGTCAGCAGTGGTAAAGTGCCCAGAATCCTAAGGCCAGCAAAAACAAAGTCAGCAAAACAGGAGGTCAGAGGGCGAAAACCACGCCAAGGATGCCAGGCCTAACACCTGTCCCTCCCAACTGTAAGCAGGGAGGGATATCCAACCTCTTGGGAGTTCTTTTCACTAAGGCGGAAAAACGTGAAGAACCATCAGCATTGGCATGGTCTGTTCCAGGATAGTATTCCACCGTAAAGTCCTTTCACTATAGAGAGATGGACGACCTCAACAGTCTGGGATTCTAATCTGTCATCTGCCTTAGCCATCTGAGGGGCCTGTGGTCTGTCTGAACTCGGAAATGAGTGCCAAACAGGTATGAACTTCACTTCTTCAGCACCCAGAACACAGCAAAGGCTTCCTTTTCTATTGCACTCAACCTCCGTTCCCTGGGAAGTAGCCTCCTTGCGAAGAAGGCTACAGGTTGATCGAGGCCCCCTTCATTTTGCTGTGAGAGTACGGCCCTACACCTTGCTCTGAGGCATCTGTCTGGACAATAAATTCCTGGGAGAAGTCTGGTGCCTTGAGCACAGGTGCCATGTACATGGCCTCCTTCAGGGCGTCAAAGGCTTTTTGGCACTACTTGGTCCAGATCACCTGACGTGGCTGCTTCCTGGAAGTCAGCTCTGTCAAGGGAGCAACAATGGTGCCATACTCCTTGCCTAAAAAGGCTCTCCCCTCTGTCTGGGTCTTCGGGGGTTCCTAAGCCAGAATTGTCTCAATCTTGGCCTAGAGGGGCTGCACCTTGCCACCTCCCACTTGGTGACCCATGTAGACCACAACTCTCTGCCCTATTTGGCACTTATTGGCTTTGATAGTCAGACCTGCCCTCTGCAGAGCCTGAAGCACTTCCTTGACGTCACACAGGTGGTCCTCCCAGCTGGAGCTGAATAGTGCAATGTTGTCTAAGTAGGCAGCACTGAAGTTCTCCAATACAGCCAGGACCTGGTAGACCAACCTCTGCAAGGTGGCAGGGGCATTCTTTAACCTGAAGGGCATGACCCGGAACTGGAGGTGCCCTTCTGGTATAAAGAAAGCAGACCCCGCTTTTGCCCTCTCGGTCAAGGCAATTTGCCAGTACCCAGATGTTAGGTCAAAAGTGCTGAGGAACTTGGCAGTTCCAAGCCGAACTATGAGCTCATCAGCTCTGGGGATGGGGTGCGCGTCAGTTCTAGTGACTGCACTGAGCCCATGGTAGTCCACACAGAGCTGAATTTCAGATGTGACACCTGGAGGGGCAGTCTTGGGGACCAGCACCACTGGGCTGGACCAAGGACTGTTGGAGGTCTCAATAACCCCTAATGCCAACATTTTGGAGACCTCCTCCTTAATGTTAGCCCTCACTTTGTCAGATATCCTGTAAATTTTATTTTTCAGAGGTGGGCTGTCCCCGGTGTCAATATCATGGGTGCACCATGTAGTGAGCCCTGGGGTAAGTGAGAAGAGAGAGGCAAACTGCCCCAACAACTGGCGGCAGTCTCTCTGTTCATCTAGGGTCAGTGTAGGGGAGAGGGTGACACCCTCCACTGACCCATCTTGCTCTTTGGAAGATAGGAGGTCGGGGAGAGGTTCACTCTCCTCTTCCACTCCATCATCAGTTACCAAGAGCATGGTAATCTCAGACCTCTCAAAGTGGGGCTTGAGGCGGTTCACATGCAGGACCCTCAAAGGATTCCTAGGAGTTTTGAGGTCCACCAGGTAGGTGACCTTGCTCTTGCGTTCCTCTACCTCATAGGGCCCAGACCAGAGGTCTTGTAGAGCACGGGGCTCCACGGCCCAGACCAGAGGTCTTGTAGAGCACGGGGCTCCACGGGCTCCATTACCCACACTTTTTGGCCTGGCTGAAATGCCACCAGAGTGGCATTCTGGTCATACCAGCGTTTCATGTCCCCATGGCTAGCTTCCAGATTCTCCTGGGTGAGGTTCCGGAAGCGGGCTGTTTGGTTGCGAAGGACCAGCATGTAGCTGACCACATCCTTGGGGGCTCTCCCGGGAGGTTGCTCCCAGCCCTCCTTTACCAAACTGAGAGGAGAGGATGTAGCCTAACGGTTAGGGCGGTGGACTTCAAATCTGGGGAACTGGGTTCGAGTCTCGGCAACGACGCTCAACATCCTGTGATTCTGGGCAAATCACGTAATCTCCCCGTGCCTAACAAAAAAATGAATCTGTCCTCATGTAACGCAACTGGTGCTCATGTAAAGCGCTCTGATACCTGATTTCGGGTCAAGTTCGCGCTATATAAAAATTCGCGGAAAAAAAAAGGACCTCTTACAGGGTACCCATACAGAAGTGCAAAGGGGATAAAACCAACCCACTTCTGTGGTACCTCCCTCTATGCAAACAAAAGGCATGACAGGATGACATCCCACTTATGCCTCAATGTGTCTGGAAGACCCATAATCATACCTATCAGGGTTCGGTTAAACTTCTCAACCAACCAATTGGTTTGGGGATGGTAAGGAGTGGTAAACTTGTAGGTCACTGTTGGGGATCTGTATTGGAATGTTCTTAGGACACAGGAATGTTCTTGTTGCTGAGTTCCCTGCGTGGAACATGGAATGTACTGTTATCGGCAGATGCTGCCTGGGAGCTGCCTTGATGGGACACATTAAATGAAGTACTTACTTGAAGCTGCTTTGTACTTCTTTTCATTGGCGACGAGTTGTCCTGTCTTCGGCCTCCCCATCCTGGCGTGAACCGTGATTGCCTGCTGGCTGACTCATTTGAGCCCTGTCCCTGCACTTTTCCGTGTGGCGCCGCCGCGCCTTTGCTGGCGCTTCTTGGATGATCTGGCCATTGTATGGATTCTCGTTGTGGTCCTGGTCCTGTTCCGACGCAGGATTTCGTCTATTTCAAGGTACTTTTCAAGTTATTTAAGGGATGTGCGAGAGATTGAAGCAGTCCTTCTGTTGCTTCTCGCGCCTCCCCTGCCTGTGACGTCGTCCTTGCTCGAGACGTGCTGCGCGAGACGCGCATACAATTGGAGTCTCTGCCTGACTTGCCTGGCGCTGTACTTCCGCAACGTCGTTACGTTGCATGCGGCCATTTTTATTGCCGCATTTCGCAGTATCTGCACTGCCATAGCAACGCGAGTGTTGCTTGTACCACTGATGCGGACAGCTGTTTTGCATCTTTCCATATTTGAATTTATGCGCTCAGCTCATAAAGTAATCGCTGATGCGCACAGCCTGTTCTATTTTGTTGTTTCACTGCGTGTTCTTTGCTTCTTCGCTGACACGCACAGCTCAGCATTTCAATACCTTTTACTCTAGATTTTGGATTTCTTTCTTCTGTGATGCGCTCACAGTGCGCATCATAAGTACCTTAGTGTGTTCATGTGTATGAACCACATGAGGGCCAATGGATTTCCTTCTTCTGTGATGCACTCACAGTGTGCATCATAAGAACCTTATTGGCCGACATATTGCGTTCACGTGCATCATAAGAACCTCATTGGCAGACATATTGTGTTCACGTGTATTTATTTCTATACACTGTAATTTACTCACGGTCACATTCATTATAATTGTGTGGGCAGCAACACACCCACGCACAGCCTCATTATGGATTGAGTTTTAGCTCCGCCACCCTTTTTGCAATCTTCTGGTACTCCTCCAATTTTATGGCAACAATGGAAGGATACATTTGAAAGTTATCTTGAAGCCATCGACGGTGATACTTTCACTGCAAAGAAAAAGAAAGCACTTCTTATTTATAATCTTGGGGCTGAAGGTAGAAACATTTTGAAAACTTTACCTCTTGAAGTTGTCAGGACTCATGTAAGTGGTGGTGATAATGGTGATTCCCTAATCATCGATGACTATGCATCTCTAATCAAAACTTTGGACAAAAGATTCAACCCCAAGAAAAATGTTGTGCTTGAGCGTCATAAGTTTCTTCAACGCACTCAAGTTCCTGGTGAATCTATCGATGATTTTGACGCTGCGCTCAGAACTCTTGCCATCACTTGTAATTACAGAGAATTCAGAGACGAAATCATACGTGATCAACTCATTGAACGCACGTGCAATAAGAAAATTCAAGAGAAACTCTTATCATCTGATGACCCTGATCTTGAAACAGCTCTCACTCTTGCTAGAAGCATTGAGCATTCTCAATTTTGCATGAAGGAAATGAGCAATTCTACGCAACCTGCTGAGGTTAAATTGTTATCTGCAAAACACAATGTTAAGCTTACCAAAGTCCCCAACGAAAACGCGACGCGAAATTCTTCATCCTTACCTTCGTCCAAGATTAAGTATGAAAAGATGCAACTGTCTTGTTTTCGTTGTGGGAGCAAATCTCATTTAGGAAATGGTAAGTTTTGTTTTGCCTTGAACCAAACTTGTTTTAAATGTGGAAAAAAAGGACATCTTGCACGTGTCTGTAAAGCCATTGGGTCTAACAAAGGAATTACACAAACCATCAGGTCTATTGAAGAAGACTTTATTGACTCAAGTGACGAAAATGTTAATCTTTTATTAATGTTGTCTTCTTCATCCTTGCAATCTGAGGGAGTGGTTGAGATTGCTTCTATGGTTGGTTCGCGTAAGAGGAAATCTCCTGCATGTACTATCTGTGTGAATGGAAAAAATGTGAAATTCTTGGCTGATTCTGGTTCTCCATTTACCCTTATCAATGCCAAGGCGGGTTGGATGACATTCAATTACACCAGTCTAACATTAGAATTTTTGCGTATGGGGGCAAAAGAGTGGAAGTTCTTGGTAAATTTGAAGCCGATTTGGAATTCTGTGGGGATCTTGCCACAGGAACTGTGTACATTGTAGAGGATGGTGCAAATTTGTTGGGGTGGGAGGAGCAAGGAGAGCTTGGTATTATTCTCGATCCCAACCATCCTGACATGGGTTTGTCTAGATGTGAGGCACGCAAATTTTACAATCCATCTTCATCTTCCAACCTGTCTGGTGCGGTGATGGTGGGACACTTATCTGATGAAGAGTGGATCCAGAAGTATCCTGAAGTTTTTTGCGATAAACTTGGCAAACTGAAAGGTTTTCAGCACCGCATTATTCTAAAGAATGGTGCGAAGGCAGTTACTCATAAGGTGCGCAAGGTAACCCTGAGTTTGCGTGCTGAACTTAAGCGTGAACTTGAACGTTTGTGTTATGGATGTAATTGAGCCCATTGAAGGGTCTGAATGGTTAGCCCCTATAGTTCTTGCACGCAAGGCTGATAAGTCCCTTAGGATGTGTGTGGACTTGCGCGATCTCAATGCCAACATTTGGGTCGATCGCCAGCCTTTGCCCAATATAAATGAAATGCTGGCAACACTAGATGGGGCCAAGTATTTTTCATCGTTTGATATTTCCTCAGCTTATCATCAGGTTGAGTTAAGTAAAGACTCCAGACACCTTACCTCCTTCGTGACACCGGAAGGAGCCTTTCGTTACAAACGAATGCCTTTTGGTTTGGCGTCGGGTTCCGCAGTATTTCAGCATCTCATGGGCAACTTATTCAAAAACACTGTGGGAGTCGCGTTTTTCCAAGATGATATTCTTGTGTATGCACAAATTGAATTAAAGCATGACTGTAGAGTTAAACACGTTCTGGATACTGTGAAGCTGCATGGCCTGACTTTAAGGAGGGATAAGTGCAAATTTTTTGGGAGGGTGTGGATTATTTGGGTCACCATATTTCCTGTAATTGAGTTGAACCCAAAGTGAAGATTTTAGATGCCATTCAAAATGCACCGGCACCCACAAACAAAGATCAACTTCGCCCCTTTCTAGTGCTAGTGGAGTTTTATGCCAAATTTGTGGGAAATTTTGCTGATAAGACTTCCTGTTTGCGTGAATTACTGAAGAAAACCGTTAGGTTTGTGTGGTGTGACAAGTGTGATGATCAGTTTAAACTTCTCAAAAAGGAAATTGTGCAGGCACGCCCCTTGAAATTATTCAACATTAACGACAAGTGCATTGTCTCTACCGATGCTAGCAACATTGGGTTGGGCGCTGTTCTTATGCAAAAGAGAAGTGATGGTCGTGAGGAGATCATTGCATTTGCCTCCAGGACTCTTCGAGGTGCTGAGAGCACTCACTCCACCATTGAGAAAGAGGCATTAGCCTTATGGTGGGGTGTTCAGTACTTTCGGAATTTTCTGTGGGGGAATGAGTTCGTACTTAGGACCGATCACAAACACCTGGTTGACCTTTTCACCACCAAAGGTGGCGGCCGTGCTACACCACGTATTGCTAAATGACAATATAGATTACAGGAATTTAATTATCGTTTGGTGTATGTGGCAGGTGCTAAAAACAACATTGCTGACTGTTTATCCCGGTTGCCCCTTGTTGAAAATATCAGCGAATTTCCTGAGGAGGATCTTGACATTGTGTGTGTCATTGGTGCTGTCGTAGACATTGTGAAGGGTGCACTTTCAGAGCGTGAATGGTTGCAGGCTCTATCAAAGGACAATGAAATCAAGATGGTTGTTGACTTTTTGGTTCGTGGTTGGCCCATCAACAAGGATTTGTCTTCTGAACTAATTCCTTTCAAAAGGGTTTATGATGAGTTGTCCATGGTGGATGGAATTTTACGTAGGGGTGGTCTTTTGGTTGTTCCAGTATGCATGCGCAAAAAAGTTCTTGATCTGGCTCACGAGGGTCACCTTGGTATTCGCGCTATGAAACGCAGAGTCAGAGAGGATTTTTGGTTGGCCGGGTTGGACAGATCCATCGAACATTATGTCAGGGACTGTTGCGCATGTGTTTTGAGTGACAAGACACAGGTAACTCATCCTTCTCCGATTGATCCAGTTATTGTGAAGGATTCACCTTGGTGCAAACTAGCTTTTGATGTTGCGGGTCCTTTTGGTATCACTGGGAGTTCTCCTTTGTATGCACTGGTCTTGGTGGACTACATGCCCAAATGGCCAGAGGTCAAGTTTGTGGAGTGTGTTAATTCCTTGTCAGTCATTAATTTCTTCAAAGAAGTATTTCTCCGTGAAGGGTTTCCTGAGGAACTAGTGACTTATAATGGCACCCAGCTGGTTCCTTGGAAATGCTAAATGTTCTTAGGGAACATGGCATCAAACACGTTTTAACTTCGCTTTATCACCCCCGCAGCAATGGTCTTTGGTGAACGGTTTGCACTGGAGAATGGCCATTGCGACTTGGCATGTTTCCCTAATCCAGAGGCTAGGTGTGAGGAACGAACTTGGCCCGCGGTGACTGCCCCTAGTGCGTTCGGCGCACATTGGAGAGCGTGCACCCCCTTGATCTTGATTGGAGACCTGCACCTCCAACAGCAGCAAGCCCAGCGCCGTGCTCTCCCCGAGCGTACAACCAACCAGTGAGGTTAACTCGAGGAAGTGGGAAGTACTTTTTGAATCGCTATCGGGGGTTTCTCTCTACACGCTATATGCAGGGACTCGCACTATTGATGCAAGTTAGCCTCGTGAGTCCCCCCGCCTGTCCTGCAAATGGCGGCTGTTTCTCCCTCGGGCAAAGATTGTTCGACATCACGCGCTCCTCCGAAAGACATGCGGACCCTGGTTCTACTCTTCATGATGATCCCCTGCCTAGTCAGCACCCCCGTTCATCCGGAGTACAGAAAAGTATGGGGATCCTCTGAATTCTTACATCAAGGACTCATCCCCCCCTGCCTGACCTGAAGATGGTCGCCTCAGCCATTGTCTCTGTGAACTCTCCATCGACTGCTGAGACCCAGCCATTTTGACTGATGCCCGGTGGAGCTACCTTGCGAGCTAAAGGGGAGATGGGCTATGGATTCCCTCCTTGGCCATCACCTACCCAGCCGGTCCTTGGGCAAACTCTCCTGTGTCTCGCAGTGACCCTATCTCCCTCCTCCCCCTCCCCCTTTATCCTACCCCCCACCGCTCTCCTCTTCTTCCCAGCTATTGACCCCTGTCCTCACCCGTCCTTGCTCACAGTTCCCACCCTGTTTATCCACTGGACTTTCTTACGTGAACCGTCCCTCGTCAGTTTGAGACCTAGACATGTGACTAATGCCCGATGGAGCTACCTTGCTTAGCTATAGGGGAGACGGGCTGTGGACTCCTTCCTCGGTCGTCACCTACCCAGTCGGTCTTTGGTCAGACTTCACCTTCGTCTCTCCTGCCGTCTTTTTTCCCTCATCTTCCCCCCTCTCAATTCCCCCTTCCCCCCTTCTCCCTACTTCTCGCTCCTTTCTTCCCTCTTTCAATGTGTTGCTTATTTTTTTCTTATGTAATGTGTAATTGTTATCTTTTTCTGTAACATGTGTATCCTAATGGAAAGCGCTCTGATACCTTCGGGTCTAGCCAGCGCTATATAAAACTCATTAAATAAATAAATAAATTGCTGACATGCTGTGGGCAATCAGGACTACTCCTCATATCAGTACCGGGATGTCTCCTTTCACTCTTCTCAGGGGGAGGGTTGCGGGTTCTAACTTAAACAAAGATTGGATGTCTAGGAAAGAGGTTGATCAGCATAAACTCGGCAAAGTAAAGGATGTGAGAGCAGCTGTACAATCAAAGTATGCCACTGTTCCTAGGAAAGTTTCTCCTGTTTGTGTTGGTAATTTGGGTGAGAATCAAGAAGCCTGGTTTTATTCGCAAGGAGACTTCTCGGTTATCAGCTCCGGCTAAAGTGAGAGAGGTAAAAGACCGTGTGGTGGTGTTAGAGAATGGGAAGATATGGAATAAATGTGCCATTTCTGTTGTTCCTCAATCCAAGATAGTGTACGTTGGAGGGAAGATGGGTGTTCATTTTGATCATTCTGGTTCCTCTGATCATTCTGCTCATTCAAGTTTCTCTACCGCTAATGCAACTCCTGTTCATTCTGGTTACTCTTCTGCTAATGTAATCCCTTCCAGAAAGGATGTTTGTCCGGATCGCACCTCTTCCAAAGGGATTCCTTCCAGGGTAAGATCTGCCCCTGTTAAGTTTCATGATTATGTTATGTATTGATTATGTTGCGTTTCTCTGTTGGTCAACTCTTGTTCCAGTTATTTTATTTTTTTTAATTGTGAAGGAAGGGAGGTGTGTTGGGGATCTGTATTGGAATGTTCTTAGGACACAGGAATGTTCTTGTTGCTGAGTTCCCTGCGTGGAACATGGAATGTACTGTTATCGGCAGTTGCTGCCTGAGAGCTGCCTTGACGGGACACATTAAATGAAGTACTTACTTGAAGCTGCTTTGTACTTCTTTTCAGTCACCCACACTTCTTCCACATGGCCTTCATGTAGTACGACATGAAGTTGGTGCCCTGGTGAGATACAACCTCCTTGGGGAAACCAACATGGGTAAAGATCCCCATTAGTGCCCTGGCCATGACGGGCGCAGTCACCGTCCTCAGGGGGATAGCTTTTGGGTAGCGGGTGGCATGGTCCACCAAAACCAGAATTAATATGTTGCCCATGACTGTCTTGGGGTTCAGAGGGCCAATAATGTTGATGCCCACCTTCTCAAAGGGGGTGCTAACAACAGGAAAAGGTTGTTGGGGAGCCTTGAACTTCTTCCCTGCCTTGCCACTCACCTGGCAGGTAGGACAGGACCTACAGTACGCATTTAAGGCCAATAAAAGTAAGTGACAAGCCTGTCAAAGGTGTTGTCTTGCCCCAAATGACCTGTCAGTGGCACGCTGTAGAAAAGTAGGATCTGCTGTCAGGGTTACCCCCACTTCTTCTAATGTCATTATGTTTTTCTGATTAGTCTGACTGGGATCCTGCTAATCAGGACCCCAGTCTATGCTTCTTCCCTAAATTGGATCATGGTGAGTACTTATGTACATCCTAGATTGGCTACTGGTGTATCCTTGTAAGTCCCTAGTATATGGTACTAAGGTACCCAAGACATAGGTACACCAGTGGTCCCCCATGGGCTGAAGCATGTATTATGCCACCCATGGGAGACCACTCAAATTGTGACTACAGGCCTGCCATTGCAGCCTGTGTAAGCTGGTGCTAACAGCACTTACAACAGATATACGTTTTCTTATATCTGAGGTCACAGCACTTAAAACCTATAAGTCACCTCTAAGGCAGGCCTTTCAATCCTGAAGGCAGGGTGCTTGGTTATAAGTGTGAGGGTGCCCCTCCCCTGCATGAGCAGGACACCCCGACAATCCACGGAGTCCATTCTCCTAGGTTCAGCCACTACGATACAGAGTGGCCATGCGTCATTACGCGATGACTAACTCTAAACTGTCTGTAACGAACTCTGGAGTGTTTGTTATCAAACATGTTGGAATCATATGGAGGTATGATTCCATGCACTGTAAAGCTCCTCTGGGAGGCCCTCAGTGCTCCCAGTAAACATCTTCTAGACCCGGACAGCAAACTATGGCTGTTGCCGACCAGAGACACGATTCTGCCCTCCTGCTACTGAGCCAAGCTCCAGCGGGGTAAGGCAGGACAATAGGTTTCTTGTCACAGGGAGGCGTGGCCACCTCCCAGATAGTTCTTAGAGTATTGGGCCAGGGTGGGGGCACTTGCCAGCGCCACTAGACTGCTTTGAAGGACACATTTGGTGTCCTCCTTGCATACTCCAGTTGGAACCAGTTCAGGAAGCCGTTGGCTCCCGCTCTGGCGTGAAACTGGACAAAGGACATGGGAGTATCCTCCCCACTGTCCAGCCCCTTCTGTAGGAGGGACCCCTGATTCGTCCCAACCTTTTCTTTGGGGTACTTAAGGGCTTACCTGTGGGTGTTTCTTTAGATTCGTCGTGGGACAAGATTCAGATCCGAAACCACTTCATCTTCAACCGTATAGACACTTCTGACTCCACTGTACTTCGCTTTGGGAACCGAGACTGCAACTGGGAGGACTCCTGCTGCTCCTGGTCTCGTTGTCCTGCCAGTCTTCTGCGTCGTCTGTGCCTGTACTCCATACAGGTTCTTCTACAGGCCTGTGGACATCCAAGACACCCGAAGGAATCTCCCTTGGAGTGAAGGAGTCACTTGGCTGGACTCAGCCCTCCTGGCTTTGATGTCCGGCTCTCTACAGCTCAGTTTCTGAGCCAACATCATTTTCTCCTCCTCCATGGCCACTGTATCTTGCTTTTCATTAATGAACTTGGCCAGCTCCAATCTGACCTTTCTCTCCTCCCTTCTCTCCTCCAGCTCCTCTTGGGAGAGGCTTTGGATGAAATGCTGCTCCCTGCCCTGGAGGGGAACTCCATTGGCTCCCTGCCCCACAGGCAAAGCCAGATTCTCCAGTGAATCCAACTCCTTTATCACCACATCCTCCTCTGGGGTCACAGCTACATCCTGGGCTTCCAACCAGGCGCCCTCAGTGCCTTTTGCAGCTCATTTTTTTTTTGTAATTTTTTTTTATTTATTTAGCCAAAAGTAAGACATACATTACATAAATACTATAGAAGTGTGAACAATACGTAACTCTGTAGTTTTTTTTGTTTTTAACTTATACAGTAGTCCAGAAAAAGAGGCGACAATTAAATCAGGTGTTGGGAAAAACAATCCTAGTCACAATTTAAAGAACAACAACGTTTCCCCCCCCCCCAAAAAAACAATACAAAAAAAAAATAACGAGCATCTGACATAAGGCCATAACAGAGCATAATATAAAGTGACAGTGCCTCGTTACCCCCATTGAAGACCGGTCCAAATCCGGTTGAATTTAAGCCAAGCGCGCAGCCCTCTAGCTTTAGCCAAGGCGAGTTCCATCTCATATGTCTGTCTGAGTAAAACCCAGAACTCATTAACACTAGGACTGGCATTATCAATCCAGACTCTAGCGACACAGAGCCGGGCACATGCTATAATAATAGTAGCCAACAAGTTAACATAGCTAGCCGCCTCACTTTTAATCCCAAGAAATATTTCTTTCTCCGTAAGCTGAAAGTTTGGGCCGAGGAGTGAACTAAGAATACTGGAGACCCCACTCCAAAACCTATTCAGCCTTGGACAGTCGACGAACATATGCCTGAAGTCTGCAGCATACAGTTGACACTTCGGACAGAATGACTTTTCAGAAGATCGAGAGGCCCACTTAGATATAATCTCTGGTGTATAATACAGCATGTATACTACCCGGTGCTGCTGCAACTTTAAATTAACCGATGTTACCCCTCGGTCTAATACGCCCATGGATTCCTGTATTTCCTCTGCCGTTATTTCAGCTCTGACGGCCCGACTTAATTTAGCCGCGCTCTGTAAGCTATCGTCACTGGCACTAGCCAGAAATTGCTGATAGGCTAGACCAATAGCCCCTCGGCCAGAGTACGTATATATGCCAGACAGTATACCCGATGGGTTCGGCATTAATAATACCTTTTTGCCTCGTATAAAAAAGTCCCTAACCTGTAAATACTTAAAAAACGTATTTTGCAAAAGGCCAAACTCGTCTTTAAGAGCAGCAAAAGAGCAGAACCCCCGTCCGTCATATAGTAGACCCAGCCGGGTAATGCCCTTGCATTGCCAATCTTTCCTAATAGGATCCTGAAATATATTGGGCAGCATAGGATTACCCCATAGCACCGTGTATTGATGCAGCACAGGAAGCGAATATTGCTTACTAATATCTTGCCATATCCAACTAATGTCTTTAACTACCTTGAACTTCACTCGCTTGTAGTAGTTGGGATCAGACGTTTTATACAGCATGAACCCGAAAGAAGGGCCGCAAGCTAACTGATAACACCGCAAGGCAGGGCCAGCGTCCAGCCCGCAGAGCAAGCCACGAATCCGACCGATGAAAGAAGCCCAGTAATAAAGCTTAAAATCTGGGCGCTTAAAGCCCCCTCGTGCATATGGTAATTTCATAGACTTGAGAGACCTCCTGGCACGCCTGTAAGCCCAAATAAAACTGCCTATTACACTATCTAATTTCTTAAAAAAGGACCAAGGCGGGGCGTGGCTTGTAGGGCCAAGATGGTGGACGCACTTTGAGAGTGCTCCGGGACCCCTCCGCCATCCGCCCGTAATCCTTACTTCAAACGGGCCATCATGTGCTAATTCTTTGCAGCTCAACCGGCGCAGCATCTCAAGCGGACCACCCGGGAGTGCAGAGCTTCGTGTCCTGTCGTCCCACCGCTGTGGCTCAGCCCGCCGTACCCTCCTGACAAAATGGCGGCTCCCTTCAACTGAATCCGGCGCCGGCAATCTTTGATGCACCCTGCCAGATCCTGCCTCTGGTTCACGGCGTGAGCGGGGAAGCTCCTTGGAGGCGGCGCCCGCTCCGGGCGGCTGCCGGCTTGCGGAGGTGCAGGGCTCCTTCTCCCCGTCTCCGGTGCCCGTTCCCGGCGCTGGTGGGCCCGACGTAACGCGAGCCGGAGGTCCATCTCCGCGACGAGTGCCTGCCCAAGCCTCGGCCCCAACCAGAGCGCGGCCGCGACTCCGGCTGCCATATCGGGCAGCGAGACAGAGATCGGTACACTGCGGCTTTCGGCCCCCGCACACCGAGGAGTACCGCTGTGGAGCCCAGGGCCGCGGAAAGGTGAGCGGCGGGGCGAGCGCTCCTCAGCGGCAGTGGGCCTGCCCGTGAACCGGCCCCCTCCGGCGGCGCAGCGCGGCTGCGAGACCGGCTGCCATATCGGGCGGCAGGGGCCCGGGAATCTAACTGCAGGTTCCCGCGTGTGGGGTGGAGGGGCCTACAACTCTGCGACCACGGTGTGGTGCGCGGCGGAGCTGGTGAGTCCTTGTGGGGGTCCGGAGACGGTTATTTGGAGGCCCCCCCCGCGAGAGAGAGGGAGAGATATTGAACACAGGGGGGGCTCTTCCCTGAGTGGCCCTATACATCTTCCAGCCCGGCCAGATCTCCTGTCTCCCTCCTGGGTCACACGCTGCCTGCACTGGCTCCCCCCTAGGCCTCGTGAGAGGGGACGTGGCCGGCCATGAGGTGGGTCCCGGGCTGGGATTTACTCTAAGCGGAACCTCGGCCGCATAAATCGAGCGGCGGGGGCGGGTCTGAGTTGGAGTGGTGCAGAGGAGGGCTTCCCCGGCCCGTGCCTTACTTCGTGGTTCCCCTCAAGTCACCTCAACGGCTGGGGACCTGCTGCTGGGGGCTTTCGGCCGCACGCATCGAGTGGCGCCCGCCTAAGTGTAAGGGCCTCCGCCGGGGGCCCCGTCCGGTGTCTCTTCTGTCCCCGAGTCCCCCACGCTGGACTGTGGGTCTGGAGCAGCGGGCCCCCTTTTCACGCCATCACGCTCTGGAGCTGCGGCCTCCGGGGTGAGGCCTCCTGCCACCTCTTCTACTGCCGCCTGGACTGGGAGCTGCGTGACTCTGGTGGACGAGGGCCTACCCGCGGCCCAGGCTCTGGACTCTCCCCCTTCTTCTCCCTCTCCCCACCCCCTCCCTAGCTCCTGTAAGACCGTTGTGTCTAGGGCGGTGGAGTCGGCCGCACACATCGGGCGGCGGCGAGCGGGCCTGGGTCGCACTTTCGCACTGGTTGCTTCCCCTCTCTGACCTGGCTCCGTCCATAAGGGGCTGCTGGGGTTCCGGGCGCGGCGGCTCCTCCGGGTGCCACCATGGGCAGAACGGACAGATCGACAAAGGCTCCTGCCACTCAGACCAAGATGGACCGTTTCACCACCTCGGACGTGGGCGCGATAGGGGGGGACGCGGCGCAGGGGCCCCCGCCATCTGCGGACTTGTCCACTATCCTGCAAGCCATCCATGCCTCACAGACCTCGGTCGAGGGCAAGATCGCGGAGGTGCGGGTGGACATGACTCTCCTCCGGCAGGATCTCCGGAATGCCACGGCCCGGATCAAGGAGACTGAGACCCGAATCTCTACTGTGGAGGATGACGTACAACAACTTAAGGGGCAGGTGGCCCGACTTCAGTCGCACACCCAGGAGCTGCACCGTCGGGCGGAGGATGCGGAAAACAGGTCCCGGCGGAACAATCTCCGCCTGGTGGGCTTCCCGGAGGGGGTGGAGCAGGGCCGCACGGTGGACTTTCTGGAAAATGGCTGCGATTATGGGTCCCCGAGGGCTCTCTGTCTCCGTGGTTCGCGATTGAGCGCGCACATCGTTCCCTGGCCCCAAAGCCGCCGCCGGGTGCGGCCCCCGACCAATCATAATGCGGGTCCTTAACTTTAAGGACCGGGACGCTATCCTGTCTGAAGCACGCAAACAACAACGGCTCCTCTACGAAAACCGCGCAATCTTGATCTTTCCGGACTACACCTGCGAGGTCCAGAGCCAACGCCATTCCTTTGGTGAAGTTAAACAGAAACTGAGGGCGCTCAACATCCAGTATCGACTCCTTTTTCCGGCAAGCCTGCGGTGGTGTTCGCTAACAAGACGTTGTTTTTTGACACTCCATCAGAGGCCTGGACCTGGGCAACGGAGGAGCGCCCCATGCGTGTAGAAGTCCAAACTCCACTCCTGGAGAGGGCGGAGGGCAGACCCGTTTGCCCCACACCTTTTGCTCCTCAGCCTCAGCGCAACCGGTCCCGCAGGTGCCGCGAGCGGAGACGGGCCCGGTCGGACTCCCCGCCGGGCCAGTCCCGATCGCCAATGCTGCTCCCTGTTGAACCCCCTGCCGGGAGGCGTTCAAGCTCATCCGATCACTTTGGACCATGGGGGTACCTCCCCCCGACCATCACTGCTTGATCTCCCGGATACGGACCTCTCACGCAGCCCGATGCTTCTGAAAGGCCCTGCTTGAACTTGTCTCTGCCTGCCGGGCTAAGCTCCGCAGCCGGAGGCCGTACTCGGTCTCAAAGTATTCTTTTTCTTCCTGCTGGACTCGTTTACGCACATCCTGACATGAGGAGGGGTCCTCCACGCTTTCCCAATCACAAGCGTTTTAGTTTGGTTGTTCTTTCACTGGTTTATTGTTAGGGCGACAGATGCTTCCGTTTTTGAAGTGTAGGGTGGGGGGTGGGGGTGGGGATGGTGGGGGTGGGGATGGTGGGGGTGGGGATGGGGGGGACCGTTGTCCCGAGTTTTATCTTCAGTTTTGTTTTCTTTGTCCTTTAATTCTGTTGCATCAGCACTTCTCCTTGTTTCATCACACCCGTGCTCACAAGACGTCCCATTTCAGGCAAAGCAGGATAAGGTGACTATTATCTGGGCTCCCACTCGCGCAGTCCGGCGTCCCCGCCTCCTGGCCGAGCTCCCCTCCAGGGCCTCCCCCCTTCCCCGAGACAATTTTACCAGATGGCTGACACACCGCAACCGAGTGTAATCTTGAGCCTTATGTCTTGGAACGTCAACGGTCTCCTTGACCGTCACAAGCGTACGGCGGTCCTACGCTACGCGCAGCGCCTGGGGGTGGAGGTCTTACTGTTGCAGGAGACACACTTATTGGGTAACCACTGCCCCTTTCTAGCGCGATATGGTTACGATAGGGTCTGGCACTCGGGCTTCGCGCGCGGATCCCGTGGGGTTGCGATCCTGGTACGGCGCTCCCTTCCATTTGTGGTAACGCAAGCTGTTCATGACGATCAGGGCGCCTTTCTGGCCCTGTCCGGCACCCTGAATGGCACTCCCCTTAATTTGGTGTCATTGTATTCTCCCCCATCGCGGCTGACCGCGACCCTAGCCGCCTCCGTCGAGCTTATGGCTTCCCTGCCCCTGGGCTCTACCTTCCTGGGGGGTGACTTCAATGCGGTTTCTTCCCCTGCTTTGGATACGACTGGGCCCCCTTCCCACAGCAGACTGGCGCAGGCGAAACATCTCACGAATTGGGCTACATCCTTGGGTCTTTGTGATGCGTGGCGCACGTGGCACCCGCGTTCCAGGCAGTTTACCCACACTTCGGCAGCACACCATACACAAGCGCGCATCTACGCCATATACATTCCCTCGACTGACTGCCTTAGGCTCCAGGACATCGTTATCCTCCCGCGGGGTATATCAGATCATTCTCCGGTGATGCTTACTGTGGGTCCCCGCCCCCGCCTCACTGCGTCAGACATGGAGAATGAACGCGTGGTTCCTCCAGGACAAGGACTTCCGTAAGGTGGTTGGGCGGGAACTCCAGCATTATTTCCAGATTAATGCAGGGTCAGTGTCATCGCCTGGTATCCTGTGGGAGGCTGGCAAGGCCACGATCCGGGGAGTCGCCAAGGGACAACTCAAAATCCAGCGGCGTGCGCAGCTAGACCAGATCACTTTGCGTGAGGCGCAGGCCTTGCGCCTTGAACGGTCCACCGCCTTGAATCCCGAGGCCTCAGAAATGAGGCTCCTGGCACACATCCGTGAAGAAATTCGACAATTGTCGATGGACGCGGCAAAACTCCTCTGGCGCTCTTCCATCACCAGGGTGTATGGATGGGGGGGCAAGAATGGTTCCCTCCTCCATAGACTGGCCACCTATCCTAGGGCGAACTGCATAATACCCGAGATCATCGCTCGGGACGGGTCGGTATGTACCTCATCAGCCGCAATGGCCCAGGCCTTTGCTCTGTACTATCGCCAGCTATACACGGCTGGGACTCCCTCCCTGTCTCTTACAGATATGTTGAGGGCTGGACCCAGTCAACTCCCTCATTTGGATTTAACTGTTCAGAAAGACCTGGACCGTCCCATCACCCAAGAAGAAATTGGGGAAGCGATTACCCTTATCTCGTCCGGCAAGACACCGGGTCCGGACGGTCTTCCTCAAGAATATTATGCCCTGTACCGCGAGACACTCACTCCATACCTCGCTCAGCTATTCCGTGAGGCAGTTGAGAAGGGCTCCTTTCCTCTCGAGACCGACATGGCCACTATCGTAGTCCTTCCTAAATCCCAGCCACCTTCACCCTACTGCGCGGACTACCGTCCCATTTCCGTCATAAACACGGAGCTAAAATTATACACCACAATACTTGCTCAGCGCCTTAAGCCCCACTTGCACACGCTAGTCCACTCAGACCAATGTGGGTTCATGCCATTACGCGGTACCCGACATTGTCTGCGGAGGCTCCATTCAGCCCTTGCCCACCGACACTTGATCACCCCCTACCTCGCTCTCCTCCTGGTTGATTTCGAGAAGGCTTTCGATTCGGTAGACTGGGGGTTCTTGGAGGATGTCCTGGCCGAGATGGGTTTCGGACCCCGCTTCCGGGGTTTCGTCCGCGTCCTGTACGCTCATCCAAGAGCACGAGTCCTGGTGAACGGGGTCCTATCAGAACCCTTTCCGATCCGCAGGGGAACGAGGCAAGGGTGCCCTCTCTCCCCCCTGCTCTTTGCTCTGGTGATGGAGCCCCTAGCGGCCCTGATACGCTCCAGCGGGCAGGTGCGGGGCTGGGAGTGGCCCAACACAGACACTGACAAAATCGCTCTTTACGCGGACGATGTCCTGATTTATTTGGCAGACCCTGTGCATTCGGGCCCTCACTGCCTCCAGATCCTCCTGTCTTTTGAACAGGCCTCCGGCCTACGGCTTAACCCCAAGAAATCGGTCTTGGTCCCCCTTCACATGTCCAGAGACTGCTTTGATTGGCAGTCCACCATAACGCTCCGCCGCCTATCTTTTAAGTATCTAGGGATATGGGTGTCTCTCCTCCCCGAGCTCAGCTGGGCTCTTAATGTCACTCCCCTGGTGAAGCGAGCTAGGGCGGATCTCTCGAAATGGCAGTCCCTGCCCCTGAATCCCATGGGAAGAGTCGCTCTTTTTAAAATGATGATTCTTCCCAGATTCCTCTATGTGCTTCAGAATACCCCCCTCAACTTCCCGAGAGCGTGGTTCCGGGAGCTAGACAGCCTGGTCTCCAAATTCCTATGGGGGAAGGGAAGGTCCCGACTGGCCCTAAACGTTTGCCGGATCCCTTCTTTCGATGGGGGCCTAGGGATGACCCACTTATATCTTTACTATCTGGCCACTCGTTTGCTCCCCTGCACGATTGGTTCAACGGAGGATGGTCTGATCCGGCATATCGGCTGGAACTCAGTGAGTTGGGCCTGTCCAATATCCAATCGATGCTGTATGGGGCGCCTGTCCCATCCCGCCTGCCGGAAGTGACGCGCTCTGTGTTCTTGGCCTGGCGGGCCGCGTTGCGTCACACCAAATGGACTCACACATTGACCCAATGCACACCCCTGTGGCAGGGTACCTGGCTCCGGGAGGTCACTGGGGTTCAGGGCTTTCGGTCTTGGGACCTTCTAGGCATTTCCCAGCTGGGCGACGTTTGGGTGGGTGATCACATGCGCTCCTTTCAAGACCTTCAAGCTAGATACTCCCTACATCCCTCGCAGTTCTATAGATACTTACAGCTGCGCCATGCCCTTCAAGCGCACCTCACGGCCGGCACGCGACTCCCGGATCACAGCCCTCCTGAGGCTCAAATCATGCTGGGTGATCTGGGGAGGGGGGGTATCTCACGTATCTATCGGACACTTATTAATAACACCCCAACATCACTCGATCAACTACGGACTCAATGGGAGGAATGGGTGGGCACTTTGGAGGAGGAGGACTGGCGTGATGCCCTTATGGCCCCCAGGACTATCACTGCTTCTGCCAGATTGCGCATGATACAGCTCTATTTTTTACACGCCGCCTACCTGACTCCGGCGCGCTTACACCGTGCTGGGCTCCAGCCGACCCCCGCCTGCACTAGATGTGGTGATGAGCCAGCCGACTTTCTCCATATGGTGTGGACGTGTCCGCGCCTGGCGAGATTTTGGGGGGACATTGAGGAGGAATTAACTGAGGTTTTGGGGTGGGAGATCCCGCATGACCCGAGGCACGCGCTCTTGGGCATCACGGATGGGTTGGATGGGTCAAGGAACGATAAACTGTTTTACAATACGGCAATGGTGGTGGCTAAAGGGACATAGCGACTGCATGGAAATGCCCGGATCCTCCCACCGTTGGGAAATGGCGGGCCGGGGTTGACTGGTGCGCCACGCAGGAGAGGACTATGTATGCAGCGCGTGGCTGTCCCAAGAAGTTTCGCAAGGTCTGGGGGAAGTGGTTGGGGGGATTGGTTTAATCTAGTTGGAGACGCTCCAAAACTTGTCCTTTCGATCTTATACGCCTTTGGCCGTTGGGTTGTTCAGATAACTGCATATATGTCTCTGTTATCATGGGGTCTTGTGGATTGGCTGGTGCTTTTTATGAAATCAATAAAAACTTGTTTATCAAAAAAAAAAAAAAAGGACCAAGGCACCCGCAAGGGTATTGAGCGAAAAAAATGTAAAAATTTAGGGAGAATGTTCATTCTTATAACGTTACACCTCCCGTATATGCTTAGCGGGAGTCGATGCCAACTGCGCAGTTTAGCCGATACTGTCTTCAGAAGAGGTTCGTAGTTCAGAGTTACGATATCGTGGATCTGGCTACTAAGACAGACCCCGAGATAAATTGCTGTTTGTGTGACCCCTAATGCTGAAGGCAAGGCATCCGATTGGAAGTTGACAATTGTCTGAGTTTTGGCTAAGTTCAACTTATAACCCGAAAAGGAGCCGAATGACTCAGCCTCTTGTGTAATGTGTGTAATGGTTTCTCCAGGGTTAGCAGAAAAGACTGCGATATCGTCAGCATATCCAGTGACCTTAAGCTCCATGCCGTTAAGACATACAGGGGAAATCCCTCCATTGAGCATCAAATGCCTTATATATGGCTCGATATAGAGGGCAAACAGCAAGGGGGACAATGGGCATCCCTGCCGTGTCCCCCGTTGGACGTCAAAAACGGCAGATGTCATGCTATTCAATTTAATTGTGGCGACTGGCTCCTTGTACAGCTTCTGTACAGTAGAGATAAACCTGGGGCCAAGACCGAACGCTGTCATGGTAAGCCATAAGGCCTCCCAGGCCACTCTATCAAACGCCTTTTCTGCGTCGAGCATAACCATGCCAATCTGTTTGTTACGTTTGCAAGAGACGTCAAAAGCAGCTATAGCAGTGCCTATATGAGCCGTTGTATCTCTGCCAGGAACAAAGCCATGCTGTTGCTTTGATACTAACTTGTGGATAAGAGGAGCAAGACGAGAGGCCAAAATCTTAGAAAAGATTTTGGCATCTGTGTTAATTAAAGATATCGGACGATAGGAACTTCTATCGTCGATCGGCTTCCCCTTTTTAGGAAATACCACAATATTGGTTACGCTCCATGAGGCGGGAGCATCACCCCCATTAGTAATATCAGTACTTAATTGCAGCTATACTGGTGCCAATAAATCCCTGAAAGTCTTATAAAATTCCAGCGGGATAGCATCCTCACCAGCCGCTTTTCTAGAGGGTAGGGACTTAATAGCCTCTTCTACCTCAGTTAGCGAAATATCTTTCTGTAATTCGTCGGCATCCAAAGAGTCAAGACAAGGCAAACTGCTCTCCTGCAAGTATTCATAGCAGGTGTGCTGACTAAATGGGGTGACAGCAGAATATAAGTTGGCATAAAACAATCTAAACTGCTCTACTATATCAAGGCCGCCCTCTCCTTTGATGATTTTAATATTAGACCTGGCCTTTTGGTCGGCAATCTGAAGAGCCAACACCCGACCCACTCTCTCCCCATATTCATATTGCAAGGTTTTATGCTTGTGGTAATTAATAGCGATTTATTCCAATAACCCTGTATTGATTTTAGATCGAGTTTTTAAGAGCCGTAGGTATATTGACTGTGCCCCTGGATCCCTGACTGCTATTGCCCCAGCGTGCTGACGCTCTAAGTCTAAGTACTCACGCCGAACCTGCTCTACCTCCTCTGCTGCCCGCCGGTTTTGCACTAGAATAAACTGCAGAGTCTCCCCGCTAACAAACGCTTTCATGCAGTCCCATACACTTGCGATATTAGCCGTGCCAAGATTGTTGTTCAGGTACTCCTTCAGTGCCCTTCTAATATATGCCTGGTATTCAGGATTGCTAAATAGATGTCTGGGAAATGAGAAAGCCCGGGGCGCTTTTCTAACTCCAAACTGTTTCTGCAGAGTCAGCATAACTGGATTGTGGTCAGATATGATCTTAGGGCAGACCTCTACCCGTGCATTTTCCAGCAGCAATCTCTTAATAAAAATCATGTCGATACGGGAGCAGTGTTTATGCGGTTGTGTGAATAAAATGTAAATCCTGGCAATGTTGAAAACAGTACCCTCCAGGCGTTGTCGAGCTGATGGATATGCAACAATTCCCACAGCGCTGCTCTGGTCCTGACCATTCTGGCACGTACCTTGCTGTTAGTGGTGTCTATTTTGCTTTCCATAATGCAATTAAAATCCCCCAAGACTATCAGATCCCCGTCCCAACCCAATAATTCGGCACTTAAATAATCGAAAATCTCAGGGGAGTCCGAATTGGGACCATATACAACAAAAATCGTAGCCGTGCGACCCTCTATCAGCAACTGAACTATTGCCCATCTTTCCTTGGTATCAGACAATATACGCAAAACAGTAGCTGCTTAGTTCCTAAATTTCAATATGGCAACCCCACGAATGGAGACTGTTTGCGAAGTGCATATTAGTGTATCATAGCCAAGTTGTCCCAATAGTGACCTATCTTTGTATGCTAGGTGAGTCTCAGTTAATCCTCGTAGGTGTGGTTTTAAAATACGAAGTTCCTCCCTAATTAACCGTCGTTTACGAGATTGATTTAGCCTTGCAAAATTCCAGCACAAAAATTTTAAGTCAGACATTGCATGATTTTGATTTCGCCCCTCTCCCGCCTAATTCCAGCCTCTAGTATCTTGATTTTAGCAACTACACTTCTAACTGCTAAATGGCTATTTAACCCGCCCCCCTCCCCCTCCTCCCATCACCCAGTGATAAGCCGCAAACTGATATGTGAACCCTCCTCCCTGTCCCTAAAGAAACCTCCCCCTAAACCCCCCCAGTGCCTACTGAAAGGAATCATCCCTCCCCTAACTGTCGCTGACTGACAGCTTTAGGTGGACGCCCAACCTCCCGCCCCCCCCCCCAAGACCCCTGACCACCATCCTCCCCCTCACCCCACACAGAAAGAAAAGGCTTTAACTGCTTCAGGCATAAGACATTATTTAGCACACATTTGAAGCTCCCCCTCCCCCCCGAAGAGGTTTTGAATTTTCTAAATCGAGAATAAGAGAAAGAGGAAAAAGAGAAGAGAAAAAAAAGGGGGGGGGTGTCAGAGGGGAGAAGGAGAGAGAAAGCATCGAGAAGGAAAAGAAGGGCAAGGGGAGAATAAGAGAGCAGACAGGCACTTCCGTGCTTATTTTCTATGACTGAGCGTTTAACGTCTTTTCAACCCTCAGTTTCAGCCTGCCATTTCGAGAGAACTTGTCTAGCCTCCTGCTCAGTACTGAAGAAATGCGAACGTCTATTTCTCATGATCTTCAAACGCGCAGGCTCCTGCAGATAAACTTGCGAACAGACCGACTTGAAGGGGTCAATTAACTGCTGCTTCTTCCAACGCCTGTCCATTGTGGACTTGCACAGGTCCGAGCACACAAACATAGTGATAGTATCTAATTTGACTGGAGTAGTGGGACGTGCTTTGGAGTAGATTGCTTGACGTAGCAAGAAGTTACCCAAAAATACCAGAACTGGACGTGGTCGTGATGGATTGCCTTGATTTCCTTGCGGGATGGTAAAGGGTATTCGGTGTGCTCGTTGAACTTGTGAATCCATGTCCCAATCTGCCAGTTCTGGAAATGCTTGCTGGAACAGATTGACGATGTACGCCCGTGGGTTTGAGCCTTCTCTCCCTCTGGTATGCCAAAGACCCGTAGGTTATGCCGCCGTTGACGGTTCTCAAGGTCCTCGACCTTAGATTGTAGAAATGCCACCTGGGTTTTGCACGTTTTAGCGACACTTGCGGTGTGCGTGTTAGCTTCTTCGACTACTGCAACCCGTTCTTGCAATTCTGTGACGTCTGCGGACAATGAAGCGACCTTGCTAGTGACTTCTATTAGAGCTTTTTTAATGTTCCGACTGTCTACTTTTGCTTGAGTGTAATACTCCTGAGCTTCAGCCCTCTGAATAGACAGCGCCTGCAAGATTACAGACAGCGAGGGCGCATCCTGCTCAAGAGACTCCAAATATCCCGTTACTGGCCCCGCCATGGGGTTATTACACGTTGCTGGTATTGCGGGAGCTGATGACCTGGACAATCAAGCTCTTTGCCCATACTCCCCTCGGGACTGTCCAGTTGATTGTTGACTACTGGCGTCACCGAAGAAGTCATTACAGGGGGAGAGAATATCAGTGGGTTTTCGCTCTCAGCTGATGCAGGCTCCGCCTGTACAATAGATGCAACATTGCCAGTGTTAGAAAGCCGTGAGATAATGGCTTATACCTCTCCTTTCGATGCCACCCATTTACGGAGAGGACTAAAGCCGGAGTCAGCCTTCGTGCCACTTGGAGCAGAGTCTTTAAATCGTCCCACTGTAGTAGTAAGAGGGAGTTTAGCACCATCACGACCTTTTCCACCTTTGCCGCCTTTAGCCCCACTAGTGTTTTTAGGACCTCTCCCCTTTAGACATTTTTCTTCCACAGGGGTACGTGCTTTAGATTTATCTAGTGTTGTGGCGTCCTCGATCTCGCCGCCACTACCGTGTGCGTTCATAGACTGCGTCTCAGGTCCCGGCAAAGCGCCACCCGAAGCATCCAAAAGGGCATTGATAGGGTGAGCAAGCAGAGGACCAACAGATAGCACTGACCCTCTATTGTCGCTGGGTATAGGTGATGGCGTTTGGCTATCCCAGCAGGAGACCAAATCGGCTTGAGAGCTAAGGACCACACCTTTGGGCAAGCCAATGTTTGCACTATTAATGCATAGCTGTAGATGAGGCTGCTCTTGCACTGCTAGAAGGTGGAGCTGCCTTTTGCAGCTTCACCTTCTTGGTGAAGTCCTTCATGGAAACCCCAACCCCCTGAAAAAGGCTTTGAGCTGGGTTGCTGTGTAACTCTCCAACAGGGCCATCTCACATTCAAAGGTTTCAGATGCAGGAACTCCAGTGAGAGACGTGATTTAGAAAAAGCAAAAATGACAATCATGGAGAATTGAAAAATTAAAATGCCAAACAGAGAGTGCAAGGAAAAAAATGCTAATGAGGATCACAGACAATTGATTCAAATTGGTCTTATGGTCCTATATGTGGATTGTAGTGTACAACAAATTACTGTAAGGCACTGCACAAACACCAGTCCTATCCTCACCACTGATCACCAATGTTAGAAATGGGGTCTCTAATTGGCAGAGGTATGCACCCTGTCCAAGTAGGGACCACAATCCTAATTAGGGTAAGTCAGATACACACCCTAAATTAACCTGTGCTCACCCACTGGTAGCTTGGCGTTAACCCTCTGCTAGCTAGAACAGGCAGGCTTAACTTAAGAGGTGATGTGTAAAGTATTTGTGCAACACTTATTACATTAAAACGGTGAAACACCACACAAAAATAATCCACACCAGTTTAGTGAAACAGAGCTCAATTTATTGAACAAAACAAGACCAAAATGACAAAAATCCAATAAGAAGAACCAGAGTTATTAATTTTTAAAGAATAGCTTGAAATATAGTGCTTAGAGTAGTGGTCTTAAAACTTTTTAATGCCCCCCCCCAAAAGTAAGAAAAAAGAATTCATCGGGCCCCCCCCCTCAAAACGTTTCACAAGTATTCTATTAAACTGGCAATGTTTAAATATGTCTAGACTTATTTAAACATTGCAGTTAAGTTCTGTTACCGTTTTAAAAATGTAATCAAATACTGTTAGAAATGGGAATTCTGGTTGGCTAGGGCTTGCGCCTAAGCCAGGCAGAAACCCCCACTCTAGTCAGGGCAAGGGAGTTACACACTGAAGATAACCCCTGCTCACCCCTTGGTAGCTTGGCACGAGCAGTCAGGCTTATCCCAGAGGCAATGTGTAAAGCGTTTGCGCAACACACACACACAGCAGCAACACACTAGGCACACCACAAAAGAAACTCCACACAAGGTTATATATAAAAATAGCCTGTGTATTATCCAAAACACATTAGAATAGTAATCACACAATATACACTGTGCCAACTGGCACTAGGCAATATTTACAGGGGATTATATACACATGACAGGGCCAATTGGGCCACTGTCAGAACCATCACAAAGCACAAATAGTAAATGTAGAACACAACCAGTAATTACTGGCAAAATACTGTACTCAGCATTATATCCTACAACATAAATCACACTATGCAATAAGCGTTACAATAAGCATAAACACATTATGCAATAACCTCATAAGTATAAATCAGAGGCCTAAGCCATGGTGCATAAATCACATTGGGGATCTATATAAGTTGCACATGAACCAACAGTAATAGAATATTAATTCTTATTTAGTATCACACACCGTAATTCGTTTTGCCACTCATGTATGGAAGGTGTTTAAGAATTCTTAGATACACCGAAACGCGTCGACAATTGGACAACAATAAAGTTTTGTTTTTATTGAATACTTGTAATTTTGCACGTTAGTGTTTCACACTATGTATTGGAGTGTATTTTTTAATAGAGTGCAGTACCCGATAAGGTTTTGAAGCTGTATAGTATGATATTAGTCTTTAAGTAGAATGGATATAGGCAGGAATTTATTGAAAAAGGAAAGCCTTGATGTAATTTAAAGCAGTATCTAATTATCTCTCACTTCGATATCAATTGTTTTTACAACTACAGGTTTATGTGTTTTAATGATTTTATTTAATGTGTTTAGAAATACGGTTTTTACTACACGGTTTTTTATATAAAAAAGTTTAGCCTGGACTTACAAAGTGATAAATAAATACATGAGTGGCAAAACGAATTACGGTGTGTGATACTAAATAAGAATTAATATTCTATTACTGTTGGTTCATGTGCAACTTATATAGATCTCCATAATAGAATTACATTACGACACAGAAGGGAATATTGTTTTTTACTTGTGAATTGACCCGGTCCCTTTCTGGTTTTACCTGGGTAACTCTCTTTATTTTGGAATCTGTTGACAGCTCTTGTAGCTGGAGAGTATTAATGAGTGTCATGGACACTCTACGAACGTTTGGTTTTTCAGAAGACCAATTTAAAAAAATTATAAATGGTACTTCTAAAACTATAAATACAGTCACCTTATCAAAAAATGACGACGAAAGGTGGAATAACCTATGGAATCTTAAAAAGAAATTAATCAGGACGGAATTACACTCCGATTTTATCATAGAGTATTGTAAGAAAGGAATTATTCCTAAAGGGCTACAGATTAAAAATGAGCCCGGTCTCTTTGTCAAAAATGAGAAGTTTAAAGAGAATTGGACGCTGATTGCAAATCGATGCAGTCGCGACTGGATGCTGTTAATCATCGAAACGGCACAAGAGATAATTATAATCGAAAGAGAAGAAATAGAAACTTTAGAAAAACAAATAAAAGAGAGTGTAGCCCTAGAGGAAGCGAAACTTAAATTGGAGGAAATCCAGGAAGATATAACAGGCTATAGAGAGTACTTAATAAACAAGAAATCAAATAAGTTAAGAAAGGATATTGCCAAATTTAAGACCGAGTTGGTGTATCCTTATTTACAAAAAGATTATTATGATCAACCAATCCAAATAGGTTATACACCGAGAAACAATCAATACAATAGGAATAAGTATTTTAAGAAAAATGTTACATTTTCGGATACGTCGTACAATAGTTCAGATTCTGAAGGTGAAAGGAACACAGAGACAAGGAATAGGAATGATATTAGAGATGAAGTGGCAGGACATAGTAGAGAATACCCGGTTTTTTTAGGGCAGCAACAGAGGAGACACCCCCAAACATTCAGAGCACGAGGCAGGGGTCGATTAACAAATCAGTTAAGGGAGACAGGAATGAGAAGGCCTTATATGAAGACCCGCAGTCAAAAAGAATGGGAGTAACTAGTTTGAAGGCACCGATTATAAATCTGTCTAGTAAAATGTTGACCAGAGATGAGACGAATGTTTTAGAAAAAGGATTAGGGTTTGCTCCGAGTTCTAAAATATGTAAATTTTCAATAGAGAAAGATGTACGAGATCTGTTTAGAAAGATGTTGCGTGGGCAAAGGATCAGAGGCGACACCAGGGTGTGATAAAGAGGGTTTTAATAGGTATAAACAGGTGTTTCTTTCTAGTTGCCAATGTTCGGGTCACGTAGGGACCCGGGATGGGTGTACGGGCAGGGCTCCGCTCCACTCGTATTGATTCCCTTCTTGACAGGCGCCGAGTCCTCGGGGATATCGTGGCCATGGATCGGGAACATAGAAGAAAGAAATACGGGGGTAAGGGATCGGTTCCTTATGTGTGCAGTGATAGGGAAGGGTTGTGATAGGACACCAACTCACTCGTGTTTATTATCACTTATTAGGGCGTGCTCGAGTGAAGGGTGATACTGCATACCCACTAAAATGATAGAAGCAAAGGAGAAGGGACACGCAGTTCCTTGTTCTAAGGGGTACGCTATCCCGCCTCCCGTACCAACCCGTGAAGCGTTTGCGTACCTCTGAGAGCCACGCACCTCCTGGTGCGTGGCTGGGCGATCCGTGGGGTCGTTGGCCTCCTGGCACCTTTCTTTCTCTCGCTGGCTCTACTCCTCGCTCCGCCTGCTCTCCCGGCAATCCGCTTCTCGCTCCGTACAAGGCTGGAACCGCTTTCCACCCCGTCTCCGTCCTGTCGCCGGTGTTAACACACCCCTTCTTCCGGGGTCTCCGGCGTCCTTATGGGTCCAGGGAGTGTGACGTCATGGGGCGGAGTTTCGTTCTCCAGGAGCCCCCACCCCGTCTCGTCGTCTTCCACGGAATCCTCCAGGGCGGAAGGAATTCTGGGACTTGTAGTCCAGGAGTCCTGCCGGGAAGAAATAAGAGGTGGAGAGGCGGGACTTACGGTCCACCATTCTATACTGTCCACGTTTTGTACCCCGGACGGGCCCACCTCGTTACATTCCTCCCCCCCTGGATTCTCCCGTTCGGGGAGAGGGAACACCCTGGATAGGTAGTCCGCACTCCCGTTATCTTTTCCTTTTTGGTGTCGGAGTTCGAACAAGAAGGGCTGTAATGTCAGAAACCAGCGTAGCACCCTGGCGTTCTGCGATTTGTTTTTATACATCCACTGTAGGGGGGCATGGTCGGTGTACAACGTGAATGGATTCCCCTCCAAATAGTACCGTAATTTATCAACTGCCCATTTTATTGCTAAGCATTCTTTCTCTACGGTTGGATATTTGGTTTCTCTAGGGAATAGCTTGCGACTAATATATAGAACCGGATGCTCTACTCCCTCCTCAGACAATTGTGACAGAACGGCGCCGAGACCGTGGTCTGAGGCGTCGGTATGCAAGATGAAGGGTTTGTTGAGGTCTGGGGAGGCGAGCACCGGGCTAGTGGTGATAACGCCCTTGAGGGCACAAAAGGCCTTCTGCATGTCTTCGCTGGGGTTTTGATACTGTTGTGGGCGGGTGTTTTTGCGAAGCATGTCAGTGAGAGGGGTGGCAATCTCGGCGAATCGGGGTATAAACCTCCTATAATATCCGATCAGGCCCAGAAAGGCCCCAGGTCTCTCTTGGTCTGAGGGAATCCGGTTCCAGCTATGGCTCTCACTTTATCAGCCTGGGGAGCTATCAGACCCCGACCCAATACATAACCCAGATATTTCACCTTCTGATAGGCGGCTTTGGATTTTTTTGAGTTTATGTGAAGACCAGCCTTGTCCAAGGCGGTCAGTATGTTATGTATGTGTTCGAGGTGTTCGTCCCAGGTCTTGCTGAAGATGACGATGTCGTCCAGGTAGGCCAAACAATGATCGGTATAGTTCCGTAACACCGTATTCATGAGCCTTTGAAACGTGGCCGGAGCCCCATGTAGGCCAAAGGGGAGAACGTTGAACTCATATAGACCGTCCTCCGTAGAGAAGGCGGTCTTCTTCCGGTCTTCTTCTCTTAGGGGGACTTGCCAATATACCTTGGTTAGGTCTAGGGTCGTTATGAACCGCGCTTCTCCTAGTTTCTCAATTAACTCATCTATCCTTGGGATCGGGTAGGCATCGAAAGAGGAGATGGCGTTTAAGGCTCTAAAGTCCATACAGAACCGTGTCGATCCGTCCGGTTTGGGTACCATGACTATCGGGGATGTCCAAACGCTGGTTGATGAGCGTATGACACCGAGCTCTAGCATGGTTTGGACTTCTTTTCTGACGACCGCTCGCTTGGCTGCTGGTATTCTGTATGGCCTTTGTTTCACGATTTTTCCCAGGGGTGTTTGTATTCGATGTTCCGCCAGAGTGGTTTTCTCTGGTAGGTCGGAGAACAGGGGGGAAAAAGGGCTTAAGGTCTTCATCAACTCTACTTTTGCTTCGGCCGATAGGTCTTCGTTAATCACGAGCTGGTCAAGGGTGGTTTTCTTCCCGCCTGATGAGGGTAGGGTCAGGCGGATGTCTTTGGGAGGATTCCCCAACCACTTCTTCAGGAGGTTTATGTGATACGTTTGTTGTCGGCAGGGGGTTATTTGAAGTCGGTAGGTGGTATCCCCCAAGACGTCAGCCACTCTATAGGGGCCTTGCCAACCTGAACACATCTTTCTAGTGGATGAGGGGAGCAGTACCAGGGCCCAATCACCGACGGCCAGCTTTCTCCATCTCTTACCCCGGTCATAACTGCTCTTTTGCCGCTTCTGACTTCTTTCCAGATGATCATATGCCAAATCTCTCAGTTTCCATAGTTTGGCCTTTAATTGTTGGGTATATTCCAATGGCTCTCGGTTTTCTTCTTCCACTTCTTGTTCCCAGGCCTCCCGTGTCATTTCCAGCAAGGACCGGGGTTGTCGCCCATACAGGAGCTTAAAGGACGAACATCCCAGACTGCTTTGGACCTGCGCTCTGATGACATAAAGAGCCAGTGGTAATAGGCGATCCCATTCCTTCCCTTCGAGGACCAGCATCTTCTTCAGGGTGGTCTTGATGGTCCGGTTATATCGCTCGACAAGGCCATCTGTCTGTGGGTGATATACCGATGTTCGGATGTGGTGGAGATCCAGTACTCCGCATACTTCTTTCATCAACCGGGAGACGAAGGGCGTTCCTTGATCCGTTAGGATTTCCCTAGGGAATCCGACTCTGGAAAAGAGTTCTATCAGTCGATCTGCGATTGCTGCTGAGGTAGGAGCCTTGAGGGGAAAGGCTTCGGGGAACCTGGTGGCATAATCCACAACCACTAAGGCGTACTGGTTTCCTTTCCTTGTCTGGGGTAGTGGTCCGATTAAATCCATTCCGATCCTCTCGAACGGGTTCCCAATGATAGGTAGTGGTTTCAAGGGAACTTCCGGCGGACGTTGCATGTTCTTCCTTTGGCACTCCTCACAGGTCTGGCAATGTATTTTGATATCTTTATAGATACCGGGCCAAAACAAATGTCGGAGTACGTTCTGGGTTGTTCTTTTGGCCCCGGTATGGCCAGCGGTGAGGTGTGAGTGGGAAAAGAACAAGATACGTTCTCAGAACGAGGTCGGTACCAGAAGCTGTTGTGGCTCTCCAGGGTTACCCTGTCTATAGAGCAAATCGTTCTTTATCAGAAACCTAGGATAAACCTGGGGAGTTGTGTCCTGACTTGCGTGGGCTGCTTCCCATGCATTAAAGAGGGTTGGGTCATTTGTTTGAGCAAACCTATAGCTTTTATCCAGGATCCAGGGTTCAGGGCTGGTTAATGCGACGGAGGGCACTTTATGTTCCCTCCGCTCCTCGGGTTTCCCAGAATGCCCACCAATGGTGTGTGTGATTAGCGAAAGGAAGTTAGGGTTGTCTGTCCCTATGAGTAGTTCTTCTGGGAGGGTCTCTAACACCCCAACCCTTACCACGCATGGGGGCCCCTGGGGAGGAGTGAGGGAAAGGACAGCCAAGGGATATGGTTTTATGTCCCCGTGTACACATTTAATGTGAACCACTACACCAGGCACATATTGGTCTGCTCTGACAATAGAACTGCGTATCACTGACTGCTTACACCCCGAATCTAGTAATGCATTGACCTCCCTTCCATTCACGTGTACACTTACATGGAATGCCGGCCCCATCTCAGCGGTATCGAGGACTGATCTTGGAACATATCCGACTTTCATGGGTTCGTCACTGGATCTTCTTTTTGGGCACATCCGAGCGAGATGGCCCCAATCACCACACTCGAAACATTGGGGCCCACGGAAAGAGGGAATTTCCGGTCTGGGGGTCTTGTGCCGGAACGGTTCTACAGATGGTCGTGGTCTCCTCTCGGGCTTGCTGGGGAGGGCCTTCCCTTGTCTTTCATTCTCCCACGTAGAGGTACGAGGCTGAGCCCTTGCGTACTGTGTGGCCATTTCCACTGCCTCCTCTGGGCTAAGGCGGGGATGTTGCCTCAGCCACCTCTGAGTACCATAGGGCAAGGCCTCCAAGTACTGTTCCAGGTACACCCTGTTCATTATTTCCTCCTTCGTACTCGTGAGGGGCTTTAGCCATTTATCGGCTGCCATTTTGAGGCGAAACCATAGGGCTTTTGGATTCTCCCCGGGCTGTCCACGCTCCCTCCGGAAGCGGACTATGTAGGCTTCGGCGTCTAACCCAAGGTGGTCAAGGATCACATCTTTCACCTCATTGTATGGGGTGGTGCCTGTGGCGTTAGCCACTTGGTATGCCGATTGCGCTTCCCCAGTTAACAGAGGAGCCAAAAAGAATGGCCACCTGTCCTCCGGCCATCCACACGCCCTCGCCACCCTCTCAAAGTTCAACAGGAAAGCGTCTGGGTCCTCTCCTGGGACATATTTCTGTAGGGCAATGCCGGAAGGTCCATGGGGCCCACCACGGGGCGCGTCAGAGGAGGGTACCGGAGGCGCCCCAAACATCTGTTGCAATCCATCGATCTGGGCCGTAAACGAGTCCTTAAAGACGTCCCTGTCTGCCTGGGCAGACGTCATTTGGCGTTCCACCGCCCATTCAAGCCGTTCCTGTCCCTTTATCATATGCTGAATGAGTACGTCCATCATTGATGTACTGATGGTAGGATATCCCACTTCTGACACCAGTTGTTGCGTGGGCAAAGGATCAGAGGCGACATCAGGGTGTGATAAAGAGGGTTTTAATAGGTATGGACAGGTGTTTCTTTCTAGTTGCCAATGTTCGGGTCACGTAGGGACCCGGGATGGGTGTACAGGCAGGGCTCCGCTCCACTCGTATTGATTCCCTTCTTGACAGGCGCCGAGTCCTCGGGGATATCGTGGCCATGGATCGGGAACATAGAAGAAAGAAATACGGGGGTAAGGGATCGGTTCCTTATGTGTGCAGTGATAGGGAAGGGTTGTGATAGGACACCAACTCACTCGTGTTTATTATCACTTATTAGGGCGTGCTCGAGTGAAGGGTGATACCGCATACCCACTAAAATGATAGAAGCAAAGGAGAAGGGACACGCAGTTCCTTGTTCTAAGGGGGTACGCTATCCCGCCTCCCGTACCAACCCGTGAAGCGTTTGCGTACCTCTGAGAGCCACGCACCTCCTGGTGCGTGGCTGGGCGATCCGTGGGGTCGTTGGCCTCCTGGCACCTTTCCGTCTCTCGCTGGCTCTACTCCTCGCTCCGCCTGCTCTCCCGGCAATCCGCTTCTCGCTCCGTACAAGGCTGGAACCGCTTTCCACCCCGTCTCCGTCCTGTCGCCGGTGTTAACACACCCCTTCTTCCGGGTCTCCGGCGTCCTTATGGGTCCAGGGAGTGTGACGTCATGGGGCGGAGTTTCGTTCTCCAGGAGCCCCCACCCCGTCTCGTCGTCTTCCACGGAATCCTCCAGGGCGGAAGGAATTCTGGGACTTGTAGTCCAGGAGTCCTGCCGGGAAGAAATAAGAGGTGGAGAGGCGGGACTTACGGTCCACCATTCTATACTGTCCACGTTTTGTACCCCGGACGGGCCCACCTCGTTACAAAAGATTAGAATAAAAAAATTCTTTGAAGGGAAAGAGCGGATTCTTACTGACAACAAATCCGGTCTTAAACCATTATCTACTTGGACCCCGGCAAGTCAACTGGTTGGTCATGAAGTAGATATTTTTGAAAAAGTGATTACGAAGGGACTTGAGAATCTTTTACTAGAGAATGTATGGGTTAATAACAACCTATCAAAAAATCAGCGTGAGGCTTTAAAGGGCTTACAAGATTGTGCCTCAATCATAGTGAAACCTGGTGATAAGGGAGGTAGTATAGTGGTTCTAGATATAGTAGATTACAACAGACGTATGCAAAAACTACTTGATGTGCCACTGCACTATAGAAAATCGAGTATGGAGGAATGGAATAACTTAAAAATAAGAGTACAAAACATGATACAATTAGCAAAGGAGGATGGCATAATATGTGATGAGGAATATAGATTCCTTCGAAATGACCATCCTATGATACCAGCGTTATATGGACTCCCAAAGGTGCACAAAAGCCTTGTGGATCCACCCATGCGGCCCATAGTATCTGGGATTGATTCAATAATAGAGCCCCTAAGTAAATATGTCGATTGCTTCATTAGACCTCTAGTCAAACAACTTCCCTCATTTATAAAGGATACGACAGATATGATTTTAAGAGTGGAAGGTCTGAAATTCAATAAAGAACGAGAATGGTTAGTATGTTTGGATATTGAATCCTTGTATACTAACATACCCCAACAGGATACAGTTGAGATGGTTAGGGAACTTTTAAACCCGGAAGAAGGTGATTTGTCCCCCTCAATGAATTTATTGTGGAATGTATAGGAATAATTTTATTGAACAATATTTTTTTGTTTGACAATGATTTTTATTGCCAGATCAAAGGGACTAGCATGGGGGCCACATGTGCCCCAAGTCTGGCCTGCCTCTATGTGGGGAGGTTTGAAAAAATACATATTCACAATGAAATCTGTCCCTATTATGAAAATATTAAACAATGGTCAAGATTTATAGACGACGTTTTTTTCATTTGGGACGGAGAATATAATGACCTATTGTCTTTTTTAGAGTGGTTAAATTGTGGTGATGTTAATTTAAAATTCACGTCAAGTATGAGTCAAAGCTCAGTGGACTTTTTAGATATAAGAATAAAAGAACAGAATGCTTGTCTATCGGTAGAACTATACACAAAACCAACAGATAGAAATACTATCCTACACCACACGAGTAACCATCCTAAATGCCAAAAGGATAGTATCCCCTTCAGCCAATTTTTACGAATTAAACGTAACTGTAGTAATAGGCAAGATTTTGAGGTACATGCAGACAACTTACAACATAAATTACTCTCTAGAGGTTATCCAAAAAGATTGGTGAGGGAGTCCTATAAGAGAGCAAAATATTATAACCGTGAGTCTTTTTGAAGGAAGGAATAACATGAATAATTTGGAACAAGGGATAGTAATGGTTACGAATTATAATAGTGTGAGCAATAAATTGAAAAATTTGATAAACAAGAATTGGTATCTTTTAAACAAGATTGGGACAACTCCTCTCCGGAAACCTATCTATGCATATAGGAGAAACAAAACTATTCGAAATCATCTGGTAAGAACATATAGAGAGCCCAATAATAAAAATCAGAGGAGTATAATAGATGGCTCAAAACTAAAGGGCAATTTTCCATGTAGTACATGTACACACTGTAAATCAATAGTAAAAGAACAGAAGGTGATGCTCAATGGTATCACACATTGGATGAATGATATGGTAAATTGTAGAACAAGAAATGTTATATATCTAATCATTTGTCCCTGCCAGAAAGGATATGTAGGTGAAACAAGCCGTGAAATGAGAATAAGGTTAACTGAACATAGATCGGCGTTGAAAAACAGAAAGAAAAATGCACCACTTGTAGACCATTGGGTAGAAAATAACCACAGTGAAGGTGATATGAGATGGTTTATTTTGGAAAAAGTAAAGATATCTACACGTGGAGGTGATATAGAAAAAAGGAGGAAACAAAGAGAACAGTTTTTTATGTCGAAATTTAAGACCTACCATCAGGGATTGAACAGTAGAGAGGAGTGGGAAAGATTAATTAGATGATGAATGTGTTCTGTCCGAACAAAACTAGTGATCCCACTTCGAGGATTCGTTTTGTTAAATAATTTCTTTGAAGAACACATATAAGATTTGTAATTTGAAAAGGTTTTTAACCCGAACAGTTTTTGGTAATTTTGAGTATCTAGTCTTTATACGTGTGCATTTTGAATAAGACTACCAAAATGGTTGCTGTTTACGTTTTCACAAGCGGTGACAATGCAAGGATATACTAATAGAGCTATAATTACGGTGAGTTTATATCTCACTAGAAAGCCTGGCGAGAGGATAAGCTGCTCCGATTAATACAGTAGTTGATTAACTGAAGGACCCATATCCATTAATATGTAACGAATCTGGTGATAGGGATATAGATATATATATACCGCGGTGTACATTTGAATTTAACACTGCACAAGATTTTGCAACGCGGTCTGTAAAATAATTGCAGAACGCGCGATATACATTTTCATGGACATAGAGATTGCCATGGTTGGGGATTGTTAGTATCTGTAGTGGCAACTGTATTAAACAGAGAATGCTATAAAGATCAGTGGGATATAATGATGTTGGTATATCGGCCAAAGTAAAAACTACCAAAATGGCGGCCAAATACGTAACTATTATGCGACGTGACAATTACGTATAAATAGAGAGAACACTGCTCTTGGTGGTTTAACAATTACACCAGAAATCCCACGTTGACGAAATGCTGCTCCAAAAATTTAGGTGAGAGTTTGACTGAATGGTGTCCGTCCTTTTAAACGCGAGGGTCAGTATAAATTGAAAAATGTAGGTGTCTTTCGGTTTCTAATTGAGGAATATCGAGGTACTCGGTGGTTAGGTTTGCAAGCCGGTTTGTGTGAATAGCGAGAGAACTGTAGTTAGATGCATATGAGTATAAAATCGATATATTAAGATGCTCGTGGTCATACTTTGCCAACTAGCCATTATTTAATCGGCTTATGAGTTAGAGATATGAGAGATGTTTAATAGTAGACGCCCTAGCGTGTGGTAATTAATAATACCTACGGGCGTGTGTATTGCTCAGAGAGTGATGGATACGCCTCTCTTCATCGTCACCATTTTTTATGTGATAAATTTGAGGTAATTTACTAGCTTCACGTAAGGGCTACACAGAGAACATAGGACACATAGAGTATGTGAAGCCAGCGTAGCACTAAGTATGATGTATTGCGTTTCAGTTACGACCGCTTTTTAATTATAGTACGGTCTAGGGAACGCATTAGCTTGATAAATGGCTATAGTATAGAACAGTATAACGTGTGCCAAGCCAGCGAAGCAGCGATTATTTTAGGCATGATTCCCAGTCCATCTTATGAAGTGTTAAGGTCGGGTAGAGGCATTTAATCTGGGAATTTTGTATCCCACATATTAGTACTATATTGGAAGTTCAGTTTGTTTGATTGAAAGGTGAGCAGGTTTATAAAGGACATTTAAATCTAGCAACCCGATAAAATAGCTAAAAAAATATATAAAATAACGTCTAGGGCCCCTTACTGTAAAGTAGTTTAAGTCATATCATATGAATTCATTTTTAAGAAAACGTTATGGAATATTCAGTATTCCTTATATATACAAAATATGTCTTTTTTGATTTCATTAGGAATACGAAATCAACCTAATTGATGAAAGGTGTTCGTACTTTTTAAAGGAGCTCTTTGAATATACAACGGTTGATCCGAAATATAATACCTTGAAAATTGATACAAGGGAGCGGTCAAAGAAATTTGAGTAGTGGTAGGTGTTTAGTAACATCAAATTAGCCTATAAATTTTGAATTATAAGGACTATAATATTAATGAGACGGAATAATTTTATACACAGGAATAAGAAATTCCATAGAACTTGCTGATCCTACATGGGATGTGCAATCAATTGAGTGCTCTTTAAGTAAGTATAAGGATATAGTTGCCACCTATTGGATATGGTCCAAAAGAGTATTTATTGGAAATAATAAAATATAATTTCTGTAGGTGTTGGTCCTCATTAACTAAGGACACTGAAAGGAGAGAGGATTGAGGAGTGATACAAGGTCATCCGAGGTATCGATTACGCTTGATAAAATATTTTAAGGGTAAGAGTTCCTATCAACCTTAACTATAAATTATAGTAAACTCTGGGGAATATTGGACATAGGAATTATTATATTTCCTATAGAGTGTAACATGCTTAAGAGGAGGCTGCATGTTTAATATATTTAGGAGGTACAGAACTAATATAATAAATGTAATAGTTTCACACACGTATATTTTTGAAGTTAATTTTAATTATTTTTTGTTTTTTAGGTACATGATCTGGTTTTGAGAAAATAAAATCTGTGTTTTTAAATTTGAGTACTGAGGAAGGTGTTTAAGAATACTTAGATACACCGAAACGCGTCGACAATTGGACAAAAATAAAGTTTTGTTTTTATTGAATACTTGTAATTTTGCACATGTTAGTGTTTCACACTATGTATTGGAGTGTATTTTTGAATAGAGTGCAGTACCCGATAAGGTTTTGAAGCTGTATAGTATGATATTAGTCTTTAAGTAGAATGGATATAGGCAGGAATTTATTGAAAAAGGAAAGCCTTGATGTAATTTAAAGCAGTATCTAATTATCTCTCACTTCGATATCAATTGTTTTTACAACTACAGGTTTATGTGTTTTAATGATTTTATTTAATGTGTTTAGAAATACGGTTTTTACTACACGGTTTTTTATATAAAAAAGTTTAGCCTGGACTTACAAAGTGATAAATAAATACATGAGTGGCAAAACGAATTACGGTGTGTGATACTAAATAAGAATTAATATTCTATTACTGTTGGTTCATGTGCAACTTATATAGATCTCCATAATAGAATTACATTACGACACAGAAGGGAATATTGTTTTTTTACTTGTGAATTGACCCGGTCCCTTTCTGGTTTTACCTGGGTAACTCTCTTTATTTTGGAATCTAAATCACATTGGGGCCTGGCGCCACATAAATCACATTAGGGCCTGGCGCCCTACCAACCTAACACTGGCCCCCTGGCCAACTGGCCTTCTCTCTGGGGCTCAAATGCCCTATGTCCAAAATGTCAGGGCTTGGCTGCCAATGCAGCAACATCAAAAGGGTGCGCAATGCGCTGGGGCAGGGCAGGAGTGTACCTAACTCCTTTCTCAGCAAATGAATAAAAATGCCCCCAAAGAAATAGTGGCGCTGGCACTACTGTGCCTCCTGGGTCCCCACTGGGACTCTTCACAAATGGCCCCCACGTTGCAGTTGCCCGCTACGGCGGCGCAACTGAAAAACAAAAGAGGTACTGGCACTTCTGTGCCCTCTGGACCCCCACTGGGGCCCTGAAAACAATGTGCCCCACATTGGAGCGGCCCGCTCTCCTGCGGGTCCGCTCAGGACAACAGGCACCAGCAATGTGCCTCGATCGGCACCAACAATGCTCACTGGGAGCCCCACTCACCGGGGCTCTCCGTTGCTGGGCGAAGTCTCCTCTGGACTCCCGCTGGCTGTGGGCAGGCACCGACAGTGTGCCCTGCAGGTCCCCCGCTACCGGGACCTCCTCTCCCTGCTCCTCCTGACGGCTCCTGAGCCCCGCCCACAGTCAGGCGGACGCGCCCGGCTTCCGGTTTCGGATCGGGCCGCGGCGGTGATTTCTCTTCAGCGCCACAGTGCGGGGTGGGCACCCGCCTCAAAATAAAGACAATTGTGGGGTGGGCACCCGCCGATCAAAGGTGCATAAAGCGGGGTGGGCACCCGCTAAATAAGCACGCAAGCGGGGTGGGCACCCGCTCTCCAAACAAGCACATAAGCGGGGTGGGCACACGCCAGCATACACCAAACGCGGGGTGGGCACCCGCTCCAAAGCGGCATAAACGCGGGGTGGGCTCCCGCTCCACTCCCACGCAAAGTAGGGGAATCCCCAGGTCGCAGCCCAGTGCTGCAAATTAAAAGTAGAAGCGCTCCACGAGGAGCTAGGTCCTTGGAAGTCCTTAAAGTTAAAGGGGGCAAAGGCTGGACCCAGGCAGGCGAGCACACAGGGCCCTCCAGCAGGGAGGCAGTCCCTCGTGGCGGTTCCTCCTGGAGCCCAGCAGCAGCAGCAAGCCCCCAGTCACAAAAACAGCACACATTTCATGGGTTCCCAGCCCCTATATTTATATTACATCTTGGCTTTGTCTGCCCTGGCACAGGGCTTGGGGGAACCAGCCAAAACTGGTTCAGGGGGGAATTGGAGCACTTTGTTTACAAGGCTCCTCTTCCCCTGTGTCAGGTGGGGGCTCGTCATCAGACACACTACAGGGGGGCGGAGCCAGCATTGTACAGGCTAGGCACAGACCTATTCAGGGACTTCTCCTCCCACTACTCCAAATGCAGATGTCCCATTCAGCCTAGTGCTGACTCACCCTGCCCCTCCTGGAGCCACAAACACCTCACCAGCCCCTGTCACTCAAAAGCCAGACATGCAATTCACATCAGGCAGGCAGACACATAGCGCACAGAAATGGCAACTTCTAAAAGTGGCAATTCTAAAATAGCTATAATAAATCTGCGCACACCATTGCGTAGCATTTATTATCACTATTCCAAATATACCAAACTTGACCACGCTGCGCCTCTCATATCAGGAATTACCACTCAAACACTTATCAGGGAATCCCCAATGCATTCCTATGGGAGGGCAGCCTCACAGTAGTGAGAAACCAAAATGGCTGTTTGTCACTACCAGGACATGTCACACACTTAAGGTACATGTCCTACCTTTCACCTACAATGCACCCTGCCCATAGGGCTAGCTAGGGCCTACCTTAGGGGTGACTGACATGCAGTAAAAGGGGGGGTCACAGACATGGCACACACTTTTAGGTGCCACGTCACAGCGGCAGTAACACTGCGCGCACAGGCCCTGCAATGGCAGAGGCCTGGGATAGGTTTGAAAGGCTACTTTGGTGGGTGGCGCAATCAGCGCTGCAAGCCCACCAGTAGCATTTAATTTACCAACCCTGGGTATATGAGATACCACTTTACAAGGGACTGACAGGTAAATTAAATAGGCCAAACGGGTGTAGACCAATCTTACCATAGGTAGCACAGAGAGCACACGCACTTTACACTGGAGAGCAGTGCTAAAGTGCCCAGAGTCCTAGAACCACCAACACCATGTCAGAAAAAAGGCTAGGAGAAAGGCAAAAAGTTTAGGGATGACCCTGCAAAATGGGCCAAGTCCAACACAACCCCCTTCCAGCCAAAACGCAGGGTAGACCAATCACCACCTTGATGGGCTTCTCTGCTTTGGGCGATAGAACACGGACACGGGCCCGCAACTGCAGGGACATCTTCCAGTTCTACGCAACTCTGAACCCATGTGGTTCCCTCTGTCACAACTCTCAGGACCAACTAGGCTACCCCACTGGTACTCCTTAGTTGTCTGCGGCCAGGACCAGGTCCTAGACCATCCAGATGTCTCTGGTCCTCGCCAATCCACAGAGTGGGGGGCAGGAACCCCTGGCACATAGTAACCATTCTCCACTCTTCCTCTCATCAGTGCAGTTCCAAACTGCCACTGATCCTCCAACCTAGGGTCCGCACCCTCAGGCTGACCAGAAGTAACGGGTGAGGCTCTCCTCCCCCTACCTCTTTTTCTGGAGTCCCGCACCCTCCTCCTATGAGAGGCAACCTCAGAACACAACTCACCCACCAGTTCACGACCTCTCTCCAGCAACTGGTCTACCAACCTGGGATCTAAACCCTCAGGTTGCACCGGGGTCAGAGGTGAGGACTCCCTCCCTCTGCACCCCCTTCCAGAGTCCTGCAACCTCCCAACTGGAGTGGTACCCCTAGAAGCTACATCGGTCAGGACACTGTTTACAGTTGTCCTTCCCTCCAGGTCAGGCATACCCTGAACCTGGCCTCCCAACCCAGGGACGGGACCCTGTGGTTGAACAATTGCCCGGCACACCAGGACTTCCTGGGAGCACATATGCCCCCCGAAGGTAACACATAACTCATGTGTCGTGTGACAGTCTGCCTGGCGCAGATCTCCCGACCCCTGTCCATCTGACAGTGCGTGAAGATCCCCCAGGACAGAAGTGGTGTCACCATGGTCATCCATTGGTGACTCAGCCCTTCTGGCTGGCCCCTGACCCACTGGTTCTTCCACTGGGGACTCTTTCCCCCTCTCACCCCTCAATCTGGACTTCTGCACCCTCCACTTTGGAGTGGCACTGCCAGACACCCGAACTGATGGAGGCCTGCTTACAGACACTCCCAGTTCACCTGACACAGGGCAATCCCCCTCAACGGACGGTCCATCAGGACGGACTAGGCTCCCTACCTGATGTTCCCTTAAGGAACCATCCAGTCCTGGAGACTGAGGTTGAGGCACTTCGGGACACAGCCCAGTCTCACTCCTTCTCCTACGAGACAGGATGAGAGGCCCTCCAACCTCCTCACTATAAGGGGACCTAGCTGGGCTACTCTGAACCTCTCCCACCACTCTGGGTTGGAAGATACCTGAACCACTCCTCTTAGGGTCACTCCCCAATGCCTCTTCAGAACCTCTGGCAACCACCCAGAGGTCTGCTTCCCGTGCAAGCTCCCTGGGATCAGAGAACTCACACTCCAACAGGTGTTGGCGCAACCCCGGAAAATAATTAAGGAACATGTGCTCTCTGACAACCAGATTGAACAGCCCTTCAAAATCATTTGCCGTGCTAACCATCACCCAATCGTCCAGTGCATCACAACATTCACCCACAAACTCCCCCCAAGTCTGGTGAGACAGTTTCTTACTGCCCCTGAATCTCAACCTGTACCCCTCTTCCTGGGAACCAGGTACCATACTCTGGGAACTGGGAATGGGACTTCCTGCACTGGACTCCATATTGCTGCCACCACTGGACCCCACCCTTACTGGTGAATCCAGACAACTAAAACTGCACTCAGGGGATAATCTACCCTCCAGAGCTAGTTTCTCCCTGGCGAAGGCCCTCTCTGCCTCCGCCATCCTCTCCTGCGCTAGGACCCTCTCAGTCTCTAGCTTTTGCTCTTCAAGGCCCAATGCCTGGAGACTCAATTCCTGAGCCAACAATGCCTTTTTCTCCTCTAAGGCTAACTTCCTATGCTCCAACTGCAATTTCTGAGCCTCCATATTCTCATAGCTCTCCTGCTGGAGTTTCTCTAAAGCTAGCTGATGCTCCCTTTCTTCCCTCCTATCTACCAACTCCTCTGGGGACAGGGAAAGGGGATGGGGCACTGCCCCCGGCACTGGACCCAGCAAGGGTCTCCCTTTCTATGGGGTCCTCCCTCTCTACTGGCGTCTCTGCCCTGTCATTCTCTTCCTCCTCTTCAGACTCTTCGGGGCCACCCTCAGACCCACTGCCCTCTTGGTATGCGGACTGGGAACCCTCCCGTTTACGCCTCCATATATCTTTTGCCATTCTAGCAGGGCTGTCCTAAGGGATCGCTGAGTGCCTGACCCCTTCACTACTAGGTCTCTCTCTTGACAGAACCCCCTCAACTCCAACATACTGTACTTGGACAGATCATATACATTAAAGGCAGATTCCATGTTGTCAAGGCACTAAGACACAGATGCAACACGGAAGACCTAGGTGTCAGAGCTGAAGCAGGAGTAAACAATTCCAAAAATGACACTTTTAAGGAGAAATAATAAAACTCAGAAAAAAAAAAATCCACAAACATGTGATACTTTAAATGCAGAGCTTGTAGTGCAACCAGTTGTTGCTGTGGTACTGCACAAACGCAAGTCCTATCCTCACCGCTGACAACCAATGTTAGAAATGGGATTTCTGGTTGGCTAGGGCTTGCGCCTAAGCCAGGCAGAAACCACCACTCTAGACAGGGCAAGGGAGTTACACGCTGAAGATAACCCCTGCTCACCCCCTTGGTAGCTTGGCACGAGCAGTCAGGCTTATCCCAGAGGCAATGTGTAAAGCGTTTGCGCAACACACACACACAGCAGCAACACACTAGGCACACCACAAAAGAAACTCCACCCAAGGTTATATATAAAAATAGCCTTTGTATTATCCAAAACACATTAGAATAGTAATCACACAATATACACTGTGCCAACTGGCACTAGGCAATATTTACAGGGGATTATATACACATGACAGGGCCAATTGGGCCACTGTCAGAACCATCACAAAGCACAAATAGTAAATGTAGAACACAACCAGTAATTACTGGCAAAATACTGTACTCAGCATTATATCCTGCAACATAAATCACACTATGCAATAAGCGTCACAATAAGCATACACACATTATGCAATAATATCCTCACCAGCATAAACACATTATGCAATAACCTCATAAGTATAAATCAGAGGCCTAAGACATGGTGCATAAATCACATTAGGGCCTGGCGCCACATAAATCACATTAGGGCCTGGCGCCCTACCAACCTAACACTGGCCCCCTGGCCAACTGGCCTTCTCTCAGGGGCTCAAATGCCCTATGTCCAAAATGTCAGGGCTTGGCTGCCAATGCAGCAACATCAAAAGGGTGCGCAATGCGCTGGGGCAGGGCAGGAGTGTACCTAACTCCTTTCTCAGCAAATGAATAAAAATGCCCCCAAAGAAATAGTGGGGCTGGCACTACTGTGCCTCCTGGGTCCCCACTGGGACTCTTCACAAATGGCCCCTACGTTGCAGTTGCCCGCTACGGCGGCCCAACTGAAAAACAAAAGAGGTACTGGCACTTCTGTGCCCTCTGGACCCCCACTGGGGCCCTGAAAACAATGTGCCCCACGTTGGAGCGGCCTGCTCTCCTGCGGGTCCGCTCAGGACCACAGACACCGGCAATGTGCCTCGATCGGCACCAACAATGCTCACTGGGAGCCCCACTCACCGGGGCTCTCCGTCGCTGGGCGAATTCTCCTCTGGACTCCCGCTGGCTGTGGGCAGGCACCGACAGTGTGCCCTGCAGGCCCCCCGCTACCGGGACCTCCTCTCCCTGCTCCTCCGGACGGCTCCTGAGCCCCGCCCACAGTCAGGCGGACGCACCTGGCTTCCGGTTTCGGATCGGGCCGCAGCAGTGATTTCTCTTCAGCGTCACAGTGCGGGGTGGGCACCCGCCTCAAAGTAAAGACAATTGCGGGGTGGGCACCCGCCGATCAAAGGTGCATAAAGCGGGGTGGGCACCCGCTAAATAAGCACGCAAGCGGGGTGGGCACCTGCTCTCCAAACAAGCACATAAGCGGGGTGGGCACCCGCCAGCATACACCAAACGCGGGGTGGGCACCCGCTCCAAAGCGGCATAAACGCGGGGTGGGCTCCCACGCAAAGTAGGGGAATCCCCAGGTCGCAGCCCAGTGCTGCAAATTAAAAGTAGAAGCGCTCCACGAGGCGCTAGGTCCTTGGAAGTCCTTAAAGTAAAAGGGGGCAAAGGCTGGGCCCAGGCAGGCCATCACACAGGACCCTCCAGCAGGGAGGCAGTAACCTCGTGGCGGTTCCTCCTGGAGCCCAGCAGCAGCAGCAAGCCCCCAGTCACAAGAACAGCACACATTTCATGGGGTCACAGCCACTATATTTATATTACATCTTGGCTTTGTCTGCCCTGGCACAGGGCTTGGGGGAACCAGCCAAAACTGGTTCAGGGGGAATTGGAGCACTTTGTTTACAAGGCTCCTCTTCCCCTGTGTCAGGTGGGGGCTCGTCATCTGACACACCACAGGGGGGCAGAGCCAGCATTGTACAGGCTAGGCACAGACCTATTCAGGGACTTCTCCTCCCACTACTCCAAATGCAGATGTCCCATTCAGCCTAGTGCTGACTCACCCTGCCCCTCCTGGAGCCACAAACACCTCACCAGCCCCTGTCACTCAAAAGCCAGACATGCAATTCACATCAGGCAGGCAGACACGTAGCGCACAGAAATGCCAACTTCTAAAAGTGGCATTTCTAAAATAGTTATAATAAATCTGCGCACACCATTGCGTAGCATTTATTATCACTATTCCAAATATACCAAACTTGACCACGCTGCGCCTCTCATATCAGGAATTACCACTGAAACCCTTATCAGGGATCCCCAATGCATTCCTATGGGAGGGCAGCCTCACAGTAGTGAGAAACCAAAATGGCTGTTTGTCACTACCAGGACATGTCACACACTTAAGGTACATGTCCGACCTTTCACCTACAATGCACCCTGCCCATAGGGCTAGCTAGGGCCTACCTTAGGGGTGACTGACATGCAGTAAAAGGGGGGTCACAGACATGGCACACACTTTTAGGTGCCACGTCACAGCGGCAGTAACACTGCGCGCACAGGCCCTGCAATGGCAGAGGCCTGGGATAGGTTTGAAAGGCTACTTTGGTAAGTGGCGCAATCAGCGCTCCAAGCCCACCAGTAGCATTTAATTTACCAGCCCTGGGTATATGAGATACCACTTTACAAGGGACTGACAGGTAAATTAAATAGGCCAAACAAGTGTAGACCAATCTTACAATAGGTAACACAGAGAGCACACGCACTTTACACTGGACAGCAGTGCTAAAGTGCCCAGAGTCCTAGAACCACCAACACCATGTCAGAAAAAAGGCTAGGAGAAAGGCAAAAAGTTTAGGGATGACCCTGCAAAAAGGGCCAAGTCCAACAAATACATGATTGCAAAACATATTATTCTGGTCAGGCAGGCTTTACTAATGTGTGAAAATATCCACAGTGTGATTATTAGAAATGGGGTGGGGGTTTTGATGAATATTTGGAGTCCCTTCCCTTTTGACACCTCCCCTCCACAATAAAAATGACAAAAGATGTTAGCGATGGCCCGTTACAGAGCTGCTTACTGACGCTCATCTTTTTCCACTGAAAACAAAGCACTGTTATCAGCATAATGCTTATTTTGGCAAGAGCCTGGTGTCCCCCCCAGGGATCACTTGAAGCCCCAAAGGTCCTACCCCCCAGTTTGAAGACCCCTACGTTAGAGTCATAAAGTGCCAACTGTGACTACCTGGTTGCGTTGGACCGCGTCAAATCTGGAATGTCAAGCTGACTGCGAAGGAGCGCTGGTCGGATACAGAAGCCACGCAGGCCCCGCTGAAAACAGTACCTTTCCGGAGGATGCGTTGACGGTGAGAGCAAGATCTGTTAGTTCCGAGTCACACAGTCGGGTAGTTGTGTCGTTGTTGGGCCTCGCAGACGGGTCCCGCGTGACCGTCGAACCCCTTTGTGATGGAGGCGATGCGTCGTCATCAAGCCTCGCAGTCGGGTCCCGTGTGGTCACAAACCCTTTACGATGGAGAAGCCCCTCCGTGCCAAGCAATTTAAAACAAACATGTGACTGTCCAAGCTGATCCGGAAAGAAAAAATGTAAGAAATACGTAAAACACAACATTAACACATATTGCTGCATAAGGACATAAACCATGTTGACCTCCACAATATACTAATTGTGCATATGCTATAAAATATAGTGCTAAAATAAAAACCCACAAATATAAATTATAAACTGTAAACTAAACATGATGTGTAATGATAATAAACAGGGAGTTATTCACAGCGAACATGCTTTTATTGGAATGTTGACTTTGACAAAAGTGCTGATGAACTTTGAGCGCCTCAGAATTCCCAAGAGGCTTCAAGTTGGCATTTTACTTATTTTATTGAATCTTCAGTTCCGGGTGCAGATGATTAGTGGGACAGAAGAAAACATTGTCATAAGCAAAAGATAGACTGCACACGGTGTCTTATTAAATCAATGATAACGAAGGATGCCCACAGGCAGAATTTTGGCGTGCTGACTTGTCTTGTGCTCTACCCCGATAGCACAGAGTCAATTCCCAAACTGCCTGGCGTGCCGTCGCGCACCAGACAGGAGCCGCCCAGCCCTACAGTCAGAAACCATAAGAATCGAGAAACGAAAGTTACATTTTTAACTAGGTAGTCTATTTTAATCCATGTTTAATCCATTTTCATCAATAGTGTCCGAGTTCCCACAGAAGCAACGTGAATTCCAAACTTTTGATGCTCAAGAAACGCCCATCCAGAGTTTTTTCAACAGCATGTTGGAATTCACATTTTATCCTGGGTATCCATTTAGATATTAACTCAATGCATCTCAGGCAAGTAGCCCTTTGTCAGGGGTAGCTGTGGCACACAATTTTGTTGGTTTTATTGGCGTTAGAGAAAGCAGTCAAGCTGCTGGCTGCGAGACATTGAAGATCTTGATTACAGAGACTGAGCACTGTGAGTTCATTTGATTTTTCGAGTTTGGCTCATGCCTGTTTTTGCTCTATTAGTTTATGAACAATTGTTGGACTCAGCATGGCGCATATTGTTTTCATGGCATAAAAGCAAGAACAATTTAGTATTGAACATTTTATTTAGTTTCATATAACTCTTAGGTTTTTCAAGAACGTGCATGGGCCTTTAAGATGCAACTGGTCATAGCATGGTGGTTTCTGTGAATTCACTTACAAACACTTTATTTTCTTTCAAGCACTGCATGTTGCGGGCTTAAAGAAGGACTCGTGTTTGTTTTGTGTAAGATTATCTATAGCTGCTGATGGGCTTTTTCTATACTACAGTTACCGCAGACGAAGGGCTACTTGCCGGATATGCACTAGGTGAATGAATATCTAAATGGATACACAGGATGAAATGGGAATTCTAATGTGCTTTTGAAAAAATCCTGGATGGGCATTTCTTGAGCACCTAAAGTTTGGAAATCATGTTGCCTCTGTGTGAACTCAGACACTATTGATAAATATATGGATTAAAATGGACTACCTGGTTAAAAACTGGACTCTCGTTGCTTGATTCTTATGGCTTCTGCCTGTAGTGGTACGCATCAGCGCACCAGGCAGTTTGGGAAATGGGTTAACTTGCCAGGTCAAAATGGTAGTTTAAAACTGCACATACAGGCTCTGCAGCGGGAGGCCTGAAACATGTTTAAAAGGAACTGCAGTGGGTGGCACAATCAGTGCTGCAGGTTAACTAGTAGCATTTAATTTACAGGTCCTGGGCACATGTGGTGAACTTTACTAGGGACATATAAGTAAATTAAATATGGCAGTTGTGGATAAGCAAACGTTACCATGTTTTAGGGGAAGAGGACCTGCACTTTAGTACTGGTCAGCAGTGGTAAAGTCTCCAGAATCCTAAAGTCAGCAAAAACGAAAACAACAAAACAGGAGGTCAGAGGGCAAAGAATTCAGGAGAAACAAGGCCAAGGATGCCAGGTCCAACACTGCCTTTGCAACCAATTAAGGTGGAACAGATTTACTGTGATGTTTCTCCTTGGTCTGCAACAATAAGAGAGGGACCCTTTGCTGAACCAAAGGAAATAGGGTACACTAGTACATGAAAGTTAAATTATTCCTTGGTTGCCCATACCCACTCAAGCACACAATATCGCATCCCAAGCAAGTTGTTATATATATAGAGTCATGCAATGGAAAAGACAAACAAAGAATGAAAGCTCAAACAATAAACTAGAATACAATGTCAAAGATCAGAGTCAATATGAATAGATTTATTAAAAAATTATACAAATCATGTTAAAATACATTATAAAAACAACATTAAAAACCAAGTGTATCAAGACAATACTGTATAAAACATATAATCAAGACGGCAAATTCATACACTGTCCCTTACTAAATAATAAGGAACCAATATTAATCCTCACAATCACCCCCAGAGAGAAAAACAACAGACAATACAATTTGTCATAGATTGTGACACATCCGTAAAGCAAACTATTGACTGGTAGCCGATACACACTCGTCTGGACGTATCTGTAGGCCCCAGTCAACTACCAGATTGTGTCAAATAGCTGCGTCGACGCGTTTCGATGGCCCTCATTTATTTACACCATCTTTATCAAGACTATCTTATAAATCTCTCGATTGGAAATTTTCCTTAAATCAAGACCTTTATAGAAATGGACAAAGCTGTTTTGGTCCAAAGCTAATATTGCTACTACATGAAATTATTCCCAGAAAAGGCTTTGTATCTCCACCTCCTGTATTCAATTGTTATAAACAGAGTATTTCTTCATATAAGTGATACTCGTAAGTTTTGTAGCACCATTGATTCTGTCTCTATAGTATCGGCACCTAAAACAACTTGAGGGTTTTTGAAGCGGTCTGCTCACGCCCTTCCTGGTGTGGGTCAAAGGGTTGCTAAAAGGCTACCCCGTCTTTTTAATCACCTCTGGTTGTTTTTCACAGGCCCTTCGTTTACTTGGGCTTTGTAGGTAGCACGATCGCTGCTCCGATTTTCCTGGTACCCGGTCTCGAACCTGCCGTCAATGAACGTCAGAGAAGGGCGTGAGCAGACCGCTTCAAAAACCCTCGTTGTTTTAGGTGCCGATACTATAGCGACAGAATCAATGGTGCTACAAAACTTACGAGTGTCACTTATATGAAGAAATACTCGTTTATAACAATTGAATACAGGAGGTGGAGATACAAAGCCTTTTCTGGGAAAAATTTCATGTAGTAGCAATATTAGCTTTGGACCAAAACAGCTTTGTCCTTTTCTATAAAGGTCTTGATTTAAGGAAAATTTCCAATTGAGAGATTTATAAGATAGTCTTGATAAAGATGGTGTAAATAAATGAGGGCCATCGAAACGCGTCGACGCAGCTATTTGACACAATCTGGTAGTTGACTGGGGCCTACAGATACGTCCAGACGAGTGTGTATCGGGTGCCAGTCAATAGTTTGCTTTACGGATGTGTCACAATCTATGACAAATTGTATTGTCTGTTGTTTTTAGGTCGAGCCTAGAGTAGCGCGCAAGCGCTGCTTCTGGCGAAGACTTTATGTAGTGGGCATTTCAAAGCTGACCACACGCTCGTGCACAATGGCTTTTTCCGTGCGGTTACCCGCACGTTTCAGGCACAATGCACGAGCGTGTGGTCAGCTCAGCAGGCTGCCGCGCTCGCTCGCCCCGCTTCTCTTTTCTTACTGCAGGCAGGACGACGTGCGCAGCCGAGACAAAGGCGGGCGCTTGTTTTCAGTGTCGTGCTCATTCTGCTCCCCTTGCTCTCCTCTACTGCCTCGCCCTCCCTGCACCCGTCCCTTCCGCTCCTGTGTGATCCTGGAAAGGGTGCGCGTTGCCTGGAGGATGGTCTCCTTGGGAGTCGGTAATGTTCGAGCTGACTGAAACGCCGTTGCCGGGGGCCGTCTTCCGCTTGGTAAAGGTTGCTCAATCTCCTGCTACTTTATCAACCAGGGAGGTGGGCTGCCGGAAGCGGGGGGCTGCTGGAAGCGAGGGGTTTACTGGTAGCTAGTGAGGCGGAGGTCGGGTATTTTATCAGATAATGATTTATGGAAATGGCGGGACGTTGAGTAGAAAAACCCAAGCTCGCGCCACGATTCGTTTCCCTGACATTTGCAGTACGGGGCACCCACTGACTCGGTGCCCATGATATTTGCAGAGATTATCCGTTTATCAGTCTTTCATTTTTGTTGCAGCAAGGCAGCTTTAACGGGTTCCGTATTTTGCCGAAACAGCGTGCCTGCAAAAAATGGCGGTTTTACGCAGGGCACAAGTCCTAAACAAGCATTGGCATAGCCAATAGGTCTCGCTTTTGGGACCTTATAAAGTGTTTAACCATGCAACAGTTAATGTTGTTCCACCAAAGATATTGTGCTGCATAACTAAATACTTATAAGGTCCAAAAAGCGAGACCTATTGGCTATGCCAATGCTTGTTCTCTCAGGGGGTGATTGTGAGGATTAATATTGGTTCCTTATTATTTAGTAAGGGACAGTGTATGAATTTGCCGTCTTGATTATATGTTTTATACAGTATTGTCTTGATACACTTGGTTTTTAATGTTGTTTTTACAATGTATTTTAACCCCTTGACCACGATCGGAATTCCGCTCGTGTGCTGGACATTCCGATCGCGGGTGTGGTCGTGACGAGCTCAGCTCGTCATGCGCACAGCGCTACCGCGCAGCATGACGAGCTGAGCTCGTCACGCGCATCGAAGGGGTTAACATGATTTGTATAATTTTTTAATAAATCCATTCATATTGACTCTGATCTTTGACATTGAATTCTAGTTTATTGTTTGGGCTTTCATTCTTTGTTTGTCTTTTCCATTGCATGACTCTATATATATAACAACTTGCTTGGGATGCGATATTGTGTGCTTGAGTGGGTATAGGCAACCAAGGAATAATGTAACTTTCATGTTTCTCCTTGGTACCATTTTTTTTACAGTTGTAAAAAAACAAATGTATAAGTTGACAGTCAGACTGCTTTTTATGTCTTCGCCAACTTGACCCCCAATTTGTGGGTTCCCAGTGTAAGAATTTTCCAGTTCCAGAAAGGTGGAGATGATGTGGTCTGACGGCTAGACTGCCGCCTTTGGAGCTGAGAACCAAGGTTCAAGCCTCAGGGTCGTCTTCACAACCTGTGATTCTGGGCAAATCACTTAATCTCCCCGTGCCTACCAAAACATATGAATGTGTCCTTGTGTAACGTAACTGGTGCTCATGTAAAGCGCTCCAATACCTTCGGGTCGAATTCGCGCTATATAAATCTGCAACAAAAAATAAAGTGGCAACCCTGAAAGCAGAAGAACGGTCCATGCACACTTAGTTCCTGTCCGAAACGAACAAAACACCCCGAAATTGTTATCGGCACCTCCCGAGACCTCAGGCCGTAGTATTTCCTCTTACTCGACATAGGAAATCTTCCCCACATGTACCAGACACCAAGTGCTCCACCGCCACGAGTGAAACTTCCTAGTTTCTACACGCGCCCTCTCCAGGACAAGCGGCTACGTGGACGGCTCGCATGCGGCTGGACCATGCCTTCCGGTGCAGCATTACGGGCTTTTCCGGTGAAGCAATGTTTCTTTGGGACTGACTGGGCTGTCTTTATTCGGGTGGGTCGGTATTTCTAACCAATCGCATGGCTTACGCGGAAGAATAGGGACAAAGCACCGCCCTGTCTAGCTCCTTAGTATGTTATTCTCTTTAAAACTGTTTTGTAAGGCCTCCACTCGTTTTCCAGTATCGAAGTTGGTTTTAGCCTGAAGCAAACAAGATGCACTGGGATGTTTAATATCGTCTGTCGTGAGACGGGAGGCAAGGCTCAGGTTGCAGAACCTCCCACTTGGAAGGGACAGCATGTAGGAGTAGGCGTTTCCACCTCCGCCCAGTAGGCGCAGCTTGTCTTTATTATGGGCGTGGTCTCTCCTGACGTCATTACTAGCAGGAGGGGTCGGGTCGTAGCAGTACCTGGGCTCTCAGTTGCTGAGCGCGCCCATACTAGGCAGAGGCGCAGGCAGATCATGGTGGCGGCCCGCGGCCCTCCGTGCCAGCAGCAGCTCATCTTTACCCTTTTGCTACTGCTGCCCGGGCCTGGCAGGACGTCCCCGACCCCGGACACTACTGCACCTCCTGCGAACCCAGGAGCACCAGACCCAAATCATTTCAATCCAGGGGCCCTTGACCCACCTTCCTTGATCCCCGAGGTTTCTGTACTTCCCTCTGCAAACACAGGGGGACCTGCTGAGGTTTCGGGAGCATTATCGCCCCCGACAGGAGCCCTAGATCACATTTCTGTAACAACAGGGATCACTGATCTCCAGTCACTTGATCAGAAGCCCACTAACCCTCACCGTCCAGCATCAGGACCCCATTACCTGAAGTCTTTATACAGAAGGCCTAATGGCCTCCATACTTTTGTCCCCGCAGCCTCTGACCCCTATCCTTTGGACCCAGGTTCATCATCCCTACGTGCTCCTGCCCACCATACCAGGTCAATTCGGGCTCTTGAGCCACCTGCGAACACCCCCTACATCCTTGGAATGCGGTTGGATGGCAGTGATAAACCAGCAACTGTGCTGGATGGTGGGCTGCTGCAGGTGATGGAAGGAAGCCACTTTCAACTGCGCCTCTATGGCCTCCACCTGGGGCCAGACAGTTGGCGTCTAGTGACCTTTGTTGAAGAAGAGGATGCAGCGGAATCCAATAACACATGCTCTGGCATCGCAGCCACCAAAGATCTGGTGCTCACTCCTGGCCTGAATATGAGTGCTGATGGCATCTCAGGTGTGCTGCAGGTGGAGGCCAAACCACTGCGCAAGAGTGAAGTAGCAAAGGATTATGTGCTTTGTAGCCAGGCCTGGGCTGGTACCTGGAGGGCTCACACAGGCACAGAAGGCCGGCTCCGAGTGGTTGAGGAGAAGAAGTCTTTGCTGCCGCTTTGGTTAGAGATCCTATTGATCCTGGTACTGCTCAGCTTATCAGGTATGTTCAGCGGGCTGAACCTGGGCCTAATGGCACTTGATCCCATGGAACTGCGCATTGTGCAGAACTGTGGCACAGATCGTGAGAAGCGATATGCACGCAAGATTGAACCAATCCGCCGCAAGGGCAACTATCTGCTCTGCTCTTTGCTGTTGGGCAACGTGTTGGTTAACACAACACTCACGATCCTGCTGGATGATCTAATTGGCTCAGGGCTTGGTGCTGTTGTAGCCTCCACTATTGGCATTGTCATCTTCGGTGAGATAGTTCCACAGGCGCTATGTTCTCGCCATGGGCTGGCAGTTGGTGCCAACACCATCGTACTGACCAAGTTCTTTATGTTGGTCACGTTCCCCCTCTCGTTCCCCATCAGCAAGCTGCTGGACTGCATCCTGGGCCAGGAGATTGGCACAGTGTACAATAGGGAGAAGCTGGTGGAGATGCTGAAAGTAACAGAGCCCTACAATGACCTGGTGAAGGAGGAGCTGAACATGATCCAGGGAGCACTGGAGCTCCGCACTAAGACTGTAGAGGGGGTCATGACACACATCAGTGATTGTTACATGATTGCCAGTGATGCTGTCCTTGACTTTAACACCATGTCAGAGATCATGGAGAGTGGCTACACCCGCATCCCAGTGTATGAAGAAGATCGTTCAAACATTGTAGATATTCTCTATGTCAAGGATCTGGCCTTTGTTGACCCTGACGATTGTACCACACTGAAGACCATCACCAAGTTCTATAACCATCCCGTGCACTTCGTCTTCCACGACACTAAGCTGGATGCCATGCTGGAGGAGTTTAAGAAAGGTATGACTTTGAGACTGGGGCTTGCACTGGTGCTCATCCCTCCCGATGTTGATTAGTTCTCCCAAGTTCTTTTTGTCATTATGGGCGATTCTTTTGTGGTGTGAAGCTTTACAGTTGGACTCATTAGTGTGGTCCACACTCATCAGACGTTACAGGTTGCATTGGTTAGTTCTGAGCCAGCTTCTGAGGATACCGAACATTAAGCACATGACCATTGGTTTGTCTCCCTGCCCCTTATGCCATTTAATTGGTTTGTGAGTAGGTATTTCTATGGAAGTATACTCAATATGAATAGCTTGGGAAGCAGCAGTATAATTTTAAGGCCACACCTAAAAAATGTAGTACAGACCACAACAGCGTAAGCTTCTGTGTGTTTGAAGAACAGGTGCATCAGAGACAGTAGCACTGCTAGTTTTATTTTTTCCTCTTCAGGTAAAGCATGTGCAGCAGTGGTACATACATTCTCTCACATGACCCTTGTTAGCACACTTCTCTTGCATACAGCATTCTGCCCATGCATCACAAGCGGATTTCCATCTTAAATAAAGAATGCTCAGCAGTGAAATAATGTTCTCACACAGTGACATACCACGACATGCTGCAGTACTAGCTCCCCTCACACAGTCAGAAGCACTAGGTATGTTTGAAGTAGCAATGCAAACTGCTTTAACACTTCCAACCAGTGCAGGGTGCATGCTTCATTTAGTTTTGGTATTTGTATTTATAGGGTGCTTTCCCCTTGCGAGGTCTGTCGTACATGTCTGTGGTATAACTCTGGGTTCACCCGTATAGGAAGCAGCAGCATAGGCCTTCCTCAAAGTGCAAGGAGCAGGCTGTGTAAACTTCCTTTTCCCACAAGACGGGTATTGCATAGGCAGCAGCAGCAGCGAACGATTCTTTACATGTAGTTGTTCCAGTGCTGGAATCTTGTGTGAGGGAGTCGATGAGTGGCTACCCTTTTCTAACGGTATCGCCTATGTAATCTATGGGCCCGGGGTTTAAGAATGTCAGGAGATCACGGTCAGAGGATCTCTAGGACGAGAGGCGCAATACAGTGATATTTTTTATTTATTTATACTTATCAAATTTATAAGGATCTGTCTAGCCTAAAGGCAGCAGTGCACTGTACAGATAATTGTAAACCTGACAAAGGAAAAACGTATAACATTTAAATGCAGCAAAGAAAAAGGGCAAAAACAAACTCCAACAAAACGATGAATACATTTTGGCGACTTGACAAAAGAATCAGCTTAGATTGAGGTAGCATTGCATTTAGAGAAAAGGTCTTGTGACTTTCTGAAAAGCAAGAAAGTAGGGTATTGTTTGATGCTAGAGCGGGAGAAAGTTCCCTGTGTGAGGTGAAGGGACAGAAAGCTGGCATAAAGGATTTAGCATGTCAGAATTTGGCAATGTACAGGCACAGTAGCGTCTTGCTCCTAGTTACTTTCAAGACCACCTCTATTTTCCTTCAGGTATGCAACATATTTGACAAATAGGATGGCTGTCCCAAGATAAATGCGTTTAAAGTCATGTAGCATACATATATTAAGGATAGTCCTTTTAAAAAGTATTGGCAAAGCCAATAGGTATCAGCAAAGAAATCTACTTGCTTTGCCAGTGCTTTTATTTGTAAAATAGCTACCACAGATGTGCGACAGTCTGTTTCTGCTCTTTGAATAGGTTTGTTAAAAAACATTACAAATACATTAAGTGATGTCTGCCTTGTATGCATGCACATCTACTGTATTGCTTATGTTTTAACCCATTCAGAGATTGGTGCAGTGAATGCTCTAGCATCTGCTGTGGCCATCTTTGAATGCATCTGTCCTATTTGACCACACACATTCAGAGATAGCCACGGTGGATGCGTTCGCTTCCACTGCAGCCATCTCTGAATGGGTTTGTTCAAATACTCCAAACCCTTTGGTTTGAGCCAACTGCGCATGCGTGTGCATTTGCAGGAGGCCATGTTGATATGGGTGAAGCACATTTCAAGGAGGACTACCTCTGATAACACTGAGTGCAAAAAAATTTAATAAATGAACAAAAAAGCAGCCGGAAAGCTTCTAAGAAGGGTCAATAAATGGGAGAGGTGAGGAAATAGCAGAGTGGCAGGTGAGCATATATTTTTTTTTAAATGAGCGGGATGAGGAGATGCGGGGATGCAATGGGCTAGCTAGGGGGAGAGGAAGCAATAGGGCGGGAGAAAGAGGAATGGGGCTGAAGGAAGCAGCATGTGGGGAGACGGCAAGAAAACACATGCACTCCTATGAAGTGCATCGACAAAAAGAAAAAAGTAGTTCCCTGCATATAAGCAATGTCTGAAGTGATTTGTTACAATTTAACGAATCAGAGGACTGAGAACAAAATGCTCCTGGGCGAGACATACACTCATAAAGGGATGAAAGCCATTAAATCAGGAGTAGACAACTGAGATAGACAATACAGCCATCCAATCATAAGCAAGGGGCTGACCCAAATCCGGCTCTGTGTATTGCAAACAGGGCTGGCCAACAGAGAGCTGAAGTTGTCTTTACCTGAGACTTAAAAAGGAGATATATGACACAGGAAAACTGAGAGGACCCTATTACCGCCATCCACTCTTGCAAGAATTAGAGTATGGATAGTGGAGTAGAAGTGAGAAGGAGGTAGAAGACGTTTTTATTCTCATTAGAAATAGAAGCTGAAATGAGCACACTGAAGCAAGTTTGCTGATGTGTAGGGTGAAGTTCGTGGAAAAGTCAAGAGTGAAACCCAGAAATGTAACCAAGAGGATGGTTTTGGAGTTGTACCAAGTGTGGCTAAGCAAGGGAATCCGGAAGATCCAGAAGAGACATGGTGATCAAACGATAAGAAGAAATTCTGTTTCTGAGGGCTTGAGCATCAAAATGTGTGAAACATCGAATCTTTAAAGGTAGCTATTCTCTCACATGATGAATGTCTGTGAGGGAAGACACCTGCAAATATAATGCAGTGCGGTGCTGAGTACCTAAAGAGCTGAGTACCAAAAAGTAACCAAGATATCCGGTAGCACGAGCAGGCAGACACATCCTTCTTTCCGTATATGTATGGGGAGGCTTTTTATCCACTGTAGTGGACTCCACTATATCAAGGATTGACATCAGATTGGTAGTACTGGAGAATAGTACACAATGAAAGATGGCTTATTAAGAAAACTAGCAAAGGCAGGTCGATGAACAAGTGCATGTTAAAAACTGGCCGTTTGAGCAGGTATAACTTGACTGGATTTCACAGGCATTAGGGTAGCTACCCTGAACAAAGTATACTTTTACCCAACAGTGCAGGATGTGCATAATCTGTGTGGAAATGCTTGTTATCAATTGCACTGGGAATGTGGTAGTAGGTGGTAGATTTAATTTTGGCTAAAATTGCAGTGAGGAGGGTTGCTGGACTTCGTTCTGCTTCAGTGGGGGACTGCAGACTACAGCGTCAAGAGTGCACATGGCCCTAGGATGTGGCTCTGTCAACTGCTATCACTGGATTCAGGCAAAGCGTTATTAAAGCGCATCTTCCTGTCCTGCAGCACGAGACGTGCCAGGGCCAAGAGTGGGTCCGTCTGCGCCTGTCAGAGCTCGGAGGAGGCTGGGCTCTGTCTCTTGGCCTGGGCACTCCAAAATATCAGGGGCACACCTTGGAACCCGGAGAGGACCATCTATATCCCGCTAAGCATTCAACAGGTACTCGGTGGGAAAATGGGGAAGTGGAAGGGAGGTCCTGATTCAGCCTGCGTGAAAAAGGTGAATGTGGTCACTAATACCAACTCCATCACAAATTATCTGTCATGGAGGCCATTGAAACAGAAATTGTTTATGTGGAAGTCTGTCTGGACTCTACCCTAAGGAGAACCGGTGCCCCAGAACATAGTCAATCTGATGCTAAATCCATCGTCGTGGATCTAACTGAATCCAACCTAAAGGCGTCTTCTAATCTGATTTTCCCCCAGTCATCCTAAATTCCGAGGTTCCACCCACCTGTAATGACGCTTATGTTGCACTTGGCATTCCAAACCAATGTGTCATCCAAGATCCTCAAGCTCTGGATAAGCTTGATTTAATATCTGACCCCTATAGTCTACCGTCCAAGAGAAGCAGACAAGATGTATCTAAAATAGTATCTATCACACCGCTCAAATCTAAGGCGACTTTCGCGACTCAGGAAAAGCAAATACCGAGTGGCAAGAGTAGGTGGGGGAAGAAATCTGCTAAAAAGGCTACCACCACTAAAATTGATGTCAATACGTTTGTTTCCGATTTGTTCAGCTAGAATGGACTAGATGGAGAATTACCTTAACATTTGTCATTCTTGTTCCTCCGCCACATCAAAACTAAGTACTTTGGAAGGGAAATTCGGCACCATTCAATCCACCCAAGAGAAAATCATAGCCTAATTGGCTTCACTGGAGAGATCTGAAAAATCTTTTGGCCGTATAAATGTATATTCGAACCTGGTGCAGGTATCTAATCATGTAACCCCGACCCTCCCCGCTCAGAAGAGTGTGGAAACTATGAGCCCACATGTGTTGGCCGCTAGATCTGCTATCCCTAATTCACACCCACAGAGGGAAAGATTAGCTCCTGAGCCGCGTGGTCTTGATAGCAGGGGCCTCCCGATTACCCATGGCTCCCGCAGTATAAATCGGGACGAGGCCCTCTGTCTGAGCCCACATTCCTCCAGAGTGTATACCCTACATAATTGTGCTGGAAAATGTCCCACATATAGAATCTTCGCTTTTTGAATTCCATATTTCTTTACTTAACAAGGTCTCACATTGGCTGAGGGAGCATTCTGGATGGTCTAGAGGCCTGTCAAAAGATATAATCAGGAGAGTTTTATGAGTTGGCCCGCTGGAGAAAACTTTGCATGGTGATTGTGTGGACATAAATTTTAGAAGACCAGATTTGGTTCAGGCTTTGCTTCATTGTCTTTTTAAAACCGCTACGGAGGGTATTAGAGCCCAGCCCCTTGGCTTTTTCTGTGGCCCAAAACCCCTCTATTTGCGGGGTATCAATGGCAAGGGTTTGCAACTTGGTCCAACCAATGCCCCCAAAAAGGATGCGGTAATGACCCACCATAAACAAAGTAGCCTTCCTCTTTCCAACATATTTGAGGCTCTTTCATCACTCAAACAACTTGACTGACTATCACAAGATGCCCAATGCCCAGAGGAACCTAGTGACTCTATAACCCCCCCCCAGGGGCCATTCAGTGTCTGTGCTCCGTTACAGCCACCCAGGAAAAGACTTGGAGTATAATCTTGTGAAATGTAGCTAGATTCTGCACAAAATTCAATAACCCTGATTGGTTAAGGCTTGCAGATCAACATCCAATAATCTGTTGCCAAGAGACTTGACTGCTAGATTCTCCCCACTTAAATGGTTATGCCAGCCATCATGTTTCAGCAATTGCCTCGAAATCTGGTCGGGCCAAAGGTGGTTTGGTCTCTTTTATATCCGTGACATTAATCCCCTTGCAGAAACCCTATGATTTAGTGTTGGTAAATTTTTATCATAACATATTTGATTCTGCTGTGACCAAGGTGGTGAATGGGCTAGAGAAAGCCTTACCTAAAGTGCATACTAAGCATGAGAAGGAAGTGTTAATAATCTGGGTGGGCGATTTTAATATTCAGTTGTGTGACCCAAAAGTTATGGTTTCATGTAGTGTTAGTGACAAGTCAGATCAACCTCTCACACATTTTAGGCACATGCTGTATGGGGATTCGTTGAACAGAGTGCTATTTGCAAACAATTTGCCCAAGATCTTCAGAATGTAGACTCCCGGCAGATTCCAACATTTGTGGGGTGGGGTGCAAACTACTATAGATCGCATGCTAATCTCTGAGGAACTGACGCTGGCACTTATAATAGATGTAATGTTTTGTCTAGATGCATAAGCGATCGCAATCCCCTAATCATGGAATTCCAACTGGACCTTGGTCAGAACACCCAGGTTGCTCGGCAACTTGCAGTAGAATTTAGTAAGAACAATGGGTAAACATCAAATGGGCGACAATCGATAAAGATGCCTTTTTTGCAGATTTCTTTACCAATTATCACCCAGAAATTGCTACGGTCTTGCGGGATGATGCAAATCCAGCAGATGTCATACAAGCCTATTCCATCTTAAATAGCTATATGGTAGCTAGGTTAACCAAAAGTGTAATTAAGGTTAGTGCCAGTCCTAGATGGTTCAATTATGCTTGCTCTAAAGCCCATAAGTTACTAAAGCTAGCACTTGCCAAACGTCCACGAGATAAGGCAGGAGTAACTTTAGCTAGAAAATCATATAAAGAAGTAATCGCCACAAGGAAGGCCGAAATAAGGGAGATGGCATGGGAAGATCTTAGGGCGGCATGTGCACTGAAAGACTCTCAAGCCTTTTTGGCAGGTTGTTAACTCGCCAAGTTTGTTGGGAGATGGACTACCTAAAGTAGAAATGTTAATACCAGCTAAATACTGTGTGGCTTATTTAAAAAAAAAAAAATTTGGGCTAAGGAGCTCAGCCCATTAGTATGTCGATGAATTCCATAGCACTCTGTGATTTTTAACGCCACTATTGCCCGTAGTAGACAATCAATGTGTCAGATGTTACTTTAGCTATCGAGAGCTGTCCCCCAGACAAAGCAGCAGGACTAGGTAGAATCCCCAAGATGTTTATAAATCATTATCGCAATTCTGGGCATCATTTATTCCGAATGTTATTAGAAATGCTACTGTGGGACCCTTAGTTAAGAACTTGCAGGCAGCCATTATTTTCCCCACCTTTAAAAGGGGGACAAGAGCCAGCCCCACTGTTATCGCCCAATTGTTAGTACTGTAAAGATTTTGGGCATGGTAATCTTAGCCAAGCTGGAATATTGGGTAGCGGAGTGTTGGGGATTTTTGGATGTCCAGTTCGGGATCCGCCCCAGCTTAAGAACCTCAGAGCAATCCCTGAATTTATCCCTTATTGTCCAGAAATACACAAAGTAAAAAAAAAGGCTGTGTCCATCTTGTCTTTATGGACTTAACATGTGCCTTTGACACAGTAGATCGATCTAAACTATGGTTAATCATGGCTGTTTTGGGGATTGACCGTGCAATAATCAATTTGCTCTGTTGGCACATGCGAATACTACCGCTATGGTCCGGTATAGCAGGGGTGGGCTTTTAACTGATGAATTCCCCTCTCTAGGTGGGGTAAGGCATGGTTGTGTCTTGGCCCCTTTCCTTATCCTAATTTACATAAATGGCCTCGAGGTACACCTGTCCAGTGTGGGAAAAGATATGCCAAAGCTTGGCTCCCGCAGAGTCCCTCTTTTACTTTACACAGACAATGTGGTTCTTATAGCTAGAACGGCCTATGGCCTCCAACTTTTACTTGATGCTTTTAACAGCTTTATGGATAATTTGGGACATAGGACAAAACACACTAAATCTTTTATAATGAAATGCTGCCCAAAGTTAGCTAAAACTAGGACATTTTTATTTAGGGGTGCAGAAATTTTAAAAACTCCTCATTTTACATACTTGAGAGTTCCCGTTGATGTTGATTTCAATTGGAAGTTCTTGCTGAATATCAGAGCCCTTCAATTTCAAAGGTCAATCAATGCTGTTTTTAGATTCTCCAAAAGACTAGGGCACAAGCCAACGGAAGAACTGCTCTGTGTCTTTAAAAGCAAGTGCTTATCAATTGCCTCTTTTGGTGCTGGTGTTTGGGGTTATCCCAAAAGCAACTCTCTCCAAATAATAGAGAATACATTTTTAAGAAGGCCGTTGGCTGTGCCACAATCTCCACCTGCCTTGTTTTGTTATGAAGAAGTGGGACTGTTCAACTTGAAAGACCACTTAAAATTACAGCCCCTGCTACTGTGGCTCAAAATCTGGAAAAATTCTGAGGCCCATTTCGGTAGATTAGTTCTGAGCGATTGCCTGGCCCTGGGTTATTTCTTGGGTATCCTTTGGCTAAAGTTTCTAAATCTCAATTTTACTAAATTGAGTGTCTCAGAATATTTTTCTAACCCTGGATGTCTTGAGAGTGTTTCATCCGGTCGAGTTAAAAACATTTTCTATAAACATGTTAAATTGGCACACATGGTGAATAGAACCACCAAGTTGATAGTTTCCTCGACCTTTCCCTGCTGGGCCGGCACTGTACTTGCATATTATCTCAAAAGAAAGGCATACATTTTTGTTGACCAGTTTTCGCCTTCAAACTTTACATGTCTTGGCAGCCTTCCCAGAGCAGGGTACCTGGTTTTCTTCACTTTCTCCTTGTCCCTGCAGTGGTTTCGCACAACAATGCACTAAGCACTTTATTTTATTTTGCACTCTTTACACTACACAAGGGAAAACAGTTCCTTCATCCTGTGTTGCAAGCATTGGAGACTAGTTCTCGCAAACAGGCTTTGGGGTATTTGTATGATCTGGGAAGTTCAAAAGTCTTATATGCTATGTTGAACTACATTTAAGTGCCCTAAAGATTCGTAGCAAGTATTGATTTCATTTCTGCACTTTTTATCTATGGTTTTTAACATGGCTTATTTTTTAATATGTAGTATTTTAATTATGACTGGATTGATTGTATGTATGCTTTCGATGCAACTTTTATGGCGACAGAGCCAAATAAATTATTTAAACGAACGAAACAGTTAAAATTGCAGTGAGATCAACTTAATTTATTGGAGAGGTGGTCAATGCCTCATCAGGAATAGTAAGCGCTATATAAATGCAGCTACAAGGCATACAAACTGGCCAAGAGAGAGTGCATGATTACCCATTTGGTAGATGTAATTGTTTGGGCCGGATGTTGCCCTAATGATGTGCAATTTATTTTGGCGACTATTTCTAAAAAAAAAGAATTGGAACAACGGAGACGGGCAAAGGGTTGGGACAGTAGCAGGTCCATTGGAAAAACTCATGTGAACAATTGCGAGCTGAGTTTATGTATTTGATAAGTTTTAAACTTGACCTGGATAAGCATTGCTTTCAGCTGCAATCTTAGAGTGGCTAGCCGAACTTAAGAGTGGGGTCTTTTGATTTCCGTTGGAGTTTCTCAAACCTGATTTCAGTGGTGTATCGTGAATGGGAAGATATTGGAGAAGTGTTTTTTAAGAGGTGTGAGATGATCAGCTAATTATGTAGATAGGCAAGGAGCTGCACCTTTACACCTCTGTAATGGTCTTACTTTTGACTTCTGGTGGGTACAGAAATTGTTTTCACTACTAGTGACTTGTCTTCATTTTGGTGCATACCACACTTCTAAGCTTACAGTTTTTCCTACAGCACACTGCTGTAAGTCCCTAAATTAATGCAGTGAATATTGCACGCCCCCTGTTTTTTCCACGGACGTCTTTCTCTGTTGTCCCTAATAATTCCTCTACCCTGTAGTCCTGCCCATCAAACCCAGAAGTTAAATTCGAACAACTCTGATTAAATGATCTATCACTTCACTTTTGCTTTCAGGTCTCCGTACAAGGCATTATGGATTTTAGAAGTGCCCATTTCTCCTTTATATATTTCTTGTTTCTCACACAATTCGTCTAGAGTAGTCTTCGTCTGAGAGCCAGGATTCTACTGTAAAGGAATTGAAAAAGACAATTCCCTATACTCTTTTGCTTAACATGTGCCATGAAATTAGAGTAAGAGCTCTTCCCAACAACAATATAGATTAAATATGCTTTGTTTAGCTTCAATGGGCCACTGCATCACTGTGTAGACCATGGGTACTCCCTAACATTTTTCCAGGGGCCTAAAAGTTTGGTCTGGGATGTGACCGAGTTGGGTGTAGGGAAGTGAAGCATATACATCTAGTGGCTAACTTGCCCAATGTGAAACCAGAAAACCTGGGATTAACCCCGGCTTCCCTACTTAACCAAATTGTGTGATCATTTTTCTTCATTATAACATATAAGAGTACCTCGAAATACATGAATTCAGGATCTGCACTGTACAAAACCTTCTCTTGTATTCGATTTATTAAACTATCATGTTGTCCATGTATAATAGGAACCCAGGCCACCCAAAAAGTGCACATAACAACCAACAAGATGGTTTTTAAAAAGGAAGGTGATCCTAAGGTTAAGGGGTGTAGGACACCCTAGTTACTTCCTCTTTTTTAATTTTAACTTTTCAACAAACGCTTGCCTGTTAATTTAACGTTTTTAAATAATAGTGCTGAGACAAGTAAACGAGGGAGTAGCCAGAAAATTAAAATACTCCCCACTTTGAACCAAAGCTCTGATAGAACCAAGATAGCGAAGCAAGTGAGCATGACCCTACCTAGAAGAGCTCCCTTGTCTTTTCCAGTCAAACATCTATCCATGCCTCCTTTCACCCATGCACCCACCCACATATCCTTTCACCCATTCATGCATCCTTTCACACATTCACCCACCCATCCTTTCATCTACCATGCATTCTTTCACCCATCCACCATTTTACCCATCCTTTCACCCATCCACCCCATCACCCATCCTTTCACTCACCCATGCACCCGTCACCCATCCACCCCATCACCCATCCACCCCATCACCCATCCACCCTTTCATCAATCCTTTCACCTATCCATTCATCCTTTCAGGTATCCACCCATCATTTCACCCACCCACTCATCCTTTCACTCATGCATCCTTTCACTCATGCTTCCTTTTACCCATACACCCTTTCACCCATCCTTTCATGCATCCATCCTTTCACCCATCCGCTCTTTCACTCATCCTTTCACTCACCCATGCATCCTTTCACCCATCCCCTCATTCATCCACCCTTTCACTCACCCATCTCCCCTTTCACCCATCCTTTCACTCACCCATCCACTTTTTCACCCATGCATCCTTTCACCCCCCCACCCTTTCACCCATCCGCCTATCATTTCACCCATCCACTCTTTCACCCATCCACTCTTTCACCCATCCACTCTTTCACCCATCCACTCTTTCACCCATTCTCTCTTTCACCCATCCACCTTTTCACCCATCCACTCTTTCACCCATGCATCCTTTCACTCACCCTCCCTTTCACCCATCCTTTCACTCACCCACAGTTGGCTGTTGGTGAACTTGGTGAGAACTACATAGTTTAGCGGGGCAGGAGAACACAGTTCTTCAGCACATTGGAGCCAGCCGTAGCTTTGTGCAGCGTTCCCAATTACTGAAAACCAACCTGGATGCATTTTTTAGTATGATTGTTTTAAACACAATTGTGCTTTATTGTGATATAAGCTTTATTTTTTTATTTATTTTTATTTTTCAAAAACCTTTATTGGAAAAAATTGCACAGCATGGTTACATAGTTCCACAATAGCAAAGGATTAAGCACAGCAATACATTGCAGCACGGCAGAGACAGTTGCATACTTTTGACACATTGGAGACAGTATCATGGAAAGTTGTCATAAATCCATAGGAGAGGCGAAAGCATACAACCGAGGGAGGCACCGTGGGTAGAAGGAGGGGGCATAGGGGATGGAGGGGGGCGTGAGCGAAACGGAAGCAGCTCATGAACTAACACCGGTGGCCGCCGCGGGCGGGGTGCCGGCGGGGAGCGCGGGAAAAGTCGCAGGATGCTGGGAATCATGGCTTGAAAGGTAGGCGACAAGTGGGCCCCATATGTCTAGTGGGCGAGACTTGGCTGGCAGAAGGTCCCAGAACTCAGAGAGGAGGGTTTGGCAGCGGGACGCGTCCTCGAGCCAGAGGGCTACCTTAGGCGCAGGCCTGCGAACCCAGCACATGGAACCCTACGCCGCGCAAGGACCAGCAACATGGCAGTCAAACGACGGGAGGCATCTGGGCAAAATTTGACGAAACCTAAGAGGCAGATCATGGGGTCAGGTTGAAGTGGTGACGAGGTGATTTTGGAGATAATTGCGCAAACCTCACGCCAGTATGCCGAGACCCGGGGGCACAGCCAGGCAAGATGAGAAAAATCAGCCGCAGCGCGGAGCAGCGCAAGCATCTGTCACTTGCTACCAGACCTAATCTATGAAGTTGGGCGGGAGTGCGGTACAGCCTATGTATGTATTTGAAGTGTATAAGGCGCAAGCGATAGTTGGGGGAGAGGCGTTTGATCTGAGTACAACAATACAGCCAATCAGCTTGAGAGATCTCGATTCCCAGGTCCTTGCCCCATGCAGTGCGCACCCGGTCGGTAGAGATGGAGGACGCTGCAAGCGTGTAAGCATAAATTTTAGTAACCAATTTCTTAGGAGAGGAGGCGGCTTAAAGAAGATCAAGAGTGGCCAGCGAGGGAGGAGGCTGGGGAAAGGTGGAGTGGAGCTTCCTGCAAACAGCCCGGAGTTGGTAATATAACAGGGTGTCCATGGGGCCAGAATCGGTGGCAAGCGAAAAAAATGTATCCCCCGGATACAGGTCCGATATTTTGGAGACGCCTAGACGAGCGGCGTGTTTAACCATCCCCGACGACTGGAGTGGAGGAAAAGCGGGGTGTTGGGCAATGGGCATCGTGTTTGCGGATAGCATATCAAAGCCGGAAATCTTGCGTATTCCGTCCCAGGCCCAGTGCAAGGTTTCGACCGAGTCGATTTCAGTGCGTTGGAGTTTCGCCGGGGCGAATAGTGCAGTTGTGAGCGGCCTCGGAGCGGCGAGGTCGGCCTCCACCGCAACATGGGGCTGGAACGGAGTGGGGTGCAGCCAGAAATGGAGAAAGCTGGCCTAAGCGCTAAGAGCGTAGAGCTTAAAGTCCGGGGCTCCCAGCCCGCCCCGCGACATCGGGAGGGTCAGGATGTTGTAAGCGATCCTGGGTTGCCGTCCGGCCCAAACCAGGGTGATAAGCAAAGAGCGAACCTTGCGAAAGAAATGAGCGGTGAGAGGGATGGGGATGTTAACGAAGAGATATAAGAACTTCGGAAGCACCACCATTTTGGCAATCGCTATGCGCCCGGCCAAAGAGAGAGGCAGCGGGTTCCAAAGAGGGATCTTGGACTCTAACCAATCCACTGCATGGCCAAAGTTAACTCTCTAGAGTTCATCCACGTCTCTGCTCAACCAAACACCCAAATACCTAGTGGGCTCCGAAGCCCACACAAAAGGGTAATCAGGATCAAAGGGGGCCGTGGCGTCCGTGAGAGAAAATAGTACAGATTTATTCCAGTTAACCTGAATGCCAGAATAGCCACCAAAACGTATCACCTCACGGACTAGAGGACTGAGATTCTCCTGGGGATGACGGACATAAAGAGTAATGTCGTCCGCGTACATGGAAACAAGTAGAGCCCGAGCTGCAAATCCAATGCCTCTCTGGGTGTGATGTTGCCGGAGACGAGCTGCGAGAGGTTTCATAGCGACAGCGAAAAGCATGGGAGACAGCGGACAGCCCTGTCGAGTACCGCACCCGATAGGAATGGGCTCGGAGATCTGTCCGTTGATGCGGAGATGGGCGGTGGGAAGAGTGTATAGAAGTAACACCTTGCGTATAAAGACCTGACTGAAGCCCAGGCGGGGAAGGAGGTAAAACAAGAAGGGCCATTCCAAGGTGTCGAAGGCCTTGGTGGCATCGAGCAAAGCTGCCACTGCCGGAAGCGACGGGTTGATTTGATGAAGGACGGAGAAAATGGTCCGGAGGTTGTGAGAGGTGGCGCGACCGGGGATAAAACCAGACTGGTCTGGGCGGGCAATGAGTGGCATGAGCAGAAGGAGACGGGAAGCAAGCAGTTTGGCGAAAATTCTGTTGTCTGTATTAATGAGGGATAGGGGGCGGTAGGAATCTCTCTGCTCGGGAGGCTTGTCTGGTTTGAGAAGTAAGGTTAAGAGTGCCTCGCGCAGCGATGGGGGGAACTGGCCCGTTTCAAAGGACTCGTTATACATGGCAGCTAAGTGAGGAATCAGCAGAGGGGCGAAGGCCTTATAAAAGGAGGCCGGAAGGCCGTCAGAGCCAGGGGCCTTGTCACCGGGCATACTGTTTATAGCAGCTAGAATCTCCTCTTTAGAGAAGGGCTCATCCAGGTATTCCCGATGCGAATTACTGAGCCAGAGAAGTTGAAGAGTATCAAAATATTGGTCGAGAACTTCGACAGGTGATACCGATCCGGCCGTGTATAGTTGTGTGTAAAATGCAGTGATGCGCGCTTTGATTTCTTCAGGGGAGGTAGTGCGGGAGGGTCCGCCGTCCTGAAGGTCGGTGATTATATGATGCTGCGCGAGGCCGACAAAGGAGATTAGCAAGAGTTTTCCCAGGGCGATCGCCCTCACCGAAACGACGCGCCCGCGCCTCTCTACCGAGAAACGCTGGTTCTCTATTCGCCTCGTCGGCAAATTCAGTCAGTTTACCGCGTATCTGAGCGAGTGTATCAGCATGCGGGTTCTGGGCCTGGGAAGCGTCCAGCAGTTTGATCTCCCTTTCAATTCTATCCAGAGTGCCGCGGATGGAACGTAGAACACCAGATTGCTTGGAGATACATTCCCCGCGGATTACAGTCTTAAACCCCTCCCAAAGCGTGGATGGGGAGTCAACTGAACCCTCGTTGAGCTCAAAATAGTTCACGATTGCAGTCTGTATCTCGTCACAGAAGACCGAGTTGCGTAGTGCATTCGGGGGGAGCCGCCATGAGAAGGCGCGGCAAGGAGAGTGAGGAAGACGGAGGGATAGGCGAACTGGAGCATGGTCGGAGAGAGTGCGCGCCATATGATCAACCGAAGTTAGCCGGAGTAGCAATCCATAAGTCAAGTCGGGACCAGCAGCCACGAGAACCAGTGACAGATGTGACCTCACGCGCAGCAGGGTGAACATGACGCCACACGTCGTACAGAGAGTTGTCCAGGAGGATGGAGCCGAGGAGTGAGGCCGCGCGCGGATGGGAGACATGAGAGCCGGACCGGTCCAAAGTGGCGGACAAAGTCACATTAAAATCACCCTCCCAGAGGAGAGCAGCAGGGCCAAAGGAGGAGATGTGGTGCCAGACCTGAGCAAAGAAGTCCGGGTCGTCGCAGTTAGGACCGTATAGCGCAGCTAGCGTCAAGGGCTGGCCCCGCAGGGTGCCGTGGAGTATTACGAAGCGCCCGCCAGGGTCAGTGAGCACTTGAGAGGTCTGCCATGGGAGCCCCTGCGCAGCAGTATGGACACCCCGAGAGTAGTTGGAGTAGAAGGAGGAATGGATTTCGCCCCAATGTCGGGAAAGGAGTCTAGAGGCAGTGGACGGCAGAAGATGGGTCTCTTGTAAGAAACAGATGTCCACCTTGTGTCGAACGAGATGGGCATGAACCAAACGTGCCTTGCGATAGTCATTGAGCCCACGGACATTCCAAGTCCATAGTGTAGTGTCAGTCATGGTGCTACAACAAGGGGGGGATTGTCCGAAAGCAGTGACACATAGGGCAGGTGCTGCGTGCATCTGTAATGAGCGGTGCAATGGAAAATGAGAGAAGAAAGCAATGCAATAATCTTGGGAAACATCACGGCATGGTACAATCAGATATACAACAAAATCCCCAGGCTAGGCCAACAATACAAGCAAAACAATCCCCTTAGCAGGCATCTGGAAAGCATGGAGAGGAAATCTGGTCACGAAAAGGCCCAGGTGAAAAGACTGTGCAAGAAAGAACAACAAGGCCACATAAGGAGGCCTCGAACCCCAAACCCCAAACACCCAACCCCCTGAACCCTCCCCCAAAACAAAAAACCCCAGGAGAACCCACCACACCCACACCAACCCCCCCAATCAGGCTGAGGTACCACCCAAACCCACCCTAGGGACCCAGAACTGGGAAGGGAAAAATCTGTGTCCGTGATGGGAATTATCCTGTGGGGGCATGGCGACGCCCAGCATACGCCCCTGCCAGAGAGACCGGGTGGCCAGGCCGTAAGAGACAGCAAACAACAGAAATAGACATCAAGGAATGAAGGAACTACACCTCAATGGCAAAGAGGTGAGCGAAAGTGACCTAGGAGGCAGCATGAACCCACTGGTCTCAATGTTAATTACAGGCCTAAGAAACAAACAGTGCAAAGGATATAAAATCAATGCTGTGAGAACAGGTTAGTCATTGCCAGCGCCTCTCCTGGATCCGGAAAGGTGAGAGTCTTGGAGCCTTGTTTAACACGCAGTTTAGCCGGGTACGCCAGTGAATAGGAGATCTTGTGCTTTTGGAGGATCCGTTTGGCCGGTAGGAACTCACGGCGTGCCGCCTGAACCGCGATGGTGTAATCAATGTAGAACGAGAGGGAGTTACCCTGGTGGCAAATTTCCCCTTTTTCCCTGGCCGCCCGGAGGATGGCCCAGTCCCTGAAGTTCAGGATTTTGGCTATGATGGGGCGGGCCGGCAGGCCAGGGCCAGGACGGGGGCCGAGGGAGCGGTGGGCTCGCTCAACAATAAAAACAGATGAAAGAATGTCGCCAAAGAGCTCACGAGCCAATTGCTCCACATAGTCCTCCATGCGAGAGATGTTGGTGGACTCGGGCACTCCTGTGATTCGAAGGTTACTCCTGCGAGAGCGCGCTTCCAAATCTTCGTTCTTATCTCGGATAACAGCTAGTATCGTGTCCATCTTCAGCAGTTTCTGGCCGTCTTGAGTAGCGGCGTCTTCTGCGTCAGACACCCTGGTCTCAACATGAAGGAGTCGGGCATTCTGGGAGTCAACTCGAGCCTTCACTGTGTCCAAACGGGCCGACAATTGATCCAGCTGAGCCGCTATGTTGGTGACGGTGGATTTAACGTCCAGCATGATGGCCTTCAGATCGTCCTCGCGGGACTGCGCCATTTCAGATGGAACCAGAGGGTCACTCCCGTCCGCGCCGGCGCCCTCCTGGCGCGTCTGGCGGCGCTGATCAAAGGTGATCTTGGGCTGCTTGGGGTCGGTTCTCCCCATGGCAGGAGGTCGCCAGCGAGAGGAGCAGCAGGGGAGAGATCACAGGCACGAAGAGAAGACCAAAGTCCCCAAAGGGCGGCGGGCCAGCAGAGGAGCGGCAAAGGGTCTGGCCCAGCAGGCAGTTGCGACGTCGCTTGGAACCAAAAGACAGGTGGGCCGGTTGCAGGAGAGGCAAGAATTCTGCAGGCGATCAGTCCGGCACCCGTTGGCTGCAGCAGACGACCTGCTGACCCGCCAAACTGAGGGAGAGGCGGCAGAGTCTGGCTTGAGGTAGGCGGGTCCGAGTGATATGGCAGCAGGTAGCATTGATAGTGAGCAGGGTCGACGGAGAAACAGCGCTAGCACAGGCGCAAGTGTGGCCAGAGGGACGCAGGCCAAAGGGAGCAGCAGCACAGTAGAGGCAGGAGGCACCATGCGGGGCTCGGACGGCCAGGCCCACTAGAGGAGGGTCAACCAGGTGGAACGGGCACTGGGCCGAAAGAGAAGCAGGGGTCAGCTCTATGCAAATTTCTCAAGCCCCATGTGGAAGCGGCAGCAGGACCCAGCAGGGGGCGGCCCAGGGGTGCAACACGGCGGACCTTTCCTCGGCCGGCATCAAAGGGGAGGCGGCCAGGTGCAGCAGGAGAGACGCTTCGGCCGGCCAGGGCCCAGGAGGAGGGGCCAGCGGGTGACGGCACCCGCCGACCACGGCAGCAAGCGGAGAGGAGGCGAGCGGGTGTTCAGTGCTCGGGGCGCCTTTCGGGAAGCACCACGTCCGGAGGGTTTAGGCCGCAGCAGAGGTGAGGCCCATATGCCTACAGGGCCGATTCAGCAGCCGCTGGATGTTTGCGCCGGGGAGCCGGAGGCCGCAGCGGGAGGGAGGCAGCACGCAACGGGGGAGGCAAGGGGAGAGCGCCGCCCGCTTCGCCAGGCCCCATGTGAGAGGCCTGAACCGCGGGCGCCTGTGGGAGGAGGATGGCGCCCGGGAGCATACGGGCCGGGCGGTATGACAGGCGCGCCCCCAGCCCCGCCGCAGTGCGCCCCCGCAGCAGCGGCACCTACCGGCTCCGATGGTCGTGGAGAGGAGGTGCTGCGTTGAGCAGATGTCTGGTCCCAGATCAGGAGCGCGAGGACGGCTCCAGGAAGGCCGGGAGGGCCGTGTGCGCCGCCGAGCCCAGGCCCAGGGCACGGCCCAGGAAAGATGGAGTGGGCCCAAACCCTGCCACAAGGTCAGGTGAGTGGCGATGGCGCGGGTTCCGAGTGGCAATGGAAGAGATGTCTGTAGGATGGTAAAGGATTTTAGGCTTGGCCGGCAGAGCCCACTCAAGGTGCGGCCGTTTTGCAGCCGGCTAAGCCACGCCCCCCTGATATAAGCTTTATTGCTTAGTTCATTAAAGCCACAGCATAAAAAGCATTTCTCTTTCCCAAAAGAATGGAACTTTTAGGTCTTGCCTAAGACAGCACATGCATTCTAACAGAGGGATTGGAGGCAGCCTATTCCTTACCATTGGTTGGGTTCATTGCCACTCATTTGCTTGCTTCTACTTGCATAGCTGCCATAGGTTTTCTTCCTGTGTTTGTCCCTCCCCTAAAGCACAGACACATTACTTGTGTCCTCCCACTACCCATTATTTTAGGTGCTACGTTTTTGTTTGTGTTTAAGAACTCTACCGGGGTGCATCTTTTTCAGCTGCATCCCTCATGCACTTTCCCTCCTCCGGGTTCCTTCTGACTGCAGACCCTCCATTGTGTGTTGTCCTGACCCCCAACCCACCCTTTGTCTGTCAGTGTTGCTACCTCCATTGTCCCCACTCACTCACCCGCCCTCCCTTCTCTGTCTGTGATGCTCTGCTTACCCACCCGTCCTCTCTTCGCTGTCTGTGATGACCCGCCCTCTCTTCGCTGTCTGTGATGACCCGCCCTCTCTTCGCTGTCTGTGATGACCCGCCCTCTCTTCGCTGTCTGTGATGACCTGCCCTCTCTTCGCTGTCTGTGATGTAGCGCCCATCCGCCCTCTCTTCACTGTCGGTGATGACCCGCCCTCTCTTCGCTGTCTGTGATGACCCGCCCACCGGCCCCCTCAACACTCTGTGATGACCCACCCGCCCCCCTTTGCTGTCTGTGTAGCCCCGCCTGCCCTCCCTTCGATGTCTGTATTTTCCCACCCCGCCTACCTGCCCTGCCTTTGTCTGTCGCCCTCCGTTGTTCGTGCCGCCCACCAGCCCTTCCTTTGTTGTCTGTGTTGTCCCACCCTTCCTCTGTCTGTTGTACCCCCCCACCTGCCCTTCCTCCGTTAACTGTATTGTGCTCCTATACAGCTGCCCGCCATTCCTCCATTGTCTGTTGTGCTCCCCCACCCCCTTCCTTCCTCCACTGTCTGTTGTGCTCCCCCACCCCCTTCCTTCCTCCGTTGTCTGTGTTGTGCCCCCCTGCCTGCCCGCCCTTGCTCCGTTGTCTGTTGTGTCCTCCCACCCGCCCTATCCGTTGTCTGTGTTGTGCCCCCCACCTGCCCGCCCTTCCTCCGTTGTCTGCGTTGTGCCCCCTCACCCGCCCACCCTTCCTCCATTGTCTGTAGTGTCCCTCCCGCTCTTCCTCCGTTGTCTGTATTGTGCCCCCCACCGCCCGTCCTTCCTCCATTGTCTGTTGTCCCGCCCACCCTTTCTCCGTTATCTGTGTTGTGCCCCCGCCTGCCCCCCACCGCCCGCCCTTCCTCCTTTGTCTGTGTTGTGCCCCCCGCCTGCCCGCCCTTCCTCCTTTGTCTGTGTTGTGCCCCCCGCCTGCCCGCCCTTCGTCCTTTCTGTGTTGTGCTGCCCACCCTTCCTCCGTTGTCTGTGTTGTCCTGCCAGCCCTTCCTCTGTTGTCTGTGTTGTCCCGCCTGCCTTTTCTGCGTTTTCTGTGTTGTGCCACATTCCTCCGTTGTCTGCGTTGTGCCCTCCACCCGCCCTCCCTTCCTCCGTTGTCTGTAGTGTTTCGCCCGCCCTTCCTCTGTTGCCTGTGTTGTCCCGCCCTTCCTCCGTTGTCTTTTTTGCCCCACCCACCCGCCCGCCTTTCCTCCTTTGTCTGTGTTGTCCCAGCCGCCCGCCTTTCCGCCGTTGTCTGTGTTGTCCCACCCGCCCGCCTTTCCTCCGTTGTCTGTGTTGTCCCGCCCTTCCTCCGTTGTCTGTGTTGTCCCACCCGCCCGCCCTTCCTCCGTTGTCTGTGTTGTCCCACCCGCCCGCCCTTCCTCCGTTGTCTGTGTTGTCCCACCCGCCCGCCCTTCCTCCGTTGTCTGTGTTGTCCCACCCGCCCGCCCTTCCTCCGTTGTTTGTTGTCCCACCCGCCCGCCCTTCCTCCGTTGTCTGTGTTGTCCCACCCGCCCACCCTTCCTCCGTTGTCTGTGTTGTCCCACCCGCCCACCCTTCCTCCGTTGTCTGTGTTGTCCCACCCTTCCTCCGTTGTCTGTGTTGTCCCGCCCGCCCTTCCTCCGTTGTCTGTGTTGTCCCGCCCGCCCTTCCTCCGTTGTCTGTGTTGTCCCGCCCGCCCTTCCTCCGTTGTCTGTGTTGTCCCGCCCGCCCTTCCTCCGTTGTCTGTGTTGTCCCGCCCGCCCTTCCTCCGTTGTCTGTGTTGTCCCGCCCGCCCTTCCTCCGTTGTCTGTGTTGTCCCGCCCGCCCTTCCTCCGTTGTCTGTGTTGTCCTGCCCGCCCTTCCTCCGTTGTCTGTGTTGTCCCGCCTGCCCGCCCTTCCTCCGTTGTCTATGTTGAACCGCCCGCCCGCTGTTGTCTGTGTTGTCCCGCCCTTCCTCTGTTGTCTGTGTTGTGCCCCCCACCTGCCCTTCCTCCGTTATCTGTATTGTGCTCCCCCCACCGCCCTTCCTCCATTGTCTGTTGTGCCCCCCACCTATCCCCCTTCCTCTGTTGTCCCACCCGCCCGTCCTCCGTTGTCTGTGTTGTCCCACCCGCCCGCCCTTCCTCCGTTGTCTGTGTTGTCCTACCCGCCCGCCCTTCCTCCGGTGTCTGTTGTCCCACCCGCCCGCCCTTCCTCCGTTGTCTGTGTTGTCCCACCCGCCCGCCCTTCCTCCGTTGTCTGTGTTGTCCCACCCGCCTGCCCTTCCTCCGTTGTCTGTGTTGTCCCGCCCGCCCTTCCTCCGTTTTGTGTTGTCCCGCCCGCCCTTCCTCCGTTGTCTGTCCTGATCCTTCTGTTTCTGTGTTGTCCCGCCCGCCCTTCCTCCGTTGTCTGTGTTGTCCCGCCCGCCCTTCCTCCGTTGTCTGTGTTGTCCCGCCTGCCCGCCTTTCCTCCGTTGTCTGTGTTGTCCCGCCTGCCCGCCCTTCCTCCGTTGTCTGTGTTGTCCCGCCTGCCCGCCCTTCCTCCGTTGTCCGTGTTGTCCCGCCTGCCCGCCCTTCCTCCGTTGTCCGTGTTGTCCCGCCTGCCCGCCCTTCCTCCGTTGTCCCGCCTGCCCGCCCTTCCTCCGTTGTCTGTGTTGTCCCGCCTGCCGCCCTTCCTCCGTTGTCTGTGTTGTCCCGCCTGCCGCCCTTCCTCCGTTGTCTGTGTTGTCCCGCCTGCCCGCCCTTCCTCCGTTGTCTGTGTTGTCCCGCCTGCCCGCCCTTCCTCCGTTGTCTGTGTTGTCCCGCCTGCCCGCCCTTCCTCCGTTGTCTGTGTTGTCCCGCCCGCCCTCTTCTGTCCTTGTTGTACCGCCTGCCCTTCCTCCGTTGTCTGTGTTGTGTTGCCTGCCCGCCCTCTGTTGTCCCGCCCGCCCTTCCTCCGTTGTCTGTGTTGGCCCGCCCTTCCTCCGTTGTCGGTGTTGTACCGCCCGCCCTCTGTTGTCGGTGTTGTACCGCCCGCCCTCTGTTGTCGGTGTTGTACCGCCCGCCCTCTGTTGTCGGTGTTGTACCGCCCGCCCTCTGTTGTCGGTGTTGTACCGCCCGCCCTCTGTTGTCGGTGTTGTACCGCCCGCCGTCTGTTGTCGGTGTTGTACCGCCCGCCCTCTGTTGTCGGTGTTGTACCGCCCGCCCTCTGTTGTCGGTGTTGTACCGCCCGCCCTCTGTTGTCGGTGTTGTACCGCCCGCCCTCTGTTGTCGGTGTTGTACCGCCCGCCCTCTGTTGTCCGTGTTGTACCGCCCGCCCTCTGTTGTCCGTGTTGTACCGCCCGCCCTCTGTTGTCCGTGTTGTCCCGCCCGCCCTTCCTCCGTTGTCTGTGTTGTCCCGCCCGCCCTTCCTCCGTTGTCCGTGTTGTCCCGCCCGCCCTTCCTCCGTTGTCTGTGTTGTTCCGCCTCGCCCTTCCTCCGTTGTCTGTGTTGTCCCACCCGCCCGCCCTTCCTCCGTTGTCTGTGTTGTCCCACCCGCCCGCCCTTCCTCCGTTGTCTGTGTTGTCCCACCCGCCCGCCCTTCCTCCGTTGTCTGTGTTGTCCCACCCGCCTGCCCTTCCTCCGTTGTCTGTGTTGTCCCGCCCGCCCTTCCTCCGTTTTGTGTTGTCCCGCCCGCCCTTCCTCCGTTGTCTGTCCTGATCCTTCTGTTTCTGTGTTGTCCCGCCCGCCCTTCCTCCGTTGTCTGTGTTGTCCCGCCCTTCCTCTGTTGTCTGTGTTGTGCCCCCCACCTGCCCTTCCTCCGTTATCTGTATTGTGCTCCCCCCACCGCCCTTCCTCCATTGTCTGTTGTGCCCCCCCACCTATCCCCCCTTCCTCTGTTGTCCCACCCGCCCGCCCATCCTCCGTTGTCTGTGTTGTCCCACCCGCCCTTCCTCCGTTGTCTGTGTTGTCCCGCCTGCCCGCCCTTCCTCAGTTGTCTGTGTTGTCCCGCCCTTCCTCCGTTGTCTGTGTTGTCCCACCCGCCCGCCCTTCCTCCGTTGTCTGTGTTGTCCCACCCGCCCGCCCTTCCTCCGTTGTCTGTGTTGTCCCACCCGCCTGCCCTTCCTCCGTTGTCTGTGTTGTCCCGCCCTTCCTCCGTTTTGTGTTGTCCCGCCCGCCCTTCCTCCGTTGTCTGTGCTGATCCTTCTGTTTCTGTGTTGTCCCGCCTGCCCTTCCTCCGTTGTCTGTGTTGTCCCGCCTGCCCGCCCTTCCTCCGTTGTCCGTGTTGTCCCGCCTGCCCGCCCTTCCTCCGTTGTCTGTGTTGTCCCGCCTGCCCGCCCTTCCTCCGTTGTCTGTGTTGTCCCGCCTGCCACCCTTCCTCCGTTGTCTGTGTTGTCCCGCCTGCCCGCCCTTCCTCCGTTGTCTGTGTTGTCCCGCCTGCCCGCCCTTCCTCCGTTGTCTGTGTTGTCCCGCCCGCCCTCTTCTGTCCTTGTTGTACCGCCTGCCCTTCCTCCGTTGTCTGTGTTGTACCGCCCGCCCTCTGTTGTCGGTGTTGTACCGCCCGCCCTCTGTTGTCGATGTTGTACCGCCCGCCCTCTGTTGTCGGTGTTGTACCGCCCGCCCTCTGTTGTCGGTGTTGTACCGCCCGCCCTCTGTTGTCGGTGTTGTACCGCCCGCCCTCTGTTGTCGGTGTTGTACCGCCCGCCCTCTGTTGTCGGTGTTGTACCGCCCGCCCTCTGTTGTCGGTGTTGTACCGCCCGCCCTCTGTTGTCGGTGTTGTACCACCCGCCCTCTGTTGTCTGTGTTGTCCCGTCCGCCCGCCCTCTGTTGTCTGTGTTGTCCCGTCCGCCCGCCCTCTGTTGTCTGTGTTGTCCCGTCCGCCCGCCCTCTGTTGTCTGTGTTGTCCCGCCCGCCCTTCCTCCGTTATCTGTGTTGTCCCGCCCGCCCTTCCTCCGTTGTCTGTGTTGTCCCGCCTGCCCGCCCTTCCTCAGTTGTCTGTGTTGTCCCGCCCTTCCTCCGTTGTCTGTGTTGTCCCGCCCGCCCTCCCTTCCTCCATTGTCTGTGTTGTCCCGCCCGCCCTCCCTTCCTCCATTGTCTGTGTTGTCCTACCCGCCCGCCCTTCCTCCGGTGTCTGTTGTCCCACCCGCCCGCCCTTCCTCCGTTGTCTGTGTTGTCCCACCCGCCCGCCCTTCCTCCGTTGTCTGTGTTGTCCCACCCGCCCGCCCCTTCCTCCGTTGTCTGTGTTGTCCCACCCGCCCGCCCTTCCTCCGTTGTCTGTGTTGTCCCACCCGCCCTTCCTCCGTTGTCTGTGTTGTCCCGCCCGCCCTTCCTCCGTTGTCTGTGTTGTCCCGCCTGCCCGCCCTTCCTCCGTTGTCTGTGTTGAACCGCCCGCCCGCTGTTGTCAGTGTTGTACCCCCCGCCCTCGGTTATCTGTGTTGTCCCGTCCGCCCGCCCTCCGTTGTCTGTGTTGTCCCGCCCTTCCTCCGTTGTCTGTCTTGTCCCGCCCTTCCTCCGTTGTCTGTCTTGTCCCGCCCGCCCTTCCTCTGTTGTCTGTGTTGTGCCCCCCACCCGCCCGCCCGCCGTTGTCTGTGTTGTCCCACCCGCCCACCCATCCTCCGTTGTCTGTGTTGTCCCACCCGCCCATCCTCCGTTGTCTGTGTTGTCCCACCCGCCCGCCCATCCTCCGTTGTCAGTGTTGTCCGACCCACCCTTCCTCCGTTGTCTGTGTTGTCCCACCCGCCTGCCCTTCCTCCGTTGTCTGTGTTGTCCCACCCGCCTGCCCTTCCTCCGTTGTCTGTGTTGTCCCGCCCGCCCTTCCTCCGTTGTCTGTTTCCCCACCCACCCGCCCTTCCTCCGTTGTCTGTTTCCCCACCCACCCGCCCTTCCTCCGTTGTCTGTGTTGTCCCACCCGCCCTTCCTCCGTTGTCTGTGTTGTCCCGCCCACCCTTCCTCCGTTGTCTGTGCTGATCCTTCTGTTGTCTGTGTTGTCCCGCCCGCCCTTCCTCCAGTGTCTGTGTTGTCCCACCCGCCCATCCTCCGTTGTCAGTGTTGTCCGACCCACCCTTCCTCCGTTGTCTGTGTTGTCCCACCCGCCTGCCCTTCCTCCGTTGTCTGTGTTGTCCCGCCCGCCCTTCCTCCGTTGTCTGTTTCCCCACCCACCCGCCCTTCCTCCGTTGTCTGTGTTGTCCCACCCGCCCGCCCTTCCTCCGTTGTCTGTGTTGTCCCACCCGCCCTTCCTCCGTTGTCTGTGTTGTCCCGCCCACCCTTCCTCCGTTGTTTGTGTTGTCCTGCCTGCCCTTCCTCCGTTGTCTGTGCTGATCCTTCTGTTGTCTGTGTTGTCCCGCCCGCCCTTCCTCCAGTGTCTGTGTTGTCCCGCCTGCCCGCCCTTCCTCCGTTGTCTGTGTTGTCCCGCCCGCCCTCTTCTGTCCTTGTTGTACCGCCTGCCCTTCCTCCGTTGTCTGTGTTGTACTGCCTGTCCGCCCTCTGTTGTCCCGCCCGCCCTTCCTCCGTTGTCGGTGTTGTACCGCCCGCCCTCTGTTGTCGGTGTTGTACCGCCCGCCCTCTGTTGTCGGTGTTGTACCGCCCGCCCTCTGTTGTCGGTGTTGTACCGCCCGCCCTCTGTTGTCGGTGTTGTAGCGCCCGCCCTCTGTTGTCGGTGTTGTACCGCCCGCCCTCTGTTGTCGGTGTTGTACCGCCCGCCCTCTGTTGTCGGTGTTGTACCGCCCGCCCTCTGTTGTCGGTGTTGTACCGCCCGCCCTCTGTTGTCGGTGTTGTACCGCCCGCCCTCTGTTGTCGGTGTTGTACCGCCCTTCCTCCGTTATCTCTGTTGTCCCGCCCGCCCTCTGCTGTCTGTGTTGTCCCGTCTGCCCGCCCTCTGTTGTCTGTGTTGTCCCGCCCGCCCTTCCTCCATTGTCCATGTTGGCCCGCCCGCCCTTCCTCCGTTATCTGTGTTGTCCCGCCTGCCCTTCCTCCGTTGTCTGTGTTGTACTGCCTGCCCGCCCTCTGTTGTCCCGCCCGCCCTTCCTCCGTTGTCTGTGTTGGCCCGCCCGCCCTTCCTCCGTTGTCTGTGTTGGCCCGCCCTTCTCCGTTGTCAGTGTTGCTACCTCCATTGTCCCCACTCACCCGCCCTCCCTTCTCTGTCTGTGATGCTCTGCTTACCCACCCGCCCTCTCTTCACTGTCTGTGATGACCCGCCCTCTCTTCGCTGTCTGTGATGACCTGCCCTCTCTTCGCTGTCTGTGATGTAGCGCCCATCCGCCCTCTCTTCACTGTCGGTGATGACCCGCCCTCTCTTCGCTGTCTGTGATGACCCGCCCACCGGCCCCCTCAACACTCTGTGATGACCCACCCGCCCCCCTTTGCTGTCTGTGTAGCCCCGCCTGCCCTCCCTTCGATGTCTGTGTTTTCCCACCCCGCCTACCTGCCCTGCCTTTGTCTGTCGCCCACCCGCCCTCCGTTGTTCGTGCCGCCCACCATCCCTTCCTTTGTTGTCTGTGTTGTCCCACCCTTCCTCTGTCTGTTGTACCCCCCACCTGCCCTTCCTCCGTTAACTGTATTGTGCTCCTATACAGCCGCCCGCCATTCCTCCATTGTCTGTTGTGCTCCCCCACCCCCCTTCCTTCCTCCATTGTCTGTGTTGTCCCACCCGCCCGCCCTTCCTCCGTTGTCTGTGTTGTCCCACGCGCCCGCCCTTCCTCCGTTGTCTGTGTTGTCCCAACCGCCCGCCCTTCCTCCGTTGTCTGTGTTGTCCCAACCGCCCGCCCTTCCTCCGTTGTCTGTGTTGTCCCACCCGCCCGCCCTTCCTCCGTTGTCTGTGTTGTCCCACCCGCCCGCCCTTCCTCCGTTGTCTGTGTTGTCCCACCCGCCCGCCCTTCCTCCGTTGTCTGTGTTGTCCCACCCGCCCGCCCTTCCTCCGTTGTCTGTGTTGTCCCACCCGCCCGCCCTTCCTCGGTTGTCTGTGTTGTCCCACCCGCCCGCCCTTCCTCGGTTGTCTGTGTTGTCCCACCCGCCCGCCCTTCCTCCGTTGTCTGTGTTGTCCCACCCGCCCGCCTTCTTCCTCCGTTGTCTGTGTTGTCCCACCCGCCCGCCCTTCCTCCGTTGTCTGTGTTGTCCCACCCGCCCGCCCTTCCTCCGTTGTCTGTGTTGTCCCACCCGCCCGCCCTTCCTCCGTTGTCTGTGTTGTCCCGCCCGCCCTTCCTCCGTTGTCTGTGTTGTCCCGCCCGCCCTTCCTCCGTTGTCTGTGTTGTCCCGCCCGCCCTTCCTCCGTTGTCTGTGTTGTCCCACCCGCCCTTCCTCCGTTGTCTGTGTTGTCCCACCCGCCCGCCCTTCCTCCGTTGTCTGTGTTGTCCCACCCACCCTTCTTCCGTTGTCTGTGTTGTCCCACCCGCCCGCCCTTCCCTCCGTTGTCTGTGTTGTCCCACCCACCCGCCCCTTCCTCCGTTGTCTGTGTTGTCCCACCCGCCCGCCCTTCCTCCGTTGTCTGTGTTGTCCCACCCGCCCTTCCTCCGTTGTCTGTGTTGTCCCACCCGCCCGCCCTTCCTCCGTTGTCTGTGTTGTCCCACCCGCCCGCCCCTTCCTCCGTTGTCTGTGTTGTCCCACCCACCCGCCCTTCCTCCGTTGTCTGTGTTGTCCCACCCACCCGCCCTTCCTCCGTTGTCTGTGTTGTCCCACCCACCCGCCCTTCCTCCGTTGTCTGTGTTGTCACACCCACCCGCCCTTCCTCCGTTGTCTGTGTTGTCCCACCCACCCGCCCCTTCCTCCGTTGTCTGTGTTGTCCCACCCACCCGCCCTTCCTCCGTTGTCTGTGTTGTCCCACCCACCCGCCCCTTCCTCCGTTGTCTGTGTTGTCCCACCCACCCGCCCTTCCTCCGTTGTCTGTGTTGTCCCACCCACCCTTCCTCCGTTGTCTGTGTTGTCCCACCCACCCTTCCTCCGTTGTCTGTGTTGTCCCACCCACCCTTCCTCCGTTGTCTGTGTTGTCCCACCCACCCTTCCTCCGTTGTCTGTGTTGTCCCACCCACCCGCCCATCCTCCGTTGTCTGTGTTGTCCCACCCACCCGCCCTTCCTCCGTTGTCTGTGTTGTCCCACCCACCCGCCCTTCCTCCGTTGTCTGTGTTGTCCCACCCACCCGCCCTTCCTCCGTTGTCTGTGTTGTCCCACCCGCCCTTCCTCCGTTGTCTGTGTTGTCCCACCCGCCCTTCCTCCGTTGTCTGTGTTGTCCCACCCGCCCTTCCTCCGTTGTCTGTGTTGTCCCACCCGCCCTTCCTCCGTTGTCTGTGTTGTCCCACCCACCCGCCCTTCCTCCGTTGTCTGTGTTGTCCCACCCACCCGCCCTTCCTCCGTTGTCTGTGTTGTCCCACCCACCCGCCCTTCCTCCGTTGTCTGTGTTGTCCCACCCACCCTTCCTCCGTTGTCTGTGTTGTCCCACCCACCCGCCCGGCCTTCCTCCATTGTCTGTGTAGTCCCACCCACCCGCCCTTCCTCCGTTGTCTGTGTAGTCCCACCCACCCGCCCTTCCTCCGTTGTCTGTGTAGTCCCACCCACCCGCCCTTCCTCCGTTGTCTCCGTTGTCTGTGTTGGCCCGCCCTTCCTCCGTTGTCTCCGTTGTCTGTGTTGGCCCGCCCTTCCTCCGTTGTCTCCGTTGTCTGTGTTGGCCCGCCCCTTCCTCCGTTGTCTGTGTTGGCCCGCCCTTCCTCCGTTGTCTGTGTTGGCCCGCCCTTCCTCCGTTGTCTGTGTTGTCCCGCCCGCCTGCCCTTCCTCCGTTGTCTGTGTTGCCCCGCCCACCCGCCCCTCCTCTGTTGTCTGTGTTGCACCGCCCACCCGCCCTTCCTCCGTTGTCTGTGTTGCCACGCCCACCCGCCCTTCCTCCGTTGTCTGTGTTGCCACGCCCACCCGCCCTTCCTCCATTGTCTGTGTTGTCCCGCCCGCCCTTCCTCCGTTGTTTGTGTTGTCCCGCCTGCCCGCCTTTCCTCCGTTGTCTGTGTTGTCCCACCTGCCCTTCCTCCGTTGTCTGTGTTGTCCCGCTTGCCCGCCCTTCCTCCGCTGTCTGTGTTGTGCCCCCTCTCCCGCCTGCCCTTTCTCCGTTGTCTGTGTTGTGCCACATTCCTCCGTTGTCTGCGTTGTGCCCCTCACCTGCCCTTCCTCCGTTATCTGTATTGTGCTCCCCCCCACCGCCCGCCCTTCCTCCATTGTCTGTTGTGCCCCTCCACCTAACCCCCCTTCCTCCGTTGTCTGTGTTGGGCCCACCCGCCCTTCCTCCGTTGTCTGTGTTGTCCCACCCGCCCTTCCTCTGTTGTCTGTGTTGTCCCACCCGCCCGCCCTTCCTCCGTTGTCTGTGTTGTCCCACCCGCCCGCCCTTCCTCCGTTGTCTGTGTAGTCCCACCCGCCCGCCCTTCCTCCGTTGTCTGTGTAGTCCCACCCGCCCGCCCTTCCTCCGTTGTCTGTGTAGTCCCACCCGCCCGCCCTTCCTCCGTTGTCTGTGTAGTCCCACCCGCCCGCCCTTCCTCCGTTGTCTGTGTAGTCCCACCCGCCCGCCCTTCCTCCGTTGTCTGTGTAGTCCCGCCCGCCCTTCCTCCGTTGTCTGTGTTGTCCCGCCCGCCCTTCCTCCGTTGTCTGTGTTGTCCCACCCGCCCGCCCTTCCTCCGTTGTCTGTGTTGTCCCACCCGCCCGCCCTTCCTCCGTTGTCTGTGTTGTCCCGCCCGCCCTTCCTCCGTTGTCTGTGTTGTCCCACCCGCCCGCCCTTCCTCCGTTGTCTGTGTTGTCCCACCCGCCCGCCCTTCCTCCGTTGTCTGTGTTGTCCCACCCGCCCGCCCTTCCTCCGTTGTCTGTGTTGTCCCACCCGCCCTTCCTCTGTTGTCTGTGTTGTCCCACCCACCCGCCCTTCCTCCGTTGTCTGTTGTCCCACCCACCCGCCCTTCCTCCGTTGTCTGTTGTCCCACCCACCCGCCCTTCCTCCGTTGTCTGTGTTGTCCCACCCACCCTTCCTCCGTTGTCTGTGTTGTCCCACCCACCCGCCCGCCCTTCCTCCGTTGTCTGTGTAGTCCCACCCACCCGCCCTTCCTCCGTTGTCTGTGTTGTCCCACCCACCCGCCCTTCCTCCGTTGTCTGTGTTGTCCCACCCACCCGCCCTTCCTCCGTTGTCTGTGTTGGCCCGCCCTTCCTCCGTTGTCTGTGTTGGCCCGCCCTTCCTCCGTTGTCTGTGTTGGCCCGCCCTTCCTCCGTTGTCTGTGTTGTCCCGCCCGCCTGCCCTTCCTCCGTTGTCTGTGTTGCCCCGCCCACCCGCCCCTCCTCTGTTGTCTGTGTTGCACCGCCCACCGCCCCTCCTCTGTTGTCTGTGTTGCACCGCCCACCCGCCTTCCTCCGTTGTCTGTGTTGCCACGCCCACCCGCCCTTCCTCCGTTGTCTGTGTTGCCACGCCCACCCGCCCCTTCCTCCATTGTCTGTGTTGTCCCGCCCGCCCTTCCTCCGTTGTTTGTGTTGTCCCGCCTGCCCGCCTTTCCTCCGTTGTCTGTGTTGTCCCACCTGCCCTTCCTCCGTTGTCTGTGTTGTCCCGCTTGCCCGCCCTTCCTCCGCTGTCTGTGTTGTGCCCCCTCTCCCACCCGCCCTTCCTCTGTTGTCTGTGCTGTCCCACCCGCCCGCCCTTCCTCCGTTGTCTGTGCTGTCCCACCCGCCCGCCCTTCCTCCGTTGTCTGTGCTGTCCCACCCGCCCGCCCTTCCTCCGTTGTCTGTGCTGTCCCACCCGCCCGCCCTTCCTCCGTTGTCTGTGCTGTCCCACCCGCCCGCCCTTCCTCCGTTGTCTGTGTTGTCCCACCCGCCCTTCCTCCGTTGTCTGTGTTGTCCCACCCACCCGCCCTTCCTCCGTTGTCTGTGTTGTCCCACCCACCCGCCCTTCCTCCGTTGTCTGTGTTGTCCCACCCACCCGCCCTTCCTCCGTTGTCTGTGTTGTCCCGCCCGCCCTTCCTCCGTTGTCTGTGTTGTCCCACCCACCCGCCCTTCCTCCGTTGTCTGTGTTGTCCCACCCACCCGCCCTTCCTCCGTTGTCTGTGTTGTCCCACCCACCCGCCCTTCCTCCGTTGTCTGTGTTGTCCCGCCCTTCCTCCGTTGTCTGTGTTGTCCCACCCACCCGCCCTTCCTCCGTTGCCTGTGTTGTCCCACCCACCCTTCCTCCGTTGTCTGTGTTGTCCCACCCACCCGCCCTTCCTCCGTTGTCTGTGTTGCCCCGCCCACCCGCCCCTCTGTTGTCTGTGTTGCACCGCCCACCCGCCCCTCCTCTGTTGTCTGTGTTGCCACGCCCACCCGCCCTTCCTCCATTGTCTGTGTTGTCCCGCCCGCCCTTCCTCCGTTGTTTGTGTTGTCCCGCCTGCCCGCCTTTCCTCCGTTGTCTGTGTTGTCCCGCCTGCCCGCCTTTCCTCCGTTGTCTGTGTTGTCCCACCTGCCCTTCCTCCGTTGTCTGTGTTGTCCCGCTTGCCCGCCCTTTCTCCGTTGTCTGTGTTGTGCCACATTCCTCCGTTGTCTGCGTTGTGCCCCTCACCTGCCCTTCCTCCGTTATCTGTATTGTGCTCCCCCACCGCCCGCCCTTCCTCCATTGTCTGTTGTGCCCCTCCACCTAACCCCCCTTCCTCCGTTGTCTGTGTTGTCCCACCCGCCCTTCCTCTGTTGTCTGTGTTGTCCCACCCGCCCTTCCTCCGTTGTCTGTGTTGTCCCACCCGCCCGCCCTTCCTCCGTTGTCTGTGTTGTCCCACCCGCCCGCCCTTCCTCCGTTGTCTGTGTAGTCCCACCCGCCCGCCCTTCCTCCGTTGTCTGTGTAGTCCCACCCGCCCGCCCTTCCTCCGTTGTCTGTGTAGTCCCACCCGCCCGCCCTTCCTCCGTTGTCTGTGTAGTCCCACCCGCCCGCCCTTCCTCCGTTGTCTGTGTAGTCCCACCCGCCCGCCCTTCCTCCGTTGTCTGTGTAGTCCCACCCGCCCTTCCTTCCTCCGTTGTCTGTGTAGTCCCACCCGCCCGCCCTTCCTCCGTTGTCTGTGTAGTCCCGCCCGCCCTTCCTCCGTTGTCTGTGTAGTCCCGCCCGCCCTTCCTCCGTTGTCTGTGTTGTCCCACCCGCCCTTCCTCCGTTGTCTGTGTTGTCCCACCCGCCCTTCCTCCGTTGTCTGTGTTGTCCCACCCGCCCTTCCTCCGTTGTCTGTGTTGTCCCACCCGCCCGCCCTTCCTCCGTTGTCTGTGTTGTCCCACCCGCCCTTCCTCCATTGTCTTTGTCCCACCCGCCCTTCCTCTGTTGTCTGTGTTGTCCCACCCGCCCGCCCTTCCTCCGTTGTCTGTGTTGTCCCGCCCGCCCTTCCTCCGTTGTGTGTTGTCCCGCCTGCCCTTCCTTCCTCCGTTGTTTGTGTTGTCCCGCCTGCCCGCCCTTCCTCCGTTGTCTGTGTTGTCCCGCTTGCCCACCCTTCCTCCGTTGTCTGTGTTGTCCCGCCCGCCCTCTGCTGTCCTTGTTGTACCGCCCGCCCTTCCTCCGTTGTGTGTTGTCCTGCCTGCCCTTCCTTCCTCCGTTGTTTGTGTTGTCCCGCCTGCCCGCCGTTCCTCCGTTGTCTGTGTTGTCCCGCTTGCCCACCCTTCCTCCGTTGTCTGTGTTGTCCCGCCCGCCCTCTGCTGTCCTTGTTGTACCGCCTGCCCTTCCTCCGTTGTCTGTGTTGTACTGCCTGCCCGCCCTCTGTTGTCCCGCCCGCCCTTCCTCCGTTGTCTGTGTTGGCCGGCCGGCCCGCCCTTCCTCCGTTGTCTGTGTTGGCCCGCCCTTCCTCCGTTGTCTGTGTTGGCCCGCCCTTCCTCTGTTGTCTGTGTTGGCCCGCCCGCCCTTCCTCCGTTGTCTGTGTTGGCCCGCCCTCCCTTCCTCCGTTGTCTGTGTTGTCCTGTCCGCCCACCCTCTGTTGTCTGTGTTGTCCCGCCCTGCCTTCCTCCGTTGTCTGTGTTGTGCCCCTCTCCCGCCTGCCCTTTCTCCGTTGTCTGTGTTGTGCCACATTCCTCCGTTGTCTGCGTTGTGCCCCTCACCTGCCCCTTCCTCCGTTATCTGTATTGTGCTCCCCCCCACCGCCCGCCCCTTCCTCCAGTGGCTGTTGTGTCCCTCCACCTAACCCCCTTCCTCCGTTGTCTGTGTAGTCCCACCCGCCCGCCCTTCCTCCGTTGTCTGTGTAGTCCCACCCGCCCGCCCTTCCTCCGTTGTCTGTGTAGTCCCACCCGCCCGCCCTTCCTCCGTTGTCTGTGTAGTCCCACCCGCCCTTCCTCCGTTGTCTGTGTAGTCCCACCCGCCCTTCCTCCGTTGTTTGTGTAGTCCCACCCGCCCTTCCTCCGTTGTCTGTGTAGTCCCACCCGCCCTTCCTCCGTTGTCTGTGTAGTCCCACCCGCCCTTCCTCCGTTGTCTGTGTAGTCCCACCCGCCCTTCCTCCGTTGTCTGTGTAGTCCCACCCGCCCTTCCTCCGTTGTCTGTGTAGTCCCACCCGCCCGCCCTTCCTCCGTTGTCTGTGTTGTCCCACCCGCCCGCCCTTCCTCCGTTGTCTGTGTTGTCCCACCCGCCCGCCCTTCCTCCGTTGTCTGTGTTGTCCCACCCGCCTCGCCCTTCCTCCGTTGTCTGTGTTGTCCCACCCGCCCGCCCTTCCTCCGTTGTCTGTGTTGTCCCGCCCGCCCTTCCTCCGTTGTCTGTGTTGTCCCGCCCTTCCGCCCTTCCTCCGTTGTCTGTGTTGTCCCACCCGCCCGCCCTTCCTCCGTTGTCTGTGTTGTCCCACCCGCCCGCCCTTCCTCCGTTGTCTGTGTTGTCCCACCCGCCCGCCCTTCCTCCGTTGTCTGTGTTGTCCCGCCCGCCGTTCCTCCGTTGTCTGTGTTGTCCCGCCCGCCGTTCCTCCGTTGTCTGTGTTGTCCCGCCCTTCCTTCCTCCGTTGTCTGTGTTGTCCCACCCGCCCTCCCTTCCTCCGTTGTCTGTGTTGTCCCACCCGCCCTCCCTTCCTCCGTTGTCTGTGTTGTCCCACCCGCCCTTCCTCCGTTGTCTGTGCAGTCCCACCCGCCCACCCTTCCTCCGTTGTCTGTGCAGTCCCACCCGCCCACCCTTCCTCCGTTGTCTGTAGTCCCACCCGCCCGCCCTTCCTCCGTTGTCTGTGTAGTCCCACCCGCCCTTCCTCCGTTGTCTGTGTAGTCCCGCCCGCCCTTCCTCCGTTGTCTGTGTAGTCCCACCCGCCCTTCCTCCGTTGTCTGTGTAGTCCCACCCGCCCGCCTTTCCTCCGTTGTCTGTGTAGTCCCACCCGCCCGCCCTTCCTCCGTTGTCTGTGTAGTCCCACCCGCCCGCCCTTCCTCCGTTGTCTGTGTAGTCCACCCGCCCGCCCTTCCTCCGTTGTCCGTGTTGCCCTTCCTCCGTTGTCCGTGTTGTCCCACCCGCCCGCCCTTCCTCCGTTGTCTGTGTTGTCCCGCCCGCCCTTCCTCCGTTGTCTGTGTTGTCCCGCCTGCCCGCCCTCTGTTGTGTGTTTTGGCCCTCCCTTCCTCCGTTGTCTGTATCGGCCCGCCCGCCCTCCCTTCCTCCGTTGTCTGTGTTGTCCCGCCCTTCCTCCGTTGTCTGTATTGGCCCGCCCGCCCTGCCTCCGTTGTCTGTGTTGTCTCGCCCGCCCTTCCTCCGTTGTCTGTGTTGTCTGGCCCGCCCTTCCTCTGTTGTCTGTGTTGTCCCACCCGCCCGCCCTTCCTCTGTTGTCTGTGTTGTCCCACCCGCCCGCCCTTCCTCTGTTGTCTGTGTTGTCCCACCCGCCCGCCCTTCCTCTGTTGTCTGTGTTGTCCCACCCGCCCGCCCTTCCTCTGTTGTCTGTGTTGTCGCGCCTGCCCGCCCTTCCTCCCTCCTTTGTGTGTTGTGCCCCCGCTTGCCTGCCCATCCTCCTTTGTCTGTGTTGTGCCCCCCCGCCTGCCCGCCCTTCCTCCTTTGTCTGTGTTGTGCTCCCCCCATCTTCGCGCCCTTCCTCCGTTGTCTGTGTTTGCCCACCCTCCCTTCCTCCGTTGTCTGTGTTGTGCCCCCCCACCTACCTCCCCTTCCTCCGTTGTCTGTGTTGTCCCAGCCGCCCTTCCTCCGTTGTCTGTGTTGGCCAGCCCGCCCTTCCTCCGTTGTCTGTGTTGTCTGGCCTGCCCTTCCTCCGTTGTCTGTGTTGTCCCACCCGCCCGCCCTTCCTCCGTTGTCTGTGTTGTCCCACCCGCCCGCCCTTCCTCCGTTGTCTGTGTTGTCCCGCCCGCCCTTCCTCCGTTGTCTGTGTTGTCCCGCCCGCCCTTCCTCCGTTGTCTGTGTTGTCCCACCCGCCCGCCCTTCCTCCGTTGTCTGTGTTGTCCCACCCGCCCGCCCTTCCTCCGTTGTCTGTGTTGTCCCACCCGCCCTTCCTCTGTTGTCTGTGTTATCCCACCCGCCTGCCGGCCCTTCCTCTGTTGTCTGTGTTATCCCACCCGCCTGCCGGCCCTTCCTCTGTTGTCTGTGTTATCCCACCCGCTTGCCCGCCCTTCCTCCGTTGTCTGTGTTGTCCCACCCGCCCGCCCTTCCTCTGTTGTCTGTGTTGTCCCACCCGCCCGCCCTTCCTCTGTTGTCTGTGTTGTCCCACCCGCCCGCCCTTCCTCTGTTGTCTGTGTTGTCCCACCCGCCCGCCCTTCCTCTGTTGTCTGTGTTGTCCCACCCGCCCGCCCTTCCTCTGTTGTCTGTGTTGTCCCACCCGCCCGCATTTCCTCTGTTGTCTGTGTTGTCCCACCCGCCCACCCTTCCTCTGTTGTCTGTTGTCCCACCCGCCCTTCATCTGTTGTCTGTGTTGTCCCGCCCGCCCTTCCTCTGTTGTCTGTGTTGTCCGCCCTTCCTCTGTTGTTTGTGTTGTCCCACCAGCCCGCCCTTCCTCTGTTGTCTGTGTTGTCGCGCTTGCCCGCCCTTCCTCCCTCCTTTGTGTGTTGTGCCCCGCTTGCTCGCCCATCCTCCTTTGTCTGTGTTGTGCCCCCCGCCCTTCCTCCTTTGTCTGTGTTGTGCTCCCCCACCTGCCCGCCCTTCCTCCGTTGTCTGTGTTGGCCCACCCGCCCTTCCTCCGTTGTCTGTGTTGTGCCCCCCCACCTACCTCCCCTTCCTCCGTTGTCTGTGTTGTCCCGCCCGCCCTTCCTCCGTTGTCTGTGTTGTCCCGCCCGCCCTTCCTCCGTTGTCTGTGTTGGCCCGCCCGCCCTTCCTCCGTTGTCTGTGTTGGCCCGCCCGCCCTTCCTCCGTTGTCTGTGTTGGCCCGCCTGCCCTTCCTCCGTTGTCTGTGTTGGCCCGCCTGCCCTTCCTCCGTTGTCTGTGTTGGCCCGCCCGCCCTTCCTCCGTTGTCAGTGTTGGCCCGCCCGCCCTTCCTCCGTTGTCTGTGTTGGCCTTCCCGCCCTTCCTCCGTTGTCTGTGTTGGTCCGCCCTTCCCTCCTCAGTTGTCTGTGTTGGCCCGGCCGCCCTTCCTCCGTTGTCTGTGTTGGCCCTTCCTTTCTCCGTTGTCTGTATTGGCCCGCCCTTTCTCCGTTGTCTGTATTGGCCCGCCCTTCCTTTCTCCGTTGTCTGTATTGGCCCGCCCTTCCTTTCTCCGTTGTCTGTATTGGCCCGCCCTTCCTTTCTCCGTTGTCTGTATTGGCCCGCCCTTCCTTTCTCCGTTGTCTGTATTGGCCCGCCCTTCCTTTCTCCGTTGTCTGTATTGGCCCGCCCTTCCTTTCTCCGTTGTCTGTATTGGCCCGCCCTTCCTTTCTCCGTTGTCTGTATTGGCCCGCCCTCCCTTCCTCCGTTGTCTGTGTTGGCCCGCCCTTCCTCCGTTGCGTGTGTTGGCCCACCTGCCCGCCCTTCCTCCGTTGCATGTGTTGGCCCACCCGCCCGCTCTTCCTCAGTTGCCTGTGTTGGCCCACCCGCCCGCTCTTCCTCCGTTGCCTGTGTTGGCCCACCCGCCCGCTCTTCCTCCGTTGCCTGTGTTGGCCCACCCGCCCGCCCTTCCTCCGTTGCCTGTGTTGGCCCACCGCCCGCCCTTCCTCCGTTGCCTGTGTTGGCCCACCCGCCCGCCCTTCCTCCATTGTCTGTGTTGGCCCGCCCGCCCTTCCTCCGTTGTCTGTGTTGGCCTTCCCGCCCTTCCTCCGTTGTCTGTGTTGGCCTTCCCGCCCTTCCTCCGTTGTCTGTGTTGGCCCGCCCGCCCTTCCTCAGTTGTCTGTGTTGGCCCGCCCGCCCTTCCTCCGTTGTCTGTGTTGGCCCTTCCTTTCTCCGTTGTCTGTATTGGCCCGCCCTTCCTTTCTCCGTTGTCTGTATTGGCCCGCCCTTCCTTTCTCCGTTGTCTGTATTGGCCCGCCCTTCCTTTCTCCGTTGTCTATATTGGCCCGCCCTCCCTTCCTCCGTTGTCTGTGTTGGCCCGCCCTTCCTCCGTTGCGTGTGTTGGCCCACCTGCCCGCCCTTCCTCCGTTGCGTGTGTTGGCCCACCCGCCTGCTCTTCCTCCGTTGCCTGTGTTGGCCCACCCGCCCGCTCTTCCTCCGTTGCCTGTGTTGGCCCACCCGCCCGCTCTTCCTCCGTTGCCTGTGTTGGCCCACCCGCCCGCCCTTCCTCCGTTGCCTGTGTTGGCCCACCCGCCCGCCCTTCCTCCGTTGCCTGTGTTGGCCCACCCGCCCGCCCCTTCCTCCGTTGCCTGTGTTGGCCCACCCGCCCGCCCTTCCTCCGTTGCCTGTGTTGGCCCACCCGCCCTTCCTCCGTTGCCTGTGTTGGCCCACCCGCCCGCCCTTCCTCCGTTGCCTGTGTTGGCCCACCCGCCCGCCCTTCCTCCGTTGCCTGTGTTGGCCCACTCGCCCGCCCTTCCTCCGTTGCCTGTGTTGGCCCACCCGCCCGCCCTTCCTCCGTTGCCTGTGTTGGCCCACCCGCCCTTCCTCCGTTGCCTGTGTTGGCCCACCGCCCGCCCTTCCTCCGTTGCCTGTGTTGGCCCACCGCCCGCCCTTCCTCCGTTGCCTGTGTTGGCCCACCGCCCGCCCTTCCTCCGTTGCCTGTGTTGGCCCACCCGCCCTTCCTCCGTTGTGTGTGTTGGCCCACCCGCCCGCCCTTCCTCCGTTGTGTGTGTTGGCCCACCCACCCTTCCTCCATTGTCTGTGTTGGCCCACCCACCCTTCCTCCATTGTCTGTGTTGTGCCCCCCCCCACCTACCTCCCCTTCCTCCGTTGTCTGTGTTGGCCTGCCCGCCCTTCCTCCGTTGTCTGTGTTGGCCCGCCCGCCCTTCCTCCGTTGTCTGTGTTGGCCCGCCCGCCCTTCCTCAGTTGTCTGTGTTGGCCCGCCCGCCCTTCCTCCGTTGTCTGTTTTGGCCCTTCCTTTCTCCGTTGTCTGTATTGGCCCGCCCTTCCTTTCTCCGTTGTCTGTATTGGCCCGCCCTTCCTTTCTCCGTTGTCTGTATTGGCCCGCCCTTCCTTTCTCCGTTGTCTGTATTGGCCCGCCCTCCCTTCCTCCGTTGTCTGTGTTGGCCCGCCCTTCCTTCGTTGCGTGTGTTGGCCCACCTGCCCGCCCTTCCTCCGTTGCGTGTGTTGGCCCACCCGCCTGCTCTTCCTCCGTTGCATGTGTTGGCCCACCCGCCCGCTCTTCCTCCGTTGCCTGTGTTGGCCCACCCGCCCGCCCTTCCTCCGTTGCCTGTGTTGGCCCACCCGCCCGCCCTTCCTCCGTTGCCTGTGTTGGCCCACCCGCCCGCCCTTCCTCCGTTGCCTGTGTTGGCCCACCGCCCGCCCTTCCTCCGTTGCCTGTGTTGGCCCGCCCGCCCTTCCTCCGTTGCCTGTGTTGGCCCACCCGCCCTTCCTCCGTTGCCTGTGTTGGCCCACCCGCCCGCCCTTCCTCCGTTGCCTGTGTTGGCCCACCCGCCCGCCCTTCCTCCGTTGCCTGTGTTGGCCCACCCGCCTGCCCTTCCTCCATTGCCTGTGTTGGCCCACCCGCCCGCCCTTCCTCCATTGCCTGTGTTGGCCCACCCTTCCTCGGTTGTCTGTGTTGGCCCACCCGCCCGCCCTTCCTCGGTTGTCAGTGTTGGCTCACCCGCCCGCCCTTCCTCGGTTGTCTGTGTTGGCCCGCCCTTCCTCTGTTGTCTGTGTTGGCCCGCCCTTCCTCGGTTGTCTGTGTTGGCCCACCCGCCCGCCCTTCCTCCGTTGACTTTGTTGGCCCACCCGCCCGCCCTTCCTCCGTTGTCTGTGTTGGCCCACCCGCCCGCCCTTCCTCCGTTGTCTGTGTTGGCCCACCCGCCCGCCCTTCCTCCGTTGTCTGTGTTGGCCCACCCGACCGCCCTTCCTCCGTTGTCTGTGTTGGCCCACCCTTCCTCCGTTGTCTGTGTTGGCCCACCCGCCCGCCCTTCCTCCGTTGTCTGTGTTGGCCCACCCTTCCTCCGTTGTCTGTGTTGGCCCACCCGCCCGCCCTTCCTCCGTTGTCTGTGTTGGCCCACCCGCCCGCCCGCCCTTCCTCCGTTGTCTGTGTTGGCCCACCCGCCCGCCCGCCCTTCCTCCGTTGTCTGTGTTGGCCCACCCGCCCGCCCTTCCTCCGTTGTCTGTGTTGGCCCACCCGCCCTCCCTTCCTCCGTTGTCTGTGTTGGCCCACCCGCCCTCCCTTCCTCCGTTGTCTGTGTTGGCCCACCCGCCCGCACTTCCTCCGTTGTCTGTGTTGGCCCACCCGCCCGCCCTTCCTCCGTTGTCTGTGTTGGCCCACCCGCCCGCCCTTCCTCCGTTGTCTGTGTTTTCCCGCCCGCCCTTCCTCCGTTGTCTGTGTTTTCCCGCCCGCCCTTCCTCCGTTGTCTGTGTTTTCCCGCCCGCCCTTCCTCCGTTGTCTGTTTTCCCGCCCGCCCTTCCTCCGTTGTCTGTGTTTTCCCGCCCTTCCTCCGTTGACTGGGATGTCCCGCCCACCCGCCCTTCGTTGACTGGGATGTCCCGCCCACCCGCCCTTCGTTGACTGGGATGTCCCGCCCACCCGCCCTTCGTTGACTGGGATTGCCTGCCCACCTGCCCTTCGTTGACTGGGATGTCCCGCCGGCAGAAGAGAAGGTGTTTTATTCACAAAGCCTCTTATGTGCATCATTCTGTGTTACTCCTGCACTTGGTGTAATGTGCTGCTGCTTTTCGGAATTTAGAACACTTTTAAATCCAATCCTCATATCTCCATCTATTAAAATTTGTTAACTAGTTAATGTGTGCTGCAGGAAGAGAAAAGCCTCATCAGATGGGGACAGTGGCAACTTAAAAAAAAAAAAAAAAATTGATTAATACGTCTGTGAAGTAGGAGGCTAGAGTACCTCTGAGTGTTTATTGTAAAACTGTTATGGTGCTTTATGTAATGCCATAAGGAGATATTGTTAATGTATTTTTACTTAGAGATATTTTGCAAATTATGTTGCTTTTGAAGATGTAAGCTTAATATTTTTTATTTGACATATAATATACCATTGACTGATTTAGAATATCTAAGTAAACAAATTGTGCTAAACTTTTTTTGAATAGTTAATTTTCCACATAATTGTAGCTGTTTCTTTGTTTGCTCATCTTCAATAGATATGTGCTGATGTGAAGTTGGAAATCTGATCGTTGTATATTTTTGGTACTACACAATGAAGTTAATTTCTTTTGTTGCTTATGTATTAAGTTTGTGATAAAATATTAGTTATTCAAATCTGTATTTTGCAACATGTCAAAAGTGGTAATAGCAAAACAAGAGATGAACTGTCTACATTGGAAGTGAAAACAAGTTAGTATTTAAGCCTTGTAGCTACTAGCTGTCGAACCTACAGAATGTGATAGCATCTTTTACTTATAGGGCAACTCCAAGGGAAGCAATATATATTTTTAAGCGGTGCGAAACATCCTACCAACCATATAATTAGATTCCTCCTTCTGTCTGTGTAACAGCCATTCTGTCCACCATTCTCCCTCTTTGGAAGCTGCTCCTCGATAGTTAAGTATAGTTTGTCTGTGGAAAGAAGGTAATTGAGGAGGTTTTGAGTGGCAAAAAAGTTAAGTGGGTTGGTAAGGAAAGGATGTGAGTTACTGCTTCTAATTTTTGGGAGCGTTAGCCGGAGCATAAGATGGTTATTTTAGTGTTGGTGTTTATCTTAGAATTAACAGATATTCTTTAATTTGATTTAATGTTATGAATTTCAAACCTGGATGGCTATGCAAGCACAAGTAAGGCGTTTTGAATAACTATTATGAGGAGTAAACAAAGCAAAATGTGTAGGTAGTGCGCCTGTGTGAAAATTTACTTGCATTTGAAAATAGCCAGATATTCAGGAGAGAGCATGTGAGCATTGGATTACAGGGTGTCCGCAGTGCATGCGATTAAGCATTTCAGTGGTTAGGCCGGCTTGCTGACGTTTATGCGCCATGACGTTTTACAAGATCTCGCCGCCATCTTGAGACTCATTCATGTTTCCGTCAAATACAGTTGCGCGAGAAGTACTAAGAGCATCATAAATATTGGCTGTGAAAAGAGGAAAAGTACTGAGAGAGAGGAGTCCTATTTTGAGCCATACAGAGTGAAGTATGTAGAAAATGAGTTAGAAACGACAAAGATGGAGTAGACCAGCGCTAATGTAACTAGTACTTTGATACACAATAATTTATAATAAGCATTTGCAATGCAGTAGGTCTCGCATTACTGATAGTTTGAGATATTGGCATTGCAGATAATAATGCAACGCCAATAGCTCATACTTTCAGTAATGCAAGACCTAGTGTATTGCAAATGCTTGCGTAGTGAGCCAGGAACCAGCATTGTATATCTCAGTGCAGTACCGCAAGCTGCTCCTAGAGGTCCCTAGTGAGCAGGGCACCAGCACTGCATGCCGTGGTGCAGTACCGCAAGCTGCTCCTAGAGGTTCCTAGTGAGCAAGGCACCAGCACTGCATGTCTAGGTGCAATACCGCAAGTTGCTCCTAGAGGTCCCTAGTGAGCAAGGCACCAGCACTGCATGTCTCGGTGCAGTACCGCAAGCTGCTCCCAGAGGTCCCTAGTGAGCAAAGCACCAGCACTGCATGTCTCGGTGCAGTACCGCAAGCTGCTCCTAGAGGTCCCTAGTGAGCAAGGCACCAGCACTGCATGTCTACAAAGTTTGAGTTATTGGCATTATAAATGGCAATGTTTTTTACCTAGCCATGTTGCAGGGTGCAGTACCATGTGGGGCCAAAAGGGGGCCTTTTTTGGTCACATATGATACTGCACCCTGCAGAAGATATGGTAAATCCACCCTACCCATAATGCATTGCATGCAAGACGGTACTATGAGTACATACAAATAGCTATGTCCATATATACAATTAGTAGCTTTGAAATGTGACCAGCACTGCATGTCTAGGTGCAGTACCGCAAGCTGCTCCTAGAAGTCCCTAGTGAGCAAGGCACCAGCACTGCATGTCTCGGTGCAGTACTGTAAGCTGCTCCTAGAGGTCCCTAGTGAGCAAGGCACCAGCACTGCATGTCTAGGTGCAGTACTGCAAGCTGCTCATGGAAGTCCCTAGTGAGCAAGGCACCAACACTGCATGTCTCGGTGCAGTACTGCAAGCTGCTCCTAGAGGTCCCTAGTGAGCAAGGCACCAGTACTGCATGTCTACAAAGTTCGAGTTATTTTGCAATATATAAATGGCATATAATGACATATAAATGGCAATATTTTTTACCTAGCCATGTTGCAGGGTGCAGTATCATATGTGGCAAAAGGGGGCCTCTTTTGGTCACATATGATACTGCACCCTGCAGAAGATATGGTAAATCCACCCTACCCATAATGCATTGCATGCAAGACGGTACTATGAGTACATTCACATAGCTATGTCCATATATACAATTAGTAGCTTTGAAATGTGACAAAAGAATTATTAATTCATTTCGGATTAGGTTGTACTCTGTGGAGCTGATGAAGGGAAATTTATAGTCGGTCTCGTATAAATGTGAGCTGTTCTAGTGAGTGAAGTAACCACTGCCAGCCTAGCTTAGGACCAAGTGTGTGTCCTGCCTGAAGCTTTTTAAGAAAATAGTGCCTTGAGGCTGTAATTAAAACCTAGGGAGTAACAACACATGTAACAGGGGGGTGTCATGAGAGGTTACAAGAAGAGACTAGGCGGTACTAAGGAGGGACTACTAAGCCTATTGACCAATGAAAAGCCACCATTTACAAAGGACCGGGACAGGAGCCAATTAAAAAGATGGGCGGAGCTTTATGCTCATATCCTGAATACAGCATGTCTCGAGGAGACCGCGAAAGCGCTGTCTAGGCGAGACATAAAAATGACTTTTAGAAACAGAGGAAAATATTTAAAAGAATCAGTTGAAGTGTCTTATGTAAAATGAGAAGGGAGAATGCCTCAGATGAGGCATGTTGATCAGTTTTGGAGGAAAAGGAGTGAAATCTTACAGAATATTAAAGGTTGAAAGTGTGTAATGAAAGCTAAGCAGTTAAAATAATTAAATAAGGAGAAGACTTGTTGCAGAATAGTGACAGAAGACTGCCACTACACCATTGAATGAAAGGATGTCGTTAGCGGTGCAAAGACGTTTGCATGGTGAGAAAATGGACAATTTTGATCCGTTTTGAAACTAGAGCTAGGGTGATCAAAATGGTGATGAATGCATATTAGATTTTTAAGAAAATTATGAAAAGGAGGAAATAATTGGCGAAGAAAAGAAGGTAAGTGTTAAGGGTGAGTTGAAGGATCCACAGGGGTAAGATAGGTTTAGTCCGAATTCAGTAAGACTTTTTTCTTACATATCTTTTTATGAGCGATAAAGATGCATACAAAACATAACTGTGCACTGTAAAATGTATTGACCTCATTATCCTAATCGCATCACACCACTCCATTTCATGACATCCCTCATCTCTCAGCACAACCCGCAGCATGGTCTTTGACTACAGATCGCCCATGTTTTCAGGGGCTGGGCCCTCACATATGTTACTTCTATATTCATTCCAGTATTCCCAAAGTTATTCCCATTTGTGGTGGCAACCTCAGCCTTCGTACACAACTTTCCCAGCTACCCTACACCAGTCCATATCGTAGACTCCCAATTGTGGTACCTGATCTGAACCACACAACTTGGCCACATTCCTTTTCGCCACCACCAACCCCAGGGTGATTCATATTTGTTCCATGCGGAGCAAGTCTGTTTCCTCCCAGGCATTTAGGAGATACCATTTCACTGAGGTGGTGAGGGGAGCCCCACATACCTCGCTCAAGCAGGCAGCGACCGCCACCCAGAAGCTGTGTAGTGCTGGGGAGTCCCAAATCATATGATAAAAGGTACTGGTCTGGCCACAGCCTCTTTGGCAAGCAGCAGTCAGCGCACTGCCAATTTTAACCTGTGTGGTCTGTGCATAGTAGGAGCTATGGAAGATGTTCAATTGGACTCGCCCATTCGTCGTTTTCTAGGTCTCCCAAGTCTTTGACCCAGCACTCTTTTAATTGTGTCAGTGTGTCCGTCCGGTGTATTGTTAAGCAACTTCTGGTATGTCAGTGATGTGGCTTTGCGTGGCATTTGTTCATCTAATAATCTGTCCTCTAGGGGTGAAGCCTCGGGGAACACTGTTCCCTTTGGCAGTGCCGCCCTCAGGGCGTGGTGACCTGTATGTAGCGATATGTTTCACTGGGTGCCAGTTGATAGTCACGTTGTTGGTCTGTGAGGGGGATAACGTCCCTGGCTCCACAAGTTGCCCTCTCGGGAGAGGCCAATAAAGTCCAATTTATCAAAGCCCTGCAGTCATCTCAACGTACCCAGCACCGCTGCGTCCTATCAGTGTTAGCTTCTGTGATCCTCCCCTTCCAGCCCAAGGCCTGTGTGGCTGTATACCAGAGGTTTGCCACCATCGCAGTTTGGCCTTGAAGGTTAAGGTGCTGAGGGGTACCATAGAGAGCCCTAAGATGTCCCCCCCGGCTGCATCATCAGCCTATCCACCTTGAAGGCTGGTTCCACCATGAAGTGAAAGACCCAGCCGTTTACAGTAGTCAACTGCGCTGCCCAATAATATTTCTGAATGTCAGGTAGCGTCTCTCCCTCGTCATACCAACCCCCTGTCATTTTGTGTTTTGCTATCTGTGCAGGGCCTTCTTCCCAGAGCAGCACCCCGATCTCGCTCTTGATTTTCTTAAAATACGATTTATGGATCGGGTATGGTGAATTTTGCAAGACGTATACAAAACTGGGCAGAGACATCATTTTAAAAAGTGCCTCTCTGCCCAGAAGCGATAGTGGGAGAGACCCCCAGTGTTTGACGTCTTGCTTCAGCCTCTCTAGGGGTGGTGACAGGTTGTTGTGGAAGAGTGAGTTGGGGTCAGTGGTCACATAAAGCCCGAGATAGTGTAGGCCCTCAGTGACTATTTCCGCTGCATAGTCGCAGGGCAATTTAGGCAGTCCCTATAGATTATATATTTGAGATTTATGCCGGTTTATCGTGAATAGTGGCCAAAGATGGTAAGGCTCCGCATTATTCTGTCCAAGGTGTTCTCAGGATCCATCACATAAAGTAGGATATCATCTACGTATAAGAATATCTCATCTTCTCTTCTTGTTGGTCCATTGCATACCACTCACCAGTGGATCCTGTCTGATGTAGGCCGCCAGGGGCTCCAGTACTTCAGTAAGACATTCTTGAACCATAGACTGGTGGTACATGGTGCATGTTGGGGACTACATAAAAGACTGGATCTGCAACCCTTTAGACTAGCTTGTAAGGGCAGAGTGTTAAGACCTAACATTGATGCCAAAATTTGAGTAGTGTTTTGTTTAGATTTTGCTGAGACCCACAAAAATGATTAGAAAGATAATAGGAATTGTCAGGACAAGTTATTGGATGTTTCGGGTCCACTGGCATGGATTATGGACAGTGCAGAAGATGCCCAGAGGAAAGGGATGATCGTGGTTGTCACTCTTCTTTGAGGATGGAGCCAGAGGTTGATATGTTTTGTAAGAAACTCCAACTGTGCTGTGTGCAGGAATATTCAAGGCAGTTCTGATAAAAAAATATCCCAAAAGTTAAGTGATTAACCAATAAAGAATCCAGTTTAGAAACAAAAAGATTCCTATTTGCTCAAGGGTTTGTTCAAAAGTGTAGGAAATTTGTGCACACCTTTACGGCTTTGGATAAAGCTCAAAACTAATTGAGGCGAGTATCTGAAGATAGTGGTGATTTCATACAGGCCTGTAGAAAAGTCCCTTTTTCAGTTTTGTAATAGAGGCTCAGGCTCCTTCTATGGGTTTCAGGCAGCAGCAGAATTTTCCCTCAAATGGGAAAAAGCATTAAGGGAGGAAGCTCATGGTGAGGTAAATGCTAAGCAATACCCAAGGTGAGCATTGGGACAACTTTTGTCTTTTTCATTTTACAGGTAGCAACAGCAGATTTAATACGCTTTTCAAGAATTGGCGGAAAATCACAACCAATACTGGGGGTTTGGAAACTATGTTGGATTACAAAGTAGAGTTTTTAGAAAAAAAATGATCTGCTAAAGGAACCAGTATAGTTGGTATTTTTAGAAGGATCAACATGAGTTAGTAAAAAATAGATCCTCATTGCAAGTTGCTCTGAGTGGTATCTCCAATGTGGGGAATACCATTCTGGGCAATTACAAGTATTCCAAATTCACAGAGGCCATTATCGACCCCTCAAACTCCCGACCCAATAATTCTGATTCAGAAACCTCTGAAGAGCCTCGGGAGCTGAAGGCTGCTGCTGCACCCGGCCCCGTCTGCCCGAGTCCTTCTGCTGGGGGAGCAGAAAATTCTTCCTCCACAGCTGAAGTGAAAGGATCTCTGCCCTCCCACTACCCCAACCCTAAGATCACCCCGCAATGCTGATAAAAAAGGCCCCACACCATCTACCACTTGCTTCAAGCAGGTGGTAAATGTTTGCAGATTTGGACTTTTTATTTTGCCGGAAGGTATAAAAGATATGGAGTTAGACTATGTTTTACCGGGTCCCTGTGTTATTCTACATTCTGGGTGGTGTTATAATCCCTGTTATGGCATGGGAGATGAAGGCTGATATTGTTAAATCCAGCCCAGGTATCTCCCTGCGGAGATAACTGGGAACTCGGAAAGAGGCTCTTGGAGGTGTTGCAGTTGTTGGAAAAGGAGTCCATTATGAAGTATGAAGAGAAAGACAAGGTTTACATAAGTAAAGCTTTTTGGGGGGAAAAAGACAAAGGATGTAGTCCTGTGATTAATTTGAGAAGTTTGAGCAGATTCTAGTCTATAGACAATTTAGGATGGAAGAAAGATTTTACAAGAGAGATATTTGGTGATCAATTTAGGTTTAAAGGATGCTTATTTCACTCTCAGTATAACTCAGGACAGCCAGGTATAGCTACTACCCAGAGGGAAAGAACAATGTTACCTGTTTGTAAGTATGCGTTTTGCCCTCTCTTTAGCACTGTGGTGTCTTATAAAGATCTTTCATCTCTTATTTAAGAGATAGGGGAATTAGAAAAATAGTTTATAAAATAGTTTATTATGAATGACATTTTTATAATGTTGCAAGACAAGATGTGGCGAAATCAGTTATAGCCCTATGCCCAGATTTGGAGATTTTAGGTTTTCAGTTATGTACAGTTTATTTGAAGCTTCTGGCCAGAAAGCTGAAATTAATGAGATCAGAAAGCCTTTCAGTGTTGACAAAGGATGTGATAAGTCAAAGAGCTTTGATTAGAGCTTTTGGCATCAGTGTTCATTGATACGGCTTGTATTCTCAGGCCCATAATACCACAGGAAACTTAATTGGTTGAACACAAAACCATTGAGGGGTGGATTATGGTAGGAAGACAAGGTGAGGTTAACAGAAGGGACAAAAGAGGAGTTAAGTTAGTGGTTGGAGAATTTGGACACTTGGAGTGGTTGAGGGATTTTGGTAGAAGTCTGAATTTTATTTTCAAATCAGATGAACGTTACGGTGGATAGGGCCTTTGTAGGACCGCAAGAGACAGGTTGAAAAAGGACAGTAGAGGCGAGAACTCCGCATATGAATTGTTTGAACATGAAAGATCGTTTGATTACTTTGAGAATTTTTCTAGGCCATGTGGAGAATAATATATATATTGGCAGATTAGGTGGAAGCAGATCTCAGAATGTGACAGACTTTGAGGAGGAGATATGATATAGTTTTCAACACTAGGTAGATCTCAGAGCAGAGTAGCTACCTGATCTAGACAATATAGTGACATATTGGAATTCAGGAAATTTGACAGACTACAGTGATTGGATGTTGAAGGAGTATTTCAGGAAAATTCTGGCTGATTGGTATGCATTAGAGGAGGGTGCATTTGCATCCAGATTAATAGCTCAATTACAGAGTTATTAGAGGTGGAGGTCGGCTCAAGGGTATCTAGAGGGATTGGAGGAGAAGAGTATCTGTTTATAGTGAAGTACTAAACCACTTCATTGAGGGACATTGGTAGATCTAGACCATCTGAAGGCCTTTCAGATGAGCTACTGCTCTGCACCAGCAGTCATGAGCTTCAGGAACAAGATGGAGACATGAGGGACAATGAGTGCCTGGGTACATTAGTGCACAGAAACTAATGTGGATGCCTTGGAAGCTGCTTACACAATTCATTTGAATAAGAATTAAGTTAGAGAACAGTGAACTGATCCAGATGAGCATTAACAGGAGGTACTTATTTAAGTCAGAAAATGTACATTTGAAGGAGTTCATTGGTGTGAAGGTCTATGAAAGGAAGAGATTGCAGGCACCAATGAATGCAAGTTATAGTTCTGTCTTACCTAAGCAGGATTTTTAGCTTATTTGCGGTATAGTCAGTTAATACATTTTTAAAGCTTAAGACAGCTGAGTTGGAAGTTGGTGTCTTTGTTTTATTTGATTTCTTTCTGAATGGTTTCAGATGTCCATGCTGTGGAGTTAGGTAGTAGGTATTCTACTCCTGTTGGAGTGTGGTCTGAAGAACAAAAAAGGTGAGTTGCAAAATATTTTTCGTCGATGGAGGAGTTTCCAAAGGTGTGTTCCTAAGATGTATTCAGGAGTATAAGAAAGGAATATTGGTGGTTAGGCCAGATCAAGGGTCTGTTGTTGTGAGACCTAATAGAGGGGTGTTGTCATTGACAATAACTAGGTAGATGAGAGCACCTGGGCTAATCAGGTGTTTTCTTCAAGAGGAAAATTGAAGGACATTTTAAGAGTGGCTGATTAGTTGAATGTAGGCTTTTTTTGCAAAGTTGAATTAAAGACCAGTGGAGCATGTTGCACCCGTCATATTGAGGGACTTTGAACATGCATAATGCTAGCCTCCAGTCTTGCCATTATAGGGTGGTTCTCCATTGTTTAGTGTCAGGAGAATTTAAATGTTATTATAGACCCAGCGGTTAGCATTATCCCATGCTCATCTCCCATATTGGTTAATAAAAATTAAATAAGTAAAGAAAACAATTTAGAGCTATAAAAAAAAAGAGTAGGAAAGTATTTAGTTTGGGTTATTATTTGTTTGTTCGTTCACTTATGTGCCCCAATGGAAAGTAGGTGTGATGGAGGGATACAGAAAGAAGATGAAGGAGTTCAAAACCAGATCAGGCGCAAAGCAGAAGATGGAGTAAGGATGAAGGAAGAGGATTGAAGTCTTCGAGCATTCAAAGAGGGAGAATGTTGGACAGCAGAATTGTTATAAAGTCAGAAGGAGGATTGTAATTCTGTGGCTGCTAAAATGCTATATTGTGTTCTTTAAAGTGCTCCTGTACAGAGAAGAACCAATAAAGAGCTATGCATAATGCTAGCCTCCATGTCTTTAATAAAAATCTTGATTCTTCTGTCAGTAAACAGTGGAGAATGAAACATTTCCTATCTATCGTAACGGAAAGTTTCAATTCTATTAAGGACTTGGAGGCAAGGATTATGCTTTCCCTTCTCCCAGACCTGAAAGCAACCTATAGGGGTACCTTTGGATTAGTATTGTGCTTTTCCTTTCTCCACTTTGAGTAGCAGTCCTTTTTATTCATCTAACACAACTGCATTTCCCATAGAACACTGGGAATGGTAAAAACAAATGATGTCCAACAGTCCCACAATTCAACAGGTGGCTAACCAGAGGCCAGCATCCCTAACATAGTCCTTTGCCTCTGTCACTAACTCCTCGATCGTCGTGCCAGTCACGCCACAGGTCTGTTTCTAAGAATCCGACTTTCCATTCTCCGCTTCTGAGAACGAGAGAGACAATATCAGTCGACTAAACCATTGATAGATCCAGAAGACTATTAGCATGTCAAGTACTATCTGCAGATGTAAGAATACACATGGTATGCACCAGCAATCTCTACTGGGTCTTCAACACTGTATAATTTATACAAAAGAGTCAAAATCTTTACTTGCGAGTCACGGGGAGGGTTGTCCAGATGATTAATCTGCGGGTGGGATAATGCTCGCCTCCGAGTCCTTAATAAATTGAAACTTTCCTTTATGATAGCTAGAACATTTTTCATTCTATGTCAGGACAGAGGTTAGGATTATGCTACTTTAAAGCTTACTTGCCTCTAGCTGAGCCATATTCAACACTGCCTTAAAGTAGAACCATTTAAAGGTAGAATCAGAGGCCCAATCGGGCGCATTCATGACATCTTCCAACCAGGTCCCCATAGAGAAAGCTTTAGACGCCATCGCACCACGGGTAGAATGCGCTCCAAAGATACAAGATCTATCCCTGCTTCCCCCAATGTACCCAACAGGCTATGGTCGAGGAGGACACTGCTTTATGCGGCTTTCTGATAGCAATTAGGAATTGTCGCTTACCCGGAGGCCGGAAGTCCTCAGACATCTGCTCCTAGGCCTTGAGACACTGCACTACGCACAACTTGAGAGAGTCCGGGAATGCCGGGTATTCAATAACCCTGGCACAAATGTGGAATTATTAGACTTTATATGCCTGGCCAGCGTGAAAGACACTCCCGAGGGAGAGCAGGATCTTTCCGTAATGTCGAGAGCTCGAACGTCTGAAACTTTCCTGCATGACACCATGCAGAGCAACATCACCAGTTTCGCCAATAACTCCTTTCTTGAAAGGAATAGGTTAGGTTACAAGGAGAGAAAAAGGTTTAAAACTCTGTTAACATTCCAAAGAGCAGAATAACGTGGCTCCGGAGGCAAGGAGAGCCTGATCCCACAGAGAAGTCTACACACAAACTGGTGTTCCCCCTCAGAGGACGCCTTTACCAGTACGTGACCTGCCGAGATGGCTGAGTGGGAGGTGTTAATTGACCGGTATGCCATGCCTTTTGTTTGCCAGGGCAGCCAAAAAATTAAAAATTTGCACTATCTCGATACCCACGGGATCACAATCCTGTTGCACACACAAGCAATACCTTCTATTCCAAGCCGATCAATATCGCTTGCTGGTGTTGTCTGGCCATGGCTTGGACAGGAGGTCTTCAGCCTGTGCCAAAAGGCCTGAGAGTGACCACCGTCCCCTGTAGTCCTCCACGCCATGAGGGGGGGGGGGTGATCCTGCTATCACCTTCTGATGAGGATTCCGATCTGGGTTGAGGAGGAGAGTCAAAAACTGGGACAAGGGGATTGGAAAATCCCAAGAAAGTTTCAGAAGAACCGGAAACCAAACTTGACTTTTCCAGATCGGATTGATCACCACCTCTGCCCGTTGGACGCCTGATCTGGGCTGAAGCTCTGGTGGCGTAGCCCTTCTCTACCTGCTAATCCTGTAGAAAGGCATCTGTGGCAGTCGCCAAGGAATCCGGCCTCCAACTAAAGAACCTGGGCAGTTGATGATCCCATCTGGAGGCAAAACGGTCCCCTGAAAGCAGACCCCAGCGATCCTGAAGATTGGCAAAAACCTCCGGATGGAGTTTCCGAAGACTAGAGTCCCTGAAGTGCCGGGATTGCTAGTCCGCCACCGTGTTCTCCTGTCCCGGAAGATACTCTGCCGTGACTATATCTGATGGACCAGGTAGAACTGACAAGAGTTGGTCGCTAGATCCGAGAGGACATTGGACCGGGTGCTCCCCAGGTGGTTTATGTACCTGACAGCTGAGATGTTGTCCATCTTTAATAGGACACAGGACTGGATTCTGTCTTGCGTCCAACACTGGACTGCGAAGGACCCTGCCAGGAGTTCCAGGCAATTGATATGTAGCTCCTGTTCCTGAAGGGACCACAACCCTTCTGTGGACTCTAAAATGAGATCCGGGTTGGAGCTGAAAATCACTCTGCCGTTCCACGCTTCCATGTGTGAAAGCCACCAGCAGATCTCTTTGCATGCATCCTTTAAAAGGACCACCAACTGGGAATAAGAGAGTCCCTTCCGCAGATGCTTCACCTTCAGGCGTTGAAGAGCGCGGTAGTGTAGAGGTCTCGGAAAGATCGCCTGGATGGACTAGGAGAGGAGGCCTACCAGGCAGGTGATCTGCTTCAAAGAGACACTGTGCCTGGTCAGCATTCGCTGCAACTCGTGCCTGATTTTCGCCAATTTCCTCAAGGGAAGACTCAATGTAGCGTCGGTGGAATCTATAACGAAAAACAAAACTTCTTTTTGCACCAGAATGAGGAGGGACTTCCTCTCGTTTATAACGAAGCCAAGGCTTTCTAGCAGGGTGACTGCCCCCTGCAGCTGGGACTTCAACTGGTGGGGATCTTGCCCCAAGAGGCGCATGTCGAGACGGACAATTCGGCGAGTACCCTGGGCCCCGAGATGCTCCACGACCGGTCTGAGGACCATCGTGAAACACCATTGGGGGAGGAAGAGGCTGAAAAGAAGGGTTGTAAACTGAAACATTCGCTGTTGCCATAGGAACTGGAGGAACCGCCTGTGCGGTGTAAAAATCGGGATAGATGGTCATCCTTCAGGACCAGTCTAACCATCCAATCCCCGGAGCATTACACAGCACGAAGGAGGTGGATCCCCTCCATTTTGAAATGGCGATAGACTAGCCACTTGTTGAATTCGCGAAAGTTGATAACTGATCTCTGCCCCTCATCTACCTTGTACATCAAAAAAAGGTTGCTGATGAAGCCCCATGAGTGACGGGGCAGCTGGGCAAATAGCTCCTTTTTCGAGCATTGAGGAGATCTCTGCATCCACCAAATCTGCCTCTTGGTGTGAGACCTGCCTGGGTCGCATAGCCTTTTGGGGGAAACTGCAAAACTATATGTGAAACACCTGAATTGTTTGCAGGATCCACGGCTCGCTTGTAATGGACTGCCAATTGTGTAAAAAAAAAAAAAAACACCAGGCAACCCCCTACTCGTACCAGGGAAGAAAGTTCAACACTCACTGGCAGTGGAGGCAGCATCGAACCCTTTGTATCCTCTGGCTCTGAAGCGCCGTCCATGGGTCTGGTAAAAGTTGCCAAAGCGGGTTTGGTCTTGATACTGATTTGCATATAGCTGGGTCTGAACTGAGGTGGCAAAATGAGCTAAAGAATGATGATGGATTCAACCCAGATCTGTGACTGGGGGTGAGTGTCTGAAAAGTTTCAGCTCTCCGTCCATCATCCTTGTGTTTGCCTTGATACTGCCCGTGCCTGGAGCCTTGCCCTCTAGGAGCATTTTGGGAGTAGGAGTGGCTGCCAAGCTGCCCACCCCTCGGCAGGACCCACGGAAAACCCATGAGGGAAAGACCCTCTTGATGGAGGATTGGGCCTTTCAAGGGAAGTGAAGGTACTGACAAATTTCCCTAGCTCCTTAATAAATTGTTCACCAAAAAGGCCTCCATGAGCCACTCGCTGCCCCTGCTTCTGAATCTGCAAGGTCCCCCAACTTAGGATCCACTTTAATAAAGAAAGAGTGACTCCGCTCTGTGAATGGAGCGCAATTGGCATTGCCCACGAAGGCCAACGCCTGTTGCACCCACCCAGAGAGGGCCTGTGGGGATATGAAATCTCCCGAAACCTTGGCATCTTCTGCCATGTCCAGGATCCTGGTTAAGGGGCCTAGGGTGTCCATGAATTTATCCTGGCATGCCACCAGGACCTGTCAATGTCCTTCTTGAGGTCTTTAATAAACTTTGCCAAAAAAGTGGCCATTCTGGGATCTAGCTCAGGTGTTGGGGCTAATTTTCCCTTTAAGGATGGCTGAAGGCATTTTGCTTTAAGGCAATTGCGGGTGTTTTTCCCTTACGGGGTTCTGATCCGCCCTGCCACATAGTTTGCCACCTTAGAAGAGGGTGTCCATTCGGCGGAACAGGGAGGTGTGAGCTCTTCGGGATCTAACATGTCTGTAACCTCGTCTTGAGGGAGGGGCTCCATGGCTGGAGGTGTATGGGTAGGACGCCACGGGCACGACGGACTGGACTCTTTGTACGTGTCCCTGTGGGCATCATCGTCTGGGGGCGGGGAAGATATTGAGTCTGCTAACCCTCGTGTGGAATCCCCAGGCACGGGGGCAGATGGACCCTGGTTCAGGAATGCCTCCCTGAGACGTGCAAAGGCGCTGTGATCCACCCCTTCCTCATGGGAATGTTTGGCCCGTAGGGGGCCCTCATCACTGGGTTAGCCTGGGGGGAGTGCAGGGGCTACAGCGCTTTGAACCTGAGCCACTTTCCCTCATTCGTGCGCAATTTACTGTGACAAACGCTATTCCATGGGAGCCATGGCTTCATCCACAGTGCGATAAATGGAGACGTCAACAGCGTCATAAAATTCATCATCCCATGGGAGGGTAGCTAAAGGATCCTCATCATATTGAGCGTCACCCTCTTGATCCATGGCCAGTGACTAATGGGGAAAATCAATGAGAGGCAGTGGTAGCGGATTTTCCGCACAGCGCCCTTTGGAGCGCCTAGATTCTGGGCTCCGCGGTCCTGACATAGAATCATCATTCTGTCTGCTGAAATTCACTCAATGGGATGTGCTGATGTTTCACAGGACAAATGTGCTCCTTGTGAATTTTTATGAGAAAATGATAGAATTGTGTACTGAAATTGGTCAAAATGAAAACTTTAAAACATGCTTTGGTGAGACACGGTTTTCAGTGTGTAACATGTTACAAAATATAATGAAATCTTATAGATGTTTTATGAAGAGAACAACATTCAGAATGCTTTCCCTCTCTTCACCCTGGTTCACTGTTTTCTCATAGGTTACATTAATTTATTAGTAGTGGCAAAACCGAAATTAAGTACGTAAAATTAATTGATTGCTCATGTCTGATCGTGACTGCTTTATTTTTTTTATATTCATTTTTATATCTCTGTATGAGCTAGTGCAATATGATTGTCCATCTTCATGTTGTATTTATATTTTACTCTTTTTGTTTGACTTCCTAAAAAAAGTTCAGAGTATGGAGCCTGAGCTTGCTTTGTAATCCTGACCTCGGTGTAAATCTATAAATTTGCACTATGATTGTGTTTGAATTCCTATGGATCGACGCCCTGGCATATTGTTTGGAGTGGAGGATAACACGTTTTCCTGCTTATTTTGTCCACCAGTACATTAAGGAAATACAGTGAGTTGTAAGCTCAGCTCGCACTGAAAGATTTAAATACAAAAGGTACATGTGTTAGCAGAAGAAATCGATTTGTGGCTGTTTAGGTTGCTCCCTCTAATCTGCTTGAATATATTAAAATGCATGCAAAGGAATGAAATCAACATTGGGGATGCTTTTCAATAAAATATGTACCAAAATATTTTCAATTTGGAAAAATAAAACGGCCGTAGCTAAGTGATCGAACAAAAGTCATGGGCAGTTTTGCTAGACCTTTGTACACTTTTAAGAGCACTTTAAATACCTTTTATCCAAGGCTTTAGTTAATAAAATCTGTTTGATGCATGCCAGCATTCTAAAAGCTTAATAATAGAGAGTATGCGAAAAAAAATATTATGGAACACTATAGACAACATGTAAGAAAAAAAAATAAGGACCCCATTTTTCAAGAACATCTAAAAAATGCAGCCACTTTTCCACGACCTGGCATTAGTGCAGATTTATAAATTATAGGAGTTTGCAAGAGTTTACAGAAGTAGGCCTGGAAACCAAACTTTTATCATGACATTTTGACTCTGGAAAGACCTCGAAGAGTTCATCGCGTATTAAAAAGTAAACCAGCCATTGATATAGCACTTGGTGTATGCTCACAGTTCTGGCAAGCACGTGAAATAAGGTGCAGTAAGATGAAGTGTTTTGCCCTAGAATGTAACATTTCCTAGCAACTGTGATGGAAAGTCTCAATTTTATAAAGGACACAAAGGTCACTCCATTTATTCCAAACTATAGGAGCCTAACTAGCTCCAAAAAGAATACCAATGATGATGGGTAATAAAAACAGGCATGAAATATAAGAACTACAAGCCCCAGAGGCAGGACAACTCAAATCCTCTCCACCAATCGGGAATCGCCATCCTCCATAACCTGATCGATTTCTGCCGAGAGGCCCTCTTATCTTGCTCAGAAGATGAATAACTCTTGGCAGATTTTGGTGGGCTTCTCTCCTGAAAGGTAGTCTTTATTATTGCTAACACCCTAACTGTTCCTTTTCATCTTCCGAGTTGCAGGTCTTTCCATGTGGCAGCGCCATTTGTACATCTGAGGTGGGAGGCCGCATAAATAAAAACAGTTTTTGCATAGTCCTCCCACTGCCCGACGGAGCTAGAGAGAGGGTCGCTTAAATGAGCCTCTTGCGTCTGGTATTTGACGCTGAGAACGCAGAGGTCAGACGAATGCTCCTGCTCCCTTCAGACTTTCCTGTTAGATAATTGTGGCTCCAAGCCTCCTTCTGTGTCCTGTTTCTTAGTAGAGGCTCCGAATATAGTGTTCACGTGGGGAGCTTTCTACAAGCTCCTTCTACTACGGGTCCGTAGTTCTGTTGTCTCGGCTTAGGCAGTCGGTTGTATTCGTGTCAGGGTGCTTTCTTCAGCTGCACATATACTAAATAGGAATGATGCAGAGATGCTTGCACCTTAATTCATTTAACTCCTTTGCTCCTTTGTGCTGGGCATGAACACTATGGCCGAGCTTTTGAATAAGACCTCTATAGTTATGATGGACAACTTCCTTCTATCCCTACAGTGCCCTCTCAGAGTGCATTGCCTCCTTGGTCAAGAGAGCAATACCTGAGGCACAATAGACCCTGGTCAGGCAATTGGTGTTCATCAGCTCATCACCCTGAAACCTTACCCAGTGAGGAAGCGCCTCCTCTGTTTCTATGGAACCCAGAACTCCACTAAGTTGGGAGGAGGCTATTTAGAGCCCCCAGAAAGGTAAAATCTACGTCCACATGAGCAGAGGATGACCACGATGCCTTTGAGCATCTAAGGGATGTCTTTCTCAAGCATGCTCACGCTGCGGGTGTTTACCCTTAGTTCTGGAGGTTGTTTCTTGGGGGGGGGGGTGTCTTCCTCAGCCCTGCTGGAAGTGAACCATAGAGTTGACACAAGTTCGGAGAGTGGGGGTTCTAAATGAGGAATTCAGTCCCAGCCGCTCTTGGCAGCCATTTCTTCTCTATAAGCATGCAAAATCTTTGAACCTTGCTCCAAATCCCTTTAACGAATCCGACATGTTGGAGCCAGATAACCTCTATCATCCCAGGTCCTCTGGGTGGTCCTGCTGATAAGCTTGCCCAATATAGTGGACCTAGGCTGTAGAAATCTCTAGAAAAGAAGATTAGGGTCCTATTAAGGGCATAATGCCCCTGCACTTCGCTGTAGGGAAAGGTGATGGCAAGTCTAAAATTGATGGCAAGATGACCACTTTCCTCTCTTGGTTTTAAAGGACACCAAGAAGAGGACTGACCGGTCCTTGCGGGCCTGTCAAGGGACATTGATTGATGTGTCAAGGTCCCTTATTAAGATATTGGGACTTGGCTGACGAGGCCATGGTGACTGGAGATCTTAATTCACCGCACATCCTATCGGGTTGGGTTCAGAGGCCGATTTGCTTTCTTGGCAATGGCCTAGAATGAAGAAAGTCGAACTGAGTGGCATCAATGCTCCTCAGTTGGCAACCTAAGCATATTCTGAACTCCGCTATAATCAGAACTCCAGCATAACAAAAGAGCTGGCATATTCAAAGCCCTGCTGTGATCAAAAAGTTAGTCATTCAGAAACGAAGCCTGTGAATATTCAATTTTTGACATAAGTGGAATTCTGGTTTGTTTAGTATTTGCTATATTCAGAAAAGTGGCATAATCATAGCCTCGCAACAATCATAACCCTTACTTAACATGAGCCCTTGTGCAATGGGAAAGGAAATTATCAGAGCTCTGATGCAGTGATGCTGGAATAATTTCTCAACCTGCTAATTGGAATCAAAAATGACAAGTGGATTTTTTTGCAGGGCAAGTAGATTTCTGAAGCATTCCGTCCCTTCAAAGTAGATAGGTTATAAAATTCCACACCCCTGCATTGGGCCCTCTTTTCTGTCACCTGACTATCACAAGGTGGGGGTGGGGTTCTTAATAAACACCAGATTGTGTTTTTTGTAACAACCTTTACCAGAGACTTGGTAAGTCGCATTGTTTCCAACGGGTCCATAATAGAGCTGTTAGGGTAATGTTTGGCCTTACAAAATTAAACCCAGTCTCTGACCTTCACTAATTCCTCCATTGACTTCAAGTAAGTTGAAAGATAACCTTTAATTCTGACTACAGTGTTCTGATGTCTCCATGGTCTGGGTGCGCATGTTATCTGACAGATAAATCTGGTATGATATTGACCAAGTCCTGTGCTCTTGACTAGTGCCCAGTAGTGGTCCTACAAACATACTGTGAAACCCTTGGGGTAGAATATTTATCGACTTTGGTCCAAATGCATAGCATCTTTTTCAACTTCACTTTTGTAAAGAAAAAAAAATCATTTATTTCAGGGAAACTGTAAAAATATGACTGCTTTGTTGATACTGTTAGTCCCAACGGTTGTCAGTGCTCCTCTTGTGTGGTGTGAAGATGCAGAAAAGTCTGCACTGTGTGAGATACAAATTGGTCAAATGTAATCAATGTACTACAGATAAAGTGTTTGTAGGTCTAGTGGTAGCCAAGACCTTTTGATTTTACTAAAATATGTATAATATAATTACATGTAGGGGCTGTCAACCACCTCTCTTCAGCCATCGTGTTGTGTCATTCACATTTTGCTTCTGCCCATTACAGCATACACCATGGAGCAGTGGGTCAGACTACTGAAGCCACTGGTGAACTTCATTTTGAGTGACTGCGTTTTACTCTCTCACAAGGAGCACAGCTACACACAAGCTAGTTCCTTTCAGTGCCATTGTTTTTTAGGTCTCGCCTGGCGTTGGAGCGCGCATGCGCTCCTCGCCTCCGAGAGCTATAGTCAACAAGCAAGTTTAAAGAAGGGGACTCGTAGCCCCGCCCCTCATTTTCATTGGGTAGCGTCAGCAGCGTTTATGTTAAATGCTGGCTTCCCATTGAAAAGGAGGGTTTTCGGTTGCCGCCCTTTCGCCTTTTAAGACGGCCCCCAAGGACTCGGTCGCCTGCATTACGGCTGTCGTGACGAAGTTTCTTATCAGAAGCTTCGTCACGCAGCCTTGCACGCGCCAGTCCGGCTCTCTATTCTTGAACTTTGAGCTAGGTAAGCAGTCATATCGAAACCGTAAGTATTATGGAGGCTTCGGTTTCATTTAAGAGTAGTTTTTGTTTCCTGAGACACGGACAGCAGAATCCAGCTTCCAACTTACAAGAAGGACGCTAGAAGTTACATTTCTGGGAAATTGCATAAAAACCAGGTGGATTCTGTCGATTTGTGCGTTCCATTGTGATGTAAATGGGCTTAACTTGCCCTAGAATTGTTTCCGTTGGGATTTTCAGTGAGGCACGAAATACTAAAAGGAGGTTAGGATTTTCAATGAGGCACGAAATACTAAAGGGAGATTGTGAAAATCTTACGTTTAGTGTTAATGTAACTGGTGTTTATGTAAAGTGCTCTAAAAACCATCAGGTGCCCAAAAACACAAAAACGCCCATTATGGTGGGGGAAAGGGGAGCTTTAAACACCACTATCCCCTAATCAGCCTCCGTGGGGTGGGCTGAACCAGGATGCAAGTATTGTTGCATGTATGGCACTGCTCTCTTCTAAGAAAGTCTGCAGTTAATCAAGCCTTTATTATGCGCGTGCGATAGCTGCTTTCTGTCCGGGACATGTTCATTATGTTAGCTTTTTTTTTTATTGTCTGCAGCATATGCTTTATGTCCGTTTACTTATAATTTTAATTTAAAATTAACTTTTTGTTCACAGACTTCACAAATAGGATGGAATTGTTACGGTAACTTTTTATTTGGTTTTGTATAAAAGGGTAGAACACGCCACTCAAAACAGCAGATGCTGTTGTATCGCTGTTGCTTTTTACTTTCAAATTTGGTTACTAGTGTCTTTGCTTGGAAGGCCTGTTTAACATCCTGTGTTTAATGGGAATTTCTAATTTCAGTGTACTTGTAAAGTGAAGTGCTCCTGTATCAGTGTGCACATTATTGTATGTGCATAAATGTTCTTTTTTTACTGTGCTACAGTACATATTTAGAAGGGGACCCTGATCGTGCCGGCATTGATCATTTTATAAGCCCTGCATTCAATGTATTTTATGAACGCTTCTTCTAAGCACCCCCACTTTGGTAGGGAAGAACACAGATGGAAACGTGGATGAGTGATTAGCTAAAATCACACAATTTTCATACTGTGTTGAAACCAAAATTTAAATCCCAACTTTTATGTTCCGTATGTAATGTTTTATGGCACATGTTATGCTTCATCGTTAATTAACCAAGATGGAGATACTTCCGCTTTATGAAACAAGCCCTAGTAAATACAAAGAATTTCTAGTTTTAGTTTACTTGTAACGTAAAATCTAGGTGTATTTGTGCGCGCACAATATTGTATGTACTTAAACGTTCTTTTGAGTGTGCAACAGTGCATAATTAGCAAGGGCCCCTGATTTTCGACAATAACCGATATTTTTTTAAGCCCTGCGTACAGTCTACTTCATGAATGCTTCTTTTAAGCACCTCCACTTTTGAGCGAATACCGATACAGAAATGGATACGCGATTGGCCACGATCGCCTAATTTTGGTCCTGTGCTAAATTCAAGATTTAAATCCCGAACTCTGTTCTGTATGCAATATTTTGTATCACCTATTATACGTTCGTTGTTATTTCACCAATATGAAGGTACGGCTGCTTTATTGTTACAATAACTTTGTATATGGTTTCGCATCAAAGGGAAAAACACATCACAAAATAGCAGATGCTGTTTTATTGCTGTTGGTTTTTACTTTCAAATTTGGTTTCTAGTGTCTTGACTTAGAGGCCTTTTTAACACACTACTGCCTGCTGCATGCGTCTTAGCTTGCTCTCTGTGCTGCTCTCAGCTTGCACCCTGCACCGGCCCCCCTTGCATTGCACTCCTTGTCTTTTCTGCTGGTTCTGCTACCATTTGCATACTGCATTGCCCCCTCGACCATCCTTTGCTGCTCCTCCTACTTCACCCTATGCTGCCCCTCCCCTGTGCCTTGGGCTGATCGTGCCGATTGATTTGCATTTTACATAGTGAGAAGGTTCCCAGAGCTTCACTTACATACAACACAGGCACGTCATGGGCAGCAGTAATACAAGCTTTAATACAAAGCATGGGTACAGTATTTTGCCAGTATTTGATCCTGACTGCTTGCTTTTATTGCTGCCGCTGCTACATGCATGCCTTCCTCGATGGGGAGAGGATGTGTCGTTAGGGCCAGAGCTGCCGACTTTGGAACTGGGGAATCCGGTTCCAGTCTCTGCATCGGCTAAACATCCTGTAATTTTGGCCAAATCACTTAATCTCCCGGTGCACCAAGAAAAAGAAAAAAAATGGAATATGACCTTGTTTCTTATTACTGTCTCTGTGGGTTTACAAAAAACGATACACAAACAGTTTCAATAACAAAATTATTCATACAGTTAATTCTGCAGTTAGGGCTCAAGATTTGTAATATGGAATTCGCCCAATTCTGCCCAAACGTCCAATAAAGTAGTAACATTTCTTTTTATGAATATTTTGCCGATGCATCCGTCTTTCTGTTTCTATACCAACCATATGTAACTATCCTACCCATGCATCACCTACTGTCTTTCCATTCATCTAATAATCCGGACATTCATCCATGTACTTAAAGGTATCCATCCATTCAAGCATTCATACAAACATCTATCATTCTGCCAACCCATACATCCTAACTACACCTCTGCTTCTTAAATACTCACAATCTCAGGATGGCAACTACATAATTCAACTACACCCCACGTACATCCACTCCATAACACATAAGTAAAAATATTGTCATTTACAACGCCAATAGCTCTACCTTTCACAAAGGCGAGACCGATCGCATTGCAAATGCTTGTGTTGTTTTTACTTTGAGTACTGTGTTTCCTTTGTGTTGAGAGCCTGATGTGATACCAGGATTTTTCTGATGCACATTCCATCTTTATCAGATCCCATTTCCTGCCAATGCCGTTGTAGATGCATTTTGCAGTGTTTTGCTGTTCTGATTGCTGCTATTTCACACCTTACCAGATCAGATAGTGTCCATTTGAAACTGTTTTGTATTAAGTTATCCACATTTTATTTTTCTCCTTTCTTTCTTTCTTCTTTACCTTTCTTTCTTCTCTTTACTACTTTTTCTTTCTTTCTTGTTTCCTTTTTCGTTCATTCTTCCCTTCTTTCAATTCTTCTTTCCTTCTCTTCCCTTCTATTTCTTTTTGTTTCTCTTTCCTCTTTCTTTTCTCTTCCTTTCCTTCTTTCTTTCCTTCTCTCCTGTTTTCTTTCCTCCCTTTCTTTCCTTCTCTCTTCCCTTCTTTGCTTCTCTTTTGCCTTCTTTATTGTCTTTTCTTGCCTTCTTTATTGTCTTTTCTTGTTATTTTATGAGGATTTGTATAGCGCACTTAATCACCCGAGGGGGTATCCAGATACTAGAGCAAATCTGTAAGCTGATCAGAGCTCCTAGTTGAACAGCCAGGTTTTCAGTTTCTTGCGGAACTCCTTCTTTATTGTTTTTTCTTGTCCACTTTCTTGTCTTTGTCTGCGTTTCTTCTTGTCTGCCTTCCTTCTCTCTTTCTTAAAGGCAGGAGACTTGCAGCCTACGCCAGACTGATTGATTTTTGTAGGTCTGTGTTAGGCGAGACCTTTTGATTTGGCAAATTATGTGTATAACATAGTTACTTATAGGGATTTCAACCAGATTTCATCCATTAGTATGTGTTTGGTGTCAATCACATTTTTCTTCCACCTACTCCAGCATGCATTAAGGGACAATGTATCGGCCCTCTTCAGCCATTAGCTGACTTCACTACGAGTTGTGGCATGCCGCCCTTTTATAATGAACACATCCACACACAAAGTAGTTCCTATTGGCTTTGCCTGTTCCTATTGCCAATGGTTGTTTCTCTTGACAATTTCAAGTATCTTACTCCTTTTTTTTATACAAGAGCAGGACTACTTGTTATGGAGGCTTTGGTTAGAGTTTTTTTTATCAACGATAGCAAGCCTTAAAATACTCCTCAAATTACAACAGTCATCGTTGTAAACCCTGAGTTACTTTGTGTGTTCTTCGAGTTACAAGCTCTGGTTACATAGATCCCAGTAAGGCTTGAGAGTGGAAGCTACCTCTCTGGTTACACATGTCTCAGTAACAGCAAAGCAGTGTTTTCCTTTAGGTTGCACAGCTCTTGGTTAAGTGTGAGACAGCAGAGCTAGCCTTCATATTACACGGCTCTCTGTAGTGCCTACATCTGGAGCTATTCATGGGTTACATAGCTGAAACATCGGAGCATTTCCATTGGGTACAAACCTCACAGAAAAGACTACCATTCCTGGAGTTACACAGCTCTCTGTTACACCGAACAGAAAGCATAACCCTTGCATTCCACAGCTTTCACCAAAACCAGAGACAGCAGTGCTATCCTTCAAGATACACTGCTGTCAGGACCTACTGTGTCAGTAGAAATCAGTCAACTTACAGAACTGAGTAATACCGGAGACAGCGGCATCCCTCTATTTTTACAACAGTTTCCCCATGTTACTATGCTCTTAATTACGACAGACGTAGAGAGCAGAGTTATTCTTTTAATTACACTGTTCTCTGTAATTCCTGAGACAGAGCTGTAACTTAGATTACATAGCAGTCTGTTACATCGCTTGAACCACCGCCATGTGTAGCATGGGTATTTTTCGCTACAGAGCTTTCATCAAGGCCTTAAGCAGCGCAACTACGCCTCAGATTAGACATTTCCCAGTAGGGAGATAGCGAAGCTCCCTATCGGTTATGTAGATTTCAGCAGCGCCTAAGATAGTATAGCTACTTGCCAGGTAGGTCGCTCCCCACCACACAGCTCCGCCTGTGCTGTCTGCCCGCTGCTCCTGTAGGTAAGATCGCCCTCCGCTTGTGGCCCCGGTGCCAGTTTTGTCTGCTTGTCTCCCCTTTCCTTTCTGTGCCCCTCGCTGCCCCACTGTTGTTGTGCCCGTGATTTGCCTGCTTTCCCCCCGTTTTTCCTTCTGTGCCCCTCGCTGCCCCACTGTCGTTGTGCCCGTGATTTGCCTGCTTTCCCCCCGTTTTTCCTTCTGTGCCCCTCGCTGCCCCACTGTTGTTGTGCCCGTGATTTGCCTGCTTTCCCCCCGTTTTTCCTTCTGTGCCCCTCGCTGCCCCACTGTTGTTGTGCCCGTGATTTGCCTGCTTCCCCCCGTTTTTCCTTCTGTGCCCCTCGCTGCCCCACTGTTGTTGTGCCCGTGATTTGCCTGCTTTCCCCCCGTTTTTCCTTCTGTGCCCCCGCTGCCCCACTGTTGTTGTGCCCGTGATTTGCCTGCTTTCCCCCCGTTTTTCCTTCTGTGCCCCTCGCTGCCCCACTGTTGTTGTGCCCGTGATTTGCCTGCTTTCCCCCCGTTTTTCCTTCTGTGCCCCTCGCTGCCCCACTGTTGTTGTGCCCGTGATTTGCCTGCTTCCCCCCGTTTTTCCTTCTGTGCCCCTCGCTGCCCCACTGTTGTTGTGCCCGTGATTTGCCTGCTTTCCCCCCGTTTTTCCTTCTGTGCCCCCGCTGCCCCACTGTTGTTGTGCCCGTGATTTGCCTGCTTCCCCCCGTTTTTCCTTCTGTGCCCCTCGCTGCCCCACTGTTGTTGTGCCCGTGATTTGCCTGCTTTCCCCCCGTTTTTCCTTCTGTGCCCCCGCTGCCCCACTGTTGTTGTGCCCGTGATTTGCCTGCTTTCCCCCCGTTTTTCCTTCTGTGCCCCTCGCTGCCCCACTGTTGTTGTGCCCGTGATTTGCCTGCTTTCCCCCCGTTTTTCCTTCTGTGCCCCTCGCTGCCCCACTGTTGTTGTGCCCGTGATTTGCCTGCTTTCCCCCCGTTTTTCCTTCTGTGCCCCCGCTGCCCCACTGTTGTTGTGCCCGTGATTTGCCTGCTTCCCCCCGTTTTTCCTTCTGTGCCCCTCGCTGCCCCACTGTTGTTGTGCCCGTGATTTGCCTGCTTTCCCCCCGTTTTTCCTTCTGTGCCCCCGCTGCCCCACTGTTGTTGTGCCCGTGATTTGCCTGCTTCCCCCCGTTTTTCCTTCTGTGCCCCTCGCTGCCCCACTGTTGTTGTGCCCGTGATTTGCCTGCTTTCCCCCCGTTTTTCCTTCTGTGCCCCCGCTGCCCCACTGTTGTTGTGCCCGTGATTTGCCTGCTTTCCCCCCCGTTTTTCCTTCTGTGCCCCTCGCTGCCCCACTGTTGTTGTGCCCGTGATTTGCCTGCTTTCCCCCCGTTTTTCCTTCTGTGCCCCTCGCTGCCCCACTGTTGTTGTGCCCGTGATTTGCCTGCTTCCCCCCCGTTTTTCCTTCTGTGCCCCTCGCTGCCCCACTGTTGTTGTGCCCGTGATTTGCCTGCTTTCCCCCCGTTTTTCCTTCTGTGCCCCCGCTGCCCCACTGTTGTTGTGCCCGTGATTTGCCTGCTTCCCCCCGTTTTTCCTTCTGTGCCCCTCGCTGCCCCACTGTTGTTGTGCCCGTGATTTGCCTGCTTTCCCCCCGTTTTTCCTTCTGTGCCCCCGCTGCCCCACTGTTGTTGTGCCCGTGATTTGCCTGCTTTCCCCCCCGTTTTTCCTTCTGTGCCCCTCGCTGCCCCACTGTTGTTGTGCCCGTGATTTGCCTGCTTTCCCCCCGTTTTTCCTTCTGTGCCCCTCGCTGCCCCACTGTTGTTGTGCCCGTGATTTGCCTGCTTTCCCCCCGTTTTTCCTTCTGTGCCCCTCGCTGCCCCACTGTTGTTGTGCCCGTGATTTGCCTGCTTTCCCCCGTTTTTCCTTCTGTGCCCCTCGCTGCCTATCGCCATTCCCGCCGCTGCGTCCCCTGCGGCCCCGCCCCCTGACTGCCCATTCGCTGCCCCTGCCTCCCGCCTCCCAGCTGCTCCTCCCTCCCACCTCCCCATAAATGGCGGCCGCTGCACGGTGAGGAGAGCGACCCTTGACCTTGCCAGGTAGGTCGCTCCCCCACCACACAGCTCCGCCTGTGCTGTCTGCCCGCTGCTCCTGTAGGTAAGATCGCCCTCCGCTTGTGGCCCCGGTGCCAGTTTTGTCTGCTTGTCTCCCCTTTCCTTTCTGTGCCCCTCGCTGCCCCACTGTTGTTGTGCCCGTGATTTGCCTGCTTTCCCCCCGTTTTTCCTTCTGTGCCCCTCGCTGCCCCACTGTCGTTGTGCCCGTGATTTGCCTGCTTTCCCCCCGTTTTTCCTTCTGTGCCCCTCGCTGCCCCACTGTTGTTGTGCCCGTGATTTGCCTGCTTTCCCCCGTTTTTCCTTCTGTGCCCCTCGCTGCCCCACTGTTGTTGTGCCCGTGATTTGCCTGCTTCCCCCCGTTTTTCCTTCTGTGCCCCTCGCTGCCCCACTGTTGTTGTGCCCGTGATTTGCCTGCTTCCCCCCGTTTTTCCTTCTGTGCCCCTCGCTGCCCCACTGTTGTTGTGCCCGTGATTTGCCTGCTTTCCCCCCGTTTTTCCTTCTGTGCCCCCGCTGCCCCACTGTTGTTGTGCCCGTGATTTGCCTGCTTTCCCCCCGTTTTTCCTTCTGTGCCCCTCGCTGCCCCACTGTTGTTGTGCCCGTGATTTGCCTGCTTTCCCCCCGTTTTTCCTTCTGTGCCCCCGCTGCCCCACTGTTGTTGTGCCCGTGATTTGCCTGCTTTCCCCCCGTTTTTCCTTCTGTGCCCCTCGCTGCCCCACTGTTGTTGTGCCCGTGATTTGCCTGCTTTCCCCCCGTTTTTCCTTCTGTGCCCCCGCTGCCCCACTGTTGTTGTGCCCGTGATTTGCCTGCTTTCCCCCCCGTTTTTCCTTTCTGTGCCCCTCGCTGCCCCATTTGCGTTGTGCGCGTATTTTTGTCTGTTTTCTCTCCCCTTGTACTTTGTGCCCCCGCTGCCCCTGCCTCCCGCCTCCCAGCTGCTCCTCCCTCCCACCTCCCGGCCGCGCCGCTGGCGCGCCGAAGGCGCGCCTAAGGCAAGCCCGTCTGCGCCCCTCCGCGACAGGACCGCGCCCAGCGCCAGAACCCCTGGATCCCACCGATGCAACACCACTCGACGGACCTACGACGCCGCCACACTCACCGCACTCAATGCCGGCCGGAACCCTGCCTGCTACCGAGCCTCACCGAGACGCACCCACGGACCCTTCACCTGCCAAACCTGCCGATTCACCTGCCCCCTGACGTGCACCACCTCCGCCAAGTCGAGCAACAGCAGCAACCACCTGAAATGCATCCTGCTGAACACCCGCTCCGTCCACAGGCACGCCGTGGAACTCTGGGACCTGCTCGACGCAACAGCACCGGACATCGCCTTCCTCACCGAAACCTGGATGAACGCCTCCTCAGCGCCTGACATCGCCATAGCCATCCCGGATGGATACAAGATCACCCGGAAGGACCGCGTCAACCAGACGGGAGGAGGCATCGCCATCGTACACAAGAACACCATCCGCATCTCGACTAACTCCGACGAGACCTTCACCGCCGCCGAACACCTACACTTCCAGATACACACGGACCCCAAGACCACCCTCCGAGGCACCCTCATCTACAGACCCCCGGGACCACGCACACTATTCAGCGAAGACATCGCAGACTTCATCAGCCCGCACGCCATGCCCTCCGCCGACTACATCCTCCTAGGGGACCTCAACTTCCACCTGGAGAACAACAACGACAGAAACACCACCGCCCTGCTGGACAACCTCGCCAACCTCGGACTCAAGCAACTGGTGAACACGCCCACCCACTACGCCGGCCACACGCTTGACCCCGTCTTCTCGTCCAGCAAGCACATCTCCTTCAGCCACGCCACCGGACTCCACTGGACCGACCACAGCTGCGTCCACTTCAGCTTCAGAAAGACTGCGACCCACCACCACCCGCAACAGGCTCCCCGCCGGAGCTGGAGCAAGATCACCGCCGAGCAGCTCACCGCCTCCCTCAGCCAGAACACACCCACCGACACAACGGACCCAAACGAAGCAGCCAGCAACCTCGCCAAGTGGCTGACCGCCTGCGCCGACGACCTCGCACCACTAAAAACCCTCCCAGCAGACCCGGAAGCAAGAAAACCCCTTGGTTCACCAACGAACTCAAGGAATCCAAGAAGAACTGCCGCACTCTCGAGAAAACCTGGCGACTCGACCAGACCACAGACAACAGGACCGCCCTCAAGCACGCCACCCGCAAACACCACCAGCTGATCCGTGCCACCAAGAAGTCGGCACTCAAAGAACGACTGGACAACAACGCCCATGACAGCAAGGAACTTTTCAGCATCGTCAAAGAGTTCTCCAACCCCAGCGCCGGAAACAACGACATCACCCCCTCGCAAGACCTCTGCAACTCACTCTCCGCGTTCTTCCACCGCAAGATCACCGACATACACAACAGCTTCAACGCACAAACAACGCACCCTACCGCCGAACCAATGCCCGCCACCACCACCCTCTGCAACTGGACCCCGATCAACTCCGAAGACACCACCCGCACGATGAACTCCATCCACTCCGGATCACCAACCGACCCCTGCCCACACCACGTCTTCAACAAAGCCGACGCCACCATCGCACCCCATCTCCGGGACATCATCAACTCCTCCTTCCGCACCGCCACCTTCCCGGAGAGCTGGAAGCACGCCGAGCTTACCGCCCTCCTTAAGAAACCAACGGCGGACCCCACCGACCTCAAGAACTACCGCCCCATCTCGCTCCTTCCGTTTCCGGCCAAAGTCATCGAGAAGACCGTCAACAGACAGCTTGCCGCCTTCCTCGAGACGAATGGATCCCTCGACCCCTCGCAGTCCGGGTTTCGGGCCAACCACAGCACCGAGACCGCCCTTATCGCAGCCACCGACGACATCAGAACCCTAACCGACAACGGGGAAACAGCTGCCCTCATCCTCCTGGACCTCTCCGCGGCGTTCGACACCGTCTGCCACCGCACCCTAGTGAAGCGCCTCAGCAACATCGGAATCCGAGAGAAAGCACTGGAATGGATCATCTCGTTCCTCGCCGGAAGAACCCAGAGAGTCCGCCTCTCCCGTTCAGATCCGAAGCCACCGAAGTCATCTGCGGCGTTCCACAAGGATCCTCACTCAGCCCGACCCTCTTCAACGTCTACATGAGCCCCTCGCAGCCATCGCACGCCGACACAACCTCAACATCATCTCCTACGCCGACGACACCCAGCTAATCCTCTCCCTCACCAACGACCCCACTACCGCCAGAGCCAACCTGCACGACGGGATGAGAGACGTCGCCGACTGGATGAGGAACAGCCGCCTTAAACTGAACTCAGACAAGACGGAAGTCCTCATCCTGGGCTCATCACCCTCCGCCTGGGACGACTCCTGGTGGCCCCCGGCCCTGGGCACCGCACCCAAGCCAACGGACCACGCACGCAACCTGGGCTTCATCCTGGACTCCTCCCTATCGATGACCAAACAAGTCAACGCCGTCTCATCTTCATGCTTCAACACCCTGCGCATGCTCCGCAAGATCTTCAGATGGATCCCCACTGAAACCAGGAAGACCGTCACCCAGGCACTCGTCACCAGCCGACTGGACTATGGGAACACCCTCTACGCCGGAACCACAGCCAAACTTCAAAAGAGACTCCAGCGCATCCAGAACGCCTCCGCACGACTCATCCTGGACATCCCCCGACACAGCCACATCACCGTACACCTGAAAGACCTGCACTGGCTCCCCGTCAGCAAGAGAATCACGTTCAGACTCCTCACCCACGCACACAAGGCCCTCCACGACCTGGGCCCAAAGTACCTCAACGACCGCATGTCCTTCTACACGCCCACACGCCAGCTACGATCAACCAGCCACGCCCTCGCCACCGTACCACGCATCCGCAGAACCACCGCCGGAGGAAGATCCTTCTCCTACCTGGCGGCCAAGACCTGGAACTCCCTCCCCACTCACCTTCGGCGAACCCAGGACCATCTCGCCTTCAGGAAGCAGCTCAAGACCTGGCTGTTCGAGCAGTAACTTACCCCCTCCCCCAGCGCCTTGAGACCCTCCCGGGTGAGTAGCGCGCTCTATAAATGCCGTGATTGATTGATTGATTGATTGATTTACACAACATTGGTTAGAAGTTTGACAGCAGAGTATTATTCCCTCACTTCAGTAACACCTGCAGTAGCATACATTTCCGTTCTATTATTGCGCGCTTAGAATGACTTTGCACAGAAGAGGTAATGCTTAGGGTGCACACTTGTAACCCCAAGCTATCTTTGTATGCAACGCTTGAGCATGTTTTCCAGCATCTTACAAAGCCCTCAGGTGGGAGGCAGTAGATGTATCGCTTATTCTACAAAGCTGTCGTCTGTAATGCGCTGAGATACAATAACTTTAACCAGGTTGGCGCAGCTCTTGGTAATGCTTTAAAATCAGTGAACCTAGCTTTTGGCTTACTTTGCAATGTCCTCATCTGAAAGATCAATTTGACATTTTTCAAATGCAGCCCAAAGTTAGACCTGTTGACCTCATCAGTGCATGTATTGAGATATTTCTGCTTTGTTAATTAATTTACCGTACGATTTTATGTTTTTCCACTTAGTCTCTTCTCGGTTGATATAAGCTTTTAGGGCCAGGTGAAACGGAGGGTGTGTACTGAGATCAACATTGAGTTGCAGAGATTCTGCAAGAAGGTGTGGCTAGTCTGTTTCCTGTACGTCTGAGACTAATGTTGTGCTGAAGGACAGTATTGGGCTGCTTGTCAGTGCTGGGATGCTGCTGTTCAGTGTTTGGGTGCTGCTCATCTGCATCTAGGGGCTGCGCATCAGTATTGGTTGCATCAGGAAGCGTTGCACTCTAGACCACCTCTGATCTGCTCTAATCTCTACTCTCCTTGCCCTGAATACACAGACAGTGAAGTGAAAATTATGATGCTGAAGATTATCTCCATGGGGGATTCAATGTCACGAAACATTTAATCCCCCGGGCCCTTGAGATTGTGATCTCTGCTTGCTCGATCATAAATAGACAAGTTAATTCCATCCCTGGGGACGCCCTGCAACGGCAAGAGACTGAACGAGCAGGCGGAGAGCTTTATTTATTCTGTGAGGAATATTTGCTAGTACAGGTCGCTGCAGTTTAGGATGGCGGGGCATTGGAAGAGCAGTGTTCGGTCGCAGTCCTGGAATTGCGTAGGTGGTTTGCCATTCAGGACTGCAGGGCAGCGACAGAGCTGTGCTGGTGTGAGTATGTAACATTGAGGGTGTCGCAGGGCAGGAGTTTAGTAGATTGGAAAGCTGTTCAGATCTTAGTTCTGGGGTCGCATGGGCTCAGTGTCCTCATTTAGGTACAGTGGCAGAACTGGCTTTGGGGTGACAGTACTCCAATAGTAAAGCGTGACTGGGAACTCTGCCTGTGTTTGGACAGCACAGCTGTCGAGCCTTTTGCTTACAAAATACTTAGACTGAGCTTTGGGTCCACCCCTTTCAACCATTCGCTTTCACTTGACGTTTAAAAAAAAATCTATTTTGAAAAAGCTCTGCCTACAAACCCATGGACCTGGTGGCCGATTCCCAAAGGGCAAGGTGTCAAAAATGGACCCCCCCCATCTCCCACCCCACCCCAAATCAGCTACCTCCCCACCTTGGGAGTCTGTAACTTAGCAATGGCTGGCGACCAGATTAACGGTCGCAAACCATTGATGTGTGTGGTACCAAATCACAATTCCGAAGAGATGCCCAAACACTCTCCTTTTAAATTGTGATTCGATAACGCTTTCTAAACCCATTTTAGGAGTCGGTTACATTTTACTCACTCCTAAAATAGGTTTAGTACTTGAAAATTAACTCTTTAGACGTTACAAACCCTTTGATTTAGTAAACAGGAGATACTGCAACGCTACAAAATGTGGTACATCTGGTCCAGTGGGCCTTAGCACTAGTCTTGCACGTCCTCATTTCTCTCCCTAGGCCAGAGACGACCTCTGTCGAGTTCTGTGTCCTGTAATCTAACGATGAAACTCGCTGACTGGGCTAATTTAACTTTAAAAAAAGGAAGCAATACTTCCCCTTTTTGAGAAAAACTTTTTGCACAGTAGCTGGTATTCTGTGTTTTTTTCTCACGAGATAGTGTTATAGAGGTGTCTGTAGGGTTTGTTTTTTTAGGCTCCTTAGCTGTCGTGCCATCTCTTAAATTGCATTAATCTTACAATTGAAGGGTTCCTTGCTGGCTAAGCAGACAGAATCGGTTGGCTTTATTTGCTCGGTGTGTCATGCTTAAGAGGATTTCCTCTGCCCTATCTAGCATCATGTGAGGTTTTTTTTGCTTAAACTTTTTCAGGTGTGAGTGAAATCTCCGTCTCATTGTCCTGTGCATGGCTACTGTGAAGATTGCCTTTTCTTGTTTTGTTCCGCCCTGTACCAAGCTGGAGTGAGCAATGTATTTATCCGGATAGCATTGCTTGGTGCCAGGCTGAATTGAGGGAGGTTTCTTCCTCTATTGTATACCTGTCATTGTGACTCCCTGTTTCTTTGCTTGGATGGATAGTGGAGTGTCTCTTCTGGATTTGCTATCTAGTGCCTCGCTCCACGTTACTGCATATACTACATATGTGTATATTCCGATCGCAGTACACAGTCTTCGGCTGGAATGATTGGTTTCTAGACCTGTTCTATTGCCTGTGCTAGTCAGCCATGCAGGATGTTTTCTCCTGCCTCATTGGCTTTAAGTCTCATTGCCTTTCTTTCCCACTGCCTTGTCTAATGGATGTATTCAGGCTGGTGTCCTTGCCCTGGGTCAGGCTGGAGGAAAGGCGGTCTGTATACTGGTGTCCTTGCCGTTTACTAGGCTGGTGTGAGGAATTGATCTATCTATATCTCATTTGCCATCACTAGTCTGGTAGTTAACTAGTCTCCTTGCACGTCACTTTGTCAGGCTCATGTGAGAGGTGTATAATCTCTTGGTACTGCCTTGTGCTGGGTGTATGAGCCATGTCTTTTGTGTCTTTGCACTGCCTCATGCAAGTCTGGTGAGAGCAATGCCTCTGTTCTTGGGAAATATAGGAATGTCTCCATCTTCATTCATGTGGCTACGTCTGGCAAGAGTGAGGGATAACTTTAAGCTCTATGTTTGGAGACTGCCCGTCAGAAACGTCACACAAGCACTGCGAAATGCACCTATTCATTTACTTACCGGGTATAGGTTCCCTGACACCACCAAGCGATTTCACCTTCAGGCTTTTCCCCAATAGCAAGATGATAATTGTGTAACTAATGGGATCTGATTTGCATTACTTTTCTAATGTTTCAAACAATGTAGTCTCCATGACAAAGTGGTAGGAACTTAATAGCCATGTTTGTATGCATCTTCAGTATCATTCCGGCTAGAGCAGCATGCCGTAAACTGTATGTTTTAAAATCTATAAATAAATGTTTTTTTTAAAAAACCAAAAAAAAAACTTAATAGCCATGTTAACAAATTCATACTTAATTCTATGAACATACATGCTATAATCCATGTTTATCAAGCGGGAGCAGCATGTTTACAACAGATCAGCCAATGATGAGTGCATTTCCAGTGCAACTGGAGTAGTTAATCATCTTTGTAATGGTTTTACAGTGGTCTGATCTGGCTGAGAAATCGGGTAAGATCTGCCAAAACATTAAGAGTAGTTGTACTTTGGTCCAACTAAAAAAACACAATTGGCTACTGCTATGAATTTTGTGCAATTCTCCACTGTTCAGGAATGGGGACGGGCACATTGTAGCAAAGAAAGTCCGGTTGCACTCTGTTATTGCAACACTTGCGACTGCTGCACTTCTTCTGATTTTAGCTTAAGATCATAGCCACTACTTCCTCAGTACTTTCTGTCCCAGCTTTTTGGTACATCTTAATTTCAAGTATGTGTTTTTTAGGTCTCGGCTAGACAGTGCAAGCGCTGGCAATTCTAGACATGTTGTTTACAGCTAATGGGCTTGGAGGCCGCCCATTACTTACCATTAGTTGGCTTCATTGCCCATCTTAATTGCTTGCATCCTGTTGGTCAGCTCTGCCATCGGCACTTTCCTCTTCTTGCCTTTGACACTGCCCTGGAGAATGGCCCGAGTACTTGTGTCCTCACACTGCGCTTACTTTTGGGAGCTATTTTTTCTTCTGCTAGACGCACTCTACAGAGTGAATCTTTTGTAGTTGACTTTCCCTGTTCGTCTGCTCCCTTCCTCCCTCCCATTGTCATGTTTGCTTCTTTCTTCCTACCAATTTTCCATTTTGCCCCTCACTCCTGTTTTTGTGTTGGCTCCCCACCCAACATAATGAAAAAAAGCTGGTCATAGTGCTTTTTTCCTTCTTGCATTCTTGCCTTCTAATGACAGGCTGTGGCCGATCTGCAACTCTGTGCATCGGGCCAGCAGCTCCCCTCAGCCTCTAGCTTCGGCTGGTGTTAGAGCTCAAACAGCGAACGAATGTGGATCTGTCCCAAAAGCAGTAGCTGCACCAAAAGCCACCGTCTCCCTGGCCCCTTCCCTTGGCCAGTCTTCACCTTCCTCCTGGAGCTCCGTTCCCAGTCCCAATTTACTCCCATCCCAGGCCCCCAATGGAGAGTAGCACCGAAAGAAGACTGGCGGACTGCGCTCTAATGAACAGTGCAGCAGCTGCTGCCCTCAGGATGCATCTGAAGGCAAAATATTAGTATAGTTGAGCAGTGGCTGTTCATCAGCGATCAAGGATTAGATTGACTGAGGGAGCAAACTTCTCATAGATTTGTGCAGCAGTGTCTTAAGAGAAAGGTGGTAGAGTAGAACTTTTTCTACAGAGTGCAAGCGCAGACATGTTGTAGAAGAAACAGCGCTGAGTTGCAAATGTCTTGTCATTCCAAATAGTTACAAGGTCGAACTGTATTACGGAACAATTAGGCAGTGCCAGAAGGGCTGGTCTAGGAGGTCAATGTGTGGGCCAGAGTTTTGGCTGTTTGTGGGCCTGTTTTATGGTCTGCTGAGCTGGTTGTTAGGGCTCACCTACACTTCCCATGTGTTGTGCTGCGAGACGTACTGTTTACAATTCAATGGGCTTACAACCCGTACACTGCATACCATTAGTTATTTTCATTGCCACTCTTATTTGCAATCTTTCAATTGCTTAGCTTCCTTAGGCTTCCCATCCTTTATTCTGTTAGCTCCTCCCTGGAACATGGACCAAGTAGATGATTTCTTCATGGACCAAGTAGATGATTTCTTAGTTGTCTTTGCTCTCCATCATCTTTTTGCAATGCACTATTTTAATTTTATTTCGGTTTTATTCCTGGACGTGCAATCTGCATTCCTACTTTTAGCAGAGGCACACAGCTTCTTATTTATGTTGCTGCTTTCTCTATTGATGCTTTAGTTACTTACACCCACAACTGGACTACTCGAAGTCTCTCTGATCTACGCTACTCCACTCCACTCGATGTAACTCTAGATCACTCCACTCTATTCCCTGCCCCTGTACTCTATGCCACTCTACTCTGTCACTCCTCTCTATGCCACTCCACTCTGTGCCACTCTAACCCACTGTATGCCACTCTGCTCTACGCCACTCTACTCTACGCTGCTCTACTCTACTCCACTGTTACTCTTGTCATGTGTTCCATACAGTGCCTATTGTGTTTTCCCTATGTTAGCATACCTGTGCAAGACACAGGCCGCATTAGCTTTGCGCACGTTACTACCTAATCATGTTTGCTTTTGTGCCACATTATATTTTCATACAGAACCTGCAGTTGTTTTCTAGTTCTGTTCTTTCCTGGGATTTAGTCTGAACAGCAGACAAGGTCAAACAACAATGTCCCTTGTTATTATATTCTGGTCAGGCACTCGCACCTAGACACAACACAGAAATGCAGCATTTGTTTATGAACATGTGAACCTTGTCATATAGGTATGCACATCACTGTAACACGGAGAGAGAGAGATCGATTTCTCCTGAGAGAAGATCACAGCTGTATCTGAGATGTAATACATTAATCTGTGTATGCTAAGGTACGGGGGTACGCTGCTAAACCCAGAGATCTTTCCTCTATCATCAGTTTTGCTTCTGTAGAAGGGGATGAGTGTTAGGCTATACTGTCTTATTATCTGACAGTTATTTTCGTAATATACGGTTTATTGGCAATGCTGATGGTATTTTTGCTAGGCAATTGTTTTCTAATTGTGGCACGTATACTGCATTTCAGAGCACAATAGTTTAAATAAACATTTCAAACTTCCTTTGTGTCTCTTTCATATCTTAATGAGGACGAGTATGTGAGCGAAAGGGAGTGTCTTGTCACCGCGATCCCTGAGAGGGTCGGGACTGTTGTTTTCTGGGGTGTCAATTCCCTTGTTCCTCTGGTTAGGAGTAGCAGGGCAAGTGAGACACTATAGCTAGTCGGACTCGGGCTCATGGAACTGAGGTGGTATGGGCCCTAACTACTGATGTTCTATGGTCCCAAGCATAGTTCTGTTCCTGAGCAGAATCCCTGCAACACTCTCTGCCACTGTACTGTACCTAACTCTAATATACTCTACTCCAAGCCACTCCACTCCATGCTACTGTACACAAATTTGCTCTACTCTACACTACCCTATGCCACTCCACTCTATCCCACTCCACTCCTCTATGCCACTCTCCTCTACACCACCCTACTCTATTGCATGCCACTAACTTTTAGCTATGCTGTACTACATAGCTAAAAAAACTTTGGGAAAACCAATAGTTCTCACATAGGCGAGACCTATTGGATTTGCCAATGCTTGTTGAAGAGCTGCACCTTGGTTAGAGGCATGCTCTTTCCCTTGAAGAGGATAGACTTTATTGAACAATTAAACTGGAGTTTTATTTTTTCACAGATGGGGGGTGGGGGAGAGAGCCTTTCTTGGATTAGCAGATGCCTTGGATGAGTTCGTTTGTGAAAAAGGAAGTCTAGTATTGATGACATCTGCAAAGTTAAGGTGCAACTTCATGATTCATCCTTCTGCAGTAGCATGATTGTCTTTAGGGAAGAAAGCGATACGGAGAGTAACAGCAACTTTTGTTGGTTAAAGGAACTATTAGTCACAAAACCCAACCTAGTATTTGTACAAAGGTCAATATTTAAACATAAGATTAGTTGTATTACTAAAACACAGATTGTTCTTAGTTGTATTACTATTTTATCTGTACAACATCACTGAAGTAAGGGAGCTAGCGGGCATTAGTTTAGGCAACATTTCCAGAAGATGTTTGAGGCACAGGATTAGCACTCCTGCTTTGCTTGCTTGGATGTTCTATTGAATATAAGGCTACTCCTACGCACCCAAGTTTCTAAGACACTGGCATAGTGGGCATCTGATTCTGATAACCTAAATTTGCCCAGGCAAGCTTGCATGTCATCTGAGTTGGATCAAAATTGCACTTAGTGATCTTGGAGCAGGTCTGCTAGAGTTCTCACCTAGGCGAGACAAATGCATAGACTCCACAGCGAATCTTTGATAAAGGATAAAAACAGTCACTAGTTTCACCCACTGTTCTTTGTTCAATGGGATTAAGTAGAACCAGTTCTGAGCCTACCTTTAGAAGAAGACCACCAAATCCAGACATTATGCATGGCTATCATTGTATGCTGTATGAAAGTCGTAGAAAGTTGTAAAACGATGACATAGAGTGATGGTAAAGTCTACTGTATCAAAAGTGGCAGAAACGACAAAAAGGAGGAGCATGTAGCAAAAGAGACAGAATTATAAATTCCTAAATTTGATCCATACCAGGGTTAGTCGCCCAACAATGATGAGGTTATCACCCATGCATTCATGTTGAGGGCTGACGGCAATCAGTAAGTGAGCTACTTGGAGGACACCGTACAGTAGTAATCCGCAAGTTGTTTCCTTGTCCCATTCAAATAACCACATACAATTTCTTTTAAAAAACCACTTAATACTTACTTTCCACTTGTGCTGTTCCCTAATACCACAGCTGCTCCATGCACTCCAAGCACTCATTCTGCATTCTTTCCATGCAGTGCATATGGTTTGAAAGATTTTCATGTTTTCATAACATAAATCCATAGCTTGAGCTTACAATCGCTTTACCATTGAGATTTAAAGTTACCCATGCTTCATAAGTATCGCTTATGTATCCAGTATCAATATGCAGTTATTTTGGCTGTCCTTTAGTTTTGAAACATGGATGCTTAGTTTTAATCGGGACAAAAGAAAGCACCCATGTAATTACTTCGACGATCAAAGATTTTAAGATAGAGTTGTATCCCATAAGTAGAGCAGTACTTTTTCTGTTTTATGCAAATCGTTATTACAGTTTTCATTCTAATTTGTGATTCTTCATTGTAACCATGTCTTCAGCTTGTTTTTTTTTTTTTAGCAGTTTTCCTTTATCCAGACACTCCAGTTCCTCCCAGCACATATCAGGCTTCCGTCTAAACCATCACTATGGAGTGATCTGTTATTGCTACCCCTTCCCTCTTGCGCTATTAACATGCTGATTATCTTACCTCTGTATTACCCTGTGGGTCACGCTAAGCTGCCTTACAGGAAAGTTCTATGTCGAACCAAAGGGAAGATTCCCCCCTTCGCCCACTATATTAAAATATGTATTGCACATGGGTCCAAGAGATAATTGCTCCCTTTCTTGCTATATTAGTGCATCCGTCATGGTCCGTCACAGGTTTGGCTAATTGCATTTAATTCACAAACGAAAGGAAAATTACCTGTATGCCGTCATGCTGACCTATTGATTGGACTACAGCATTTCCAAAATGCCACTGCGCTTATCATTGACTTCAGAAAAGGCAACCTATCCCTTTTCACCTCAGAAAGCCTCACTGGGCCCTTGGGTGACCCAGAGTCAACTCTAGGGTTATCTGCACCTTCAAAATCCCTGGCACATCTACCTTCAGGAAAAGCTTAAACACTGCCAACCCTCCCTGTGGTTGGCACTTGGGTATCTTCTAGAGCGCCCTGGAACAAGAGCAAAGGAAGAGAGGACAAACTATTTTCCTGAGTTCTCCCCTGTCTCTCAAAATTTCCCCTGAAATTCCCTACCCCCCAGCATTTGCACCAACTCTGCTGCATGAAATTCAGGGTGAGTTTGAAAACTCTTCTCTTTTGAGTCTGTCTTCTGGACTAGATGGTTCAGGCATCAAATGACCTGTTCCAGACGGGTCTCTTTTGTAAGCTCCACCAGAGCAGTTCAGTATCATGTATGCTTGCCCTAACCAACATCGTACAATTTGCAAAGTGGATTATTTCAAAATATGTGCATTTTATGTATCCTCTGTATCCATGAAGTAACTCTCCTTAAAGTGCAAGCAGGATCCATGTAACCATGAGCTGCCACTACACATCACTCTGCCTTAGTGGCGTAGTGCCAAGAAGCAGTTGCATGCAGCAGTGATTTTTTTTTTTTTTTAAATAATAAATAGATTTGAGTTAGTAGTATGTTGTGTACTCGTTGCATCTGTGTATTTTAACTATATTCTTGACAGTAACAGGATATCTTAAACTTAATGGACATTCTAGGGCCTCCTGAAGGTCCTTTTTAGGTCGAGCCTGCAGGCAGCACGCATGCGTTGTGGCTTGGCAACGACCTATTGTACCTAAAAATTTAAAAAAAACCTCTCTAAAAAGGGACTTTAAGCCCGCCCATTACTTACCATTCGTTGGCATCCTTATCACTCTTCTTTGCTGCCTTCGTATCCAGCAGCACTTGCAAGGCATCACTTACTGCGCAACTTCCTTGGGTTTGTGTGGAGCATGCCTGAAGTACAGATTGATTTAACTTAATTTGTGTCTATCCGCTGCTGCCGCTGTCAATTGAGGTACTATTTTATTTCTTTTTTAGCATTTTTATATAGCGTGAACTCGACTTGAATGGAAAGTATTGGACACTTTACATGAGCACCAGTTACGTTACACAAGTTCAACTTCATTTCTTTATGCCGGGAGATTAAGTGATTTCCCCAGAATCACAGGATGTTGTGGCGACGCCACTTGTTTTTTCAGCCGAAGACCTCCATTGTTGCAGTGGTTGAGCCATTAATGCACCAATGTGGGTGGGCTTCAGGCAGTGCTATTTTCAGTCAGCAGTCGTAAACACGCTACCTGTGTACTTTCACTGTTCCCATTTACTTTCACTGTTCCCATTGCAAATCCTGTCATGGAGACTGCGTTGCACTGACTGAAAAACAACTGGGTTGCTGGCAGGCACCCTGTCGATAGGACCAGCTGCTTCTATGTGACTTGGTCATTTCATACAGCTAAAACTCTTATAAAAAATGCGTCCAATTTGCATGTTCCATGATGACCGCTGCTGCTTTGTAATCTACCCCACTCCACTCTACCCCAATCTACCTCCCTCTACCTCAGTCTACCCCACCCAATCTACCTCACTCCACCCTACACTAATCTACCCCGCTCCACTCAGCCCTACCCCAATTTACCCGACTGCAATCTACCCGATTCCACCCTATTTGATCCCACCCATCCCCTCTCTTTCCCACTCTCCCGCACTCGCAACTCTCCCCAATCTACCCCATTTTACTCTGCACCAATCTAACCCACTGCACTCTGTTCCAATAAACCCCACTCAAGTCTACCTCGACCTACCCCACTCCATCCTACCGCACTCCAATTGACCTCAATCCACCCCAATCAACCCCCTCCACCCCACTCCAATATGCGCCATTCTACCCCACTCTACCCCATTCCAATCTACCTTGTCCTACCCCAGTCCCGCTCTCCCCCAATTTACCCCACTCCACTCCACTGGTTTGCATAAACATTTAAATACTACAGTGCAAAAAGATAATATGAAAGTAATAATTCAAAGAAGCATTATAAAAAGGTAGACTACTTTTTAGAGAATGCTAGTGGCAAGAACCTAGCAACATTACAAATATCTTTGGTTTGTCCTGCTTATAAATACAAACATTGTCAAATCCAACAGGTCTGGCTTGCATTTTGTGCCCTGACTAAACAAATTAAAGTCAGCTGCAGTAAAATAAAATTGTTTCCTATATTCATTGCATTGATGGCATAAAGAAGGTAATGTGTGGTAATATATAATACTTTTGAATTGTTAAATACTCTGTCAGTAAAGTATGGTACAAGCACCTCACTAGGAGGTTGAATAATGCACCAAACGTTAGGCGAAAAATACTCTTCTGTGTGAAGATAAAGCCCACTCATTTTATATTTTGAAGAAATGGTAGCAACTCTATATTTTAAAGAATGGGTATCAACAGGTCAGCAAACAGTTTGTACTGTCAAACCAGACCTAAATATGAGGTCCCGTGTTTCGTGGGCTCTCTTGGTTAGACTACACCTCCTTTGATGATTTGTCATACACTGCCGGAAGCTTAACAGATCCCTGGGCAGGAGGTTGTACACACATAGGATTATGAAAAGCCCCCTTTTTAGGAGTACAAAATCGGAAAAATATTAAACAGTAAAGAAGACACCATGTCTTCCCGAATAAAAGTACGAGAAACACATTTTTAAAACTAAAATCCTTTTAAAAGAAGCTTTAGTAATTGAGCAATTACCCACGAACTGCCGCAACTCCATTTAACTTTCTTTAACTTTCATTATCGGCGCCGCCAATCCGGGAAGCTTTAATATTTTTTTTTTGTGAGAGTAAATAGTTTTCCTTAGCTCTCGGTATGTCATCCAGAAAGCTAATGGAAGCTTAAAGTGCTAGGAGCCAGTTCAAGTCGCAGAGCTGTGACCACTGGCGTAGCAAGGGGGGGGCGGAGGGGGCGGTACGCCCCGGGCGGCACGAGATTTGGGGGCGGCAGGTAAATTTATCGCTAGCACCCCCCCCCCCGCTCTTAGGCGCTCGGCGGCGGCAAAAGGCAGGGACCGCCACGGGCGTCAGAGTGCCTAGCTACGCCACTGGCTGTGACGTGTATTGAGCTGCACAGGCTAGTGGCTCGCATCTCGAAAAGCTTTCAGTCACATCCATTCATTTAGTGGTGGTCTAGTAACTCTAAATAGCGGCCACATACAGCGGCTTAAAAAGGAGGGGGTGGATCTTGTCCCTGTGGGTAGCTGCAGAAGGTGTAGCGAGCGATGGCCCAGAGTGATACTGAAGGTTAGCATACCCCCACCCCCATTATAACATTAATCATCGATTCCATCATCAGTTCAATTGAATCAATCGAGCCTACAATTTCCAGGATGCACCTTGGTCTTCGTGAAAGGCCAGCACTCAAAACATGGCGTGCGGGTGATGTGGAGTCATATGGTCACCCCGGTGGCGTAGGAAGGGGGGTGCGGTGGGTGCGGGCCGCCCCGGGTGTCATCACTGAGGGCGGGAGGGGGGGGGGGTGGGGTGACAAAATGGCAAAAATGTGTTTTTAAAATAAAAAATTTGGGTGCTCACGACACTTTATGGGGAAAAAATAATATTATTTAAAACGAGTTTAATAACTTCGTCTGCCAATTAATTAACCTCAACAAATCAACATAATACGTATTGAAACTTTTTAGTTCAGTCAACAAACGCAACGAAACGCGGCTGAACTCGACGCTGTGTAGTGGAGAGCGTATGGATAAGGAAGGGTAGGGGTTGTTTCTTTCCGCCGAAGTCTGTCTCTGCAGTTTGTACTCGAGCGAGACGTAAACAACCGGTGACTCATCATCACTCAACCCGCAACCAATCCTATCCGCTGCCGTGCCGGTCAGTCACCCCACGTCATTCTGTTGAGTTAGTTGTGCATTATTACTGAAGCTTATAAGTGCCGTGCTGAATTTATTTTTGTTACATTTTTTAGTTCATTGATTCATTGTGATCATCCTCTTCTCTATGATATTGAGTTTGGTAAGTAACGTAAACGTTATGATGCATGCTATTCGTTTGTATTTGTACGTTAAGCCGGGGGTGACAGGACATTTTCCGCACCAGGTACCACCTGACCTTGCTATGCCCCTTGGCAGACTTTAAGCGTTCCGTGTTTCAAGTGCACAAAATTGTAACAATTGGGCGGCTTATTTACAAGTCTGTTGCGAACCGGTGCGTCACTTTTAATATGAAAAAAAGTGACGTACTGGCGGCGCAAGGGGCTTGTAAATAAGCCCCTGGGTTTCCAATACTGTCAAAGCAAGGAACAGATGAATGAGCACAAAAGGAGTTCGTTGTAAGAAACATATTCGCTGCTCAAAGATAGGCGTATGTTTGGTATTAAGTATGCTGGTCCAATATTCCGGTGTATAAAAAGAAGCCCACTATGACATCCTCTGTAAAGCGGGCCAACCTGTGGCGCACTTATGCACTCCTGCACACTACTCGGGTTATAACTCTGGGTACGTTCGTCCTCCACAGCATGCCGCGTGTAAACTGTTGTGTCAACACACCAAAACAAGCTTTATGCAAGAAGTGTATTTAAAGTGCACTCGCAGAAACGGTTCCTGTAGCAATGAATGGATAGGCGAACCAGGATTTAAACATGTATCTCACTAATTTGACGGTGCAGCTGTTGATCTTTGTGTGGCATCCTCTGGAGCCGGTATAGCCGTCTAAAAACATGAGGATGCTAAGAATAAGGGTTGTAGCCTAGGGACCAGCGCATAATCTTCCCTTACTATGAGCAAGCGCTGGCTCAACTGCTTTCCGTGGTGCGGACACCTACCTGATTTTTGTGCAGCAGGGCGAGTCTTGGGTTTCCTTAACGAGACCTCAAAGTAACCCTGCAGCATCATGGTGCAGGCATCCTGCATGGGTGCTATTGTTAACAGACCTCACTTAGTTTACTCTGCCCTGGTCAGTTGACCAGCCTTTGGCAAATAACCCAGACCATTCTTGGAGTATCCCTGTCTCACCAAAGCACCATGAAAACATCCTCTTTCTATTCTGACCCAACCAGAGGTCTGTCCAGTGATGATGCACCCTTTAATAGTTCCTTGATGAAAACCACTGCACGTGTGTTGTTAAAATGGTGAATGGTCCATGGCCGACACTAATAGCCGACTGTCTCTCCTTAGGTGCGTATCCAGAAGAGACTTGCAGCACTTTAGAACAAGTCAAACGAAACCACTCTGGATTGCCAGTTATTTGTAGAGCTAAGAGCTTGTGGTATATGGCAGAAGCCAGCAGCTACTAGAGTGTCCTTCGAGTACCAGCCAAAAACCCCAGTGGCATCATTCATTTATCATCTGTGTGTCTTTTACTTGACTGAGACTCCCCTAATGTTTTGTCCCATGGGTTTTTAGGGTGAGTACACATGTGCAATGTGTGATTATTACCCAGCACAGCAGCCACAGATCCTCATAACATCTGCTGACTCACTCTGTGTTCCTATAGCCCATGCCCTGCTGGTAGCCTTAAGCTTTACTTCTGCAGAAATTCCTTGGGTTGCCACAGATTTCTCTTTGCTAGTAATACTTCCAGAAAAAAATAAAACTTGAGACCAGATCCATTAAGTGTAAGATGGTGAGTGCAGAGTTATGAGTATGATAACGTGGAAGAACATCCTCTATTGAAACATGGGTTATTATTGTCTTAGTAGGCATCCCTCTTCCTGGGCTGCATTTGTCTTAATCCTGTATTCTGTTTGGGTCACCTTATACAGTGGAATGTGCTGCATGGATCACCTCGTGTACACTTACCTGTGGAACACCACATAGTGTGAAATGTTCTCTGTGAAGCACCAGCAGCAGCAAACGTCGTCCCTACAGCACTTCGTAGTGGAAGGTTTTCTGCAGAGGTGTAAAAATTTAAAAATAAAGGATTTAAATTGCAATGCATAGCAAATGAAGGCAACGAATGTCATTGGAGCGTGCACATGTTGTAGTGAAATTATCTATAGTTAAGATTTATGAAAAGCCTAGTCTTTTCACCTTCAAAGTCATTAGATCGATATATATTTGGAGAATAGATCCCTGGCTCTGCTAATTTCTAATATATTATTGATTCCTAAAAGGAAGGTGAACTACCATTCTTTAAGCTGTGTATCCTCCATCCCATCCCTGATTCAACTGCTGAATTCTCCGCTTGTCTCGGCAAGATATTGGCCATTTATAGCCCTTTTTTAGTGACTGGCGTTCTGGAAGTCTTTGTCACATCGCCATGCAAATGAGCTATAGGCCAGTAGGAACACTAAAGACCTGGCCAAATCTGATCCAGTTGTCAGGGATCCCGTTTTATTACATGTTTACATTTTTTTTATATTGAATCTTTCAAGGTTCTAGTGTTGAGGAGGCAAACGTGGGATTTTTTGTTTCTACCTACAGTCAGAAAAATAATCCCGTAAATCATGGGTGCTCTTGGCACATTTTAACTACATGTGTCCATGTTAAATTGTTTCAGGAGGTCCTTCTACACAAGGTCCAGAAATGGATAGGTGGGACCAATATTCTTAAATTATAACGGTCTCAGTTTACAGGAAGCTGTTCACTGGTTCTGTTTGCAACACAGGCTTCTGATTTTGTCTAAATTCAATTGTTTTTGTGCTTTAAGCGGTGAAGTGAGGAAGTGTTTCTCAAGAACTGAGCTTGAATGGAGGAACTTTTGGTAGGGCTAAAATTAGACCCTGGTTGTGTTGTTCTCAAACAAAGCATTAGCCTGTTTGGTGTTTACAAGTTGAAACCCCTACGTCCTTTTTTGGCTACTATAGAGGGTGTGCTTGTGATATGTACTCACCCCACCTTGTTTAATGTTGTTGCTAATGATCTCTCAGCTCTTCACCTAAATACAACTGCAAATTGCTTTCTTGTGCGGCACCTATTTCACTGTCTGCTAATGATTTCCTCATGTGCATTGAGGGTAGATTATGCCCTACTAAACACTTATCCTTGGAGTAAGTGTTGAAGTACAGATTCAGTTCAAGCTAAATTGATGTCCCTGGAACAAAGGTTAAGAAAAATAGGCTTAGGATGGAGTGCAAGGAATAAGGTGGCCTGGGTTCTCCGTTTCAATAAATAAAAAGAAAAATAATCCTGCCCCCCGCACCATTTTAAAGAAAACTCTGATAACACACCTCTTCAAAGAACACTATATCATAAGAAAGTCCCATTCCACTACCACTCTCAGTACCCAGCTTCCTCTCCAATCACTCATTGACTTTATCTTTGACCCTGTTCAGCGCTCCCCTGCCTTTTGGCTAGGTATGCACTATACAAATATCAGATGCATATAGACACTGACCAATGGAGGCCTGTATTAATTCAACCGAATGTGTCGTTTGCCACTGTCCTCCCCTTTTAAAGGCAATTATTAAAAAGCAGTGGTGGGCTCCACTTATGGTCAGGGCTACTAGAATTATGAGATTGTGCAACCGCATTGTTTTTCGCATAATTATAGATTTTCCGCATTTTCCACATAATATATCATCCGCTGCATAATTTGCAGATTTTAAAACATATATATTCTGCTCCAAAGGTTGTCCACCAGGTGAGTAGCACTCGATCAGCAGCTTTGTTTATGAAAGGCAGGGACGAGGATCCGCTTGTAGAAGCTGCTCCGTAATGGAAATGCCTGACGCGTTTCGAAGCTCCATATGCTTCTCTTCAGAGGCTTGAACGGAGACAGTGTGTGCAAACGCTGAACCCACTTTGCCATTTTCATATTGCACACCCACCAATGGGAAGCTCGAATGAGACTGTGCATTGTGGGAAATGTGGTCCGGATAGCACACAAATCTTGTCCTGTATGGACCCTGCAAGTGGACTTGTCCTCAATCCTGTTTGCGGCTGCTGACCCACGTAGCCCCCAAGACATTACGGGATGGTGCACACTCTGCGGCAGGACGGCCGCGTATTACATTCTGCTCCAAAGGTTGTCCACCAGGTGAGTAGCACTCGATCAGCAGCTTTGTTTATGAAAGGCAGGGACGAGGATCCGCTTGTAGAAGCTGCTCCGTAATGGAAATGCCTGACGTGTTTCGAAGCTCCATATGCTTCTCTTCAGAGGCTTGAACGGAGACAGTGTGTGCAAACGCTGAACCCACCTCGCCATTTTCATATTGCACACCCACCAATGGGAAGCTCGAATGAGACTGTGCATTGTGGGAAATGTGGTCCGGATAGCGCACAAATCTTGTCCTGCTGATCGAGTGCTACTCACCAGGTGGACAACCTTTGGAGCAGAATGTAATACGCGGCCGTCCTGCCGCGGAGTGTGCACCACCCCGTAATGTTATGGGGGCCAAGTGGGTCAGCAGCCGCAAACAGGATTGAGGACGAGTCCACTTGCAGGGTCCATACAGGACAAGATTTGTGTGCTATCCGGACTACATTTCCCACAATGCACAGTCTCATTCGAGCCTCCCATTGGTGGGTGTGCAATATGAAAATGGCGAAGTGGGTTCAGCGTTTGCACACACTGTCACCGTTCAAGCCTCTGAAGAGAAGCATATGGAGCTTCGAAACGCGTCAGGCATTTTCATTACGGAGCAGCTTCTACAAGCGGATCCTCGTCCCTGCCTATCATAAACAAAGGTGCTGATCGAGTGCTACTCACCAGGTGGACAACCTTTGGAGCAGAATGTAATACGCGGCCGTCCTGCCGCGGAGTGTGCACCACCCTGTAATGTTATGGGGGCCAAGTGGGTCAGCAGCCACAAACAGGATTGAGGACGAGTCCACTTGCAGGGTCCATACAGGACAAGATTTGTGTGTTATCCGGACTACATTTCCCACAATGCACAGTCTCATTCGAGCCTCCCATTGGTGGGTGTGCAATATGAAAATGGCGAAGTGGGTTCAGCGTTTGCACACACTGTCTCCATTCAAGCCTCTGAAGAGAAGCATATGGAGCTTCGAAACGCGTCAGGCATTTCCATTACGGAGCAGCTTCTACAAGCGGATCCTCGTCCCTGCCTATCATAAACAAAGCTGCTGATCGAGTGCTACTCACCAGGTGGACAACCTTTGGAGCAGAATATATATATATATATATATATATATATATATATATATATTCACTGAAAAAACCATAGGTTTTAGGGACAGTTATAGTTACTTGGACATTGCACTCGTACAAAACCCGTGAAATTCCCCTGTTATAGTTAGTTCAGCTAACTATAACTCGCGCCCGCAATGCACTGCTGATGACGTCACATATTACATCACTCATGACATGGGCAGTGACATCACTGATGACATCACTGATGACATCTCAAATGACATCACTGATGACATCATCCAGTGACTGTGTGTTTCTGTAAAGTTTAAATATGTTTAATTATATAGGGAAAGGCGTATTGAAGAATGAGTGGGTGTATAAGTGTCTGAATGGATGATTTAGTACGTGAGTGACTGACACTACAAGTGAGTGATTAAATGTATCTTACTGAATGCATGGGTTAGTGACTAAACTGTGTGAATGTCTGTATCCGTCTGTCTGTTGGTTTGTAAGCGGCTGCATGGCTTTCTGAATAGCTACATGAGTGTCTACATGGGTTATTGATTGATTGTCTGAGTATCTGTATGGGTGCCTGAGTGTTTGTGTGGGTGGGGTGTGTGCGACTCTGTACATAGATGTGTGAGTGGGTGATTCTGTAAAGTTTAAATATGTTTAATATATATAGGGAAAGGCGTATTGAAGAGTGAGTGGGTGTATAAGTGTCTGAATGGATGATTTAGTAGGTGCGTGACTAACTGTATAAGTGAGTGATTAAACGTATCTTACTGAATGCATGGGTTAGTGACTAAACTGGGTGAATGTCTGTATCCGTCTGTCTGTTGCTGTGTAAGTGGCTGCATGGGTTTGTGAATAGCTACATGAGTGTCTATATGAGTTATTGATTGGTTGTCTGAGTATCTGTATGGGTGCCTGAGTGTTTGTGTGGGTGGGGTGTGTGCGACTCTGTACATAGATGTGTGAGTGGGTGATTCACTGGGTGCATGATTTGAAGAGTGCGTCTGTGATGGACTGCTTGGGTGGGTGAGTGTGTGTATGGGTGTGTTAGTGAGTGAATGTATATCTCAGTGGTACATGTGCGAGTAACTACATATGTAAAAGGAAGTATATATGTGTGTTAGAGTATTTAAAAGGCTATACGTGAGAGTGTGTGATTGTGAGAGTGGCTGTATGGATGCGTGTGTGCTTGTATCAGTTATTGTATAAGAGCGTAAGAATGTGCTAGTATTTGTATCAGTTATTGAGCTGGTGTGTGTATAACTCTATAGGTGAGTAAATGGGTGTGTGATTAATTTTTTGCATGACTGACTAGGTGTGTGAGTACCTCTATGGATGAGTGGCGGTGTGTCAGTGTTTATATAGGTGTATGAGTGCATATGATAGTCCTGTACTGAGTGACTGTAAGTATGAGTGACTGTACGGGTGAGTGAGTGGATGTGTGTGTAGACCTAAGAATCAGTGAGTTGGTATGTAGTTATTGGTATTGGAGTGTCTATGGTTTTGAGAATGGCAGTCTGTAATTTAGAGTGGGTGTATCAAAAGTTATATTAGGGTGTGAGAAGATGCATGAAATTATCACATGGATGATGTCATCAGTGATGTCATTTGAGATGTCATCAGTGATGTCACTGACCATGTCATGAGTGATGTAATATGTGACGTCAATAAGCAGTGCATTGCGGGAGCGCGAGTTATAGTTAGCTGAACTAACTATAACGGGGGAATTTCACGGGTTTTGTACGAGTGCAATGTCCAACTAACTATAACTGTCCCTAAAACCTATGGTTTTTTCAGTGAATTTGTAAGGTTTTTTAAATGCTAATTTCTAACTATAACGTGCCTGAAACCTATGGTTTTTTCAGTGAATTTCAAAGGTTTTTTAAATGCTAATTTCTAACTATAACATGTCTGAAACCTATGGTTTTTTCAGTGAATTTCAAAGGTTTTTTAAATGCTAATTCCTAACTATAACATGTCTGAAACCTATGGTTTTTTTCAGTGAATTTCAAAGGTTTTGTAAATGCCAATTTTTAAATGTATTAATTGTTATTTTTATTTTTTTCATACTGATTTACTACATTTTTTTTAAACTATTTATTTTTAGATATTTTATTTTTTAAATTACATTGTAATTACATTATACATTACATTACAAAATATACTTTCTCAGAATGAATTAATTTACTTTAAATACTTTGCAAATAGGCAATAGACTTTTAAGTACAGTAGTTACAGTTGTTGCAATGGGCAACACAATTTCAAACACAATGCAACATTGAGCTCAATGTGAATTTCTAGCTAAATGCAATTAGTTACTTTATGGATTACTTTTCTAACCACAGGACTGAATCCTAGATTCAGTCCTGGGACATCTCCTGTAAACAGTTGAGTAAAAGCGTTTTGGTTACAGTAGTGATTTTTAAGGAATATTATTGTATTTTAAAAGTTGACACTTAGAAACTTTTTCACATAGAATCACCAATGTTATCCTATGGGAGGAAATTCACTTAGCAGGTAAGTAGTGTTATCGTGACTTTTTCTCACTCAGTGGTGGATCCTGGATCCAGCACTGGTGCATCTCCTGTAAACAGTTGAAAGAATGCGTTTAAGTCATACAGGCGATTTTTAAGGAATATTTGTAGTTTGTGAAAATCGACACTTTGAAACTTTTCTGCTGAAAACCAGACAATGGATTCCTATGGAAGGAAATACAAGTTACTGGTAAGTACGGTTAAAATTACTTTTTAGGGTCAGTGCTGGGCTAAAAGATGCAGCACTGGGTTCTCTCCTGATAACAGGAGAGTAAATCGGAATTCGTATTTCGGCTGATTTTAGAGGAATATTTGTATGTTTCAAAAATCGACACTTAGAAACTTTTTCAGCAAAAAGCAGGCAATGATATCCTATGGAAGGAAATTCAAGTTACTGGTAAGTACGGTTAAAATTACTTTTCAGGATCAGTACTGGGCTGAAAGATGCAGCACTGAGGTCTCTCCTGATAACAGGTGAGTAAATCGGAATTCGTATTTCAGCTGATTTTAGAGGAATATTTGTATGTTTCAAAAATCGACACTTAGAAACTTTTTCAGCAAAAAGCAGGCAATGATATCCTATGGAAGGAAATTCAAGTTACTGGTAAGTACGGTTAAAATTACTTTTCAGGATCAGTACTGGGCTGAAAGATGCAGCACTGAGGTCTCTCCTGATAACACGTGAGTAAATCGGAATTCGTATTTCGGCTGATTTTAGAGGAATATTTGCACAATGGTGAAGGGAGGGCGGGGCCTGAGGTGACATCTGTGCAAATGCGCCCCGTGGCCCGTTTTAAGTTGGGGGATTAAGTCCCCTTTAATCATGAGGGTCCCTGGGGCCAACTAGCCCACCAGGAACCTCCAGTATGCGCCAGGGGGCTGCGTTGCAGAGACGTGTACAGAGGCCACACCCCTTTTACACCTCTCTGCAAGGCAGCTCTGTGGCGCTTTTTGGAAGTACATGGTGGGCTAGTTGGACTCCAGGGACCCTCAGGATTCAAGGGGACTTAATCCCCCATCTTAAAACACGCCACGGGGCCTGTTTGCACACATGTCACCTGAAGCCCCGCCCCCTCCCTTCACCACTGTGCAAATGCGCCCCGTGGCCCGTTTTAAGTCGGGGGATTAACTCCCCTTGAATCCTGAGGGTCCCTGGGGGCCAACTAGCCCAACAGGTATATCCAAAAAGCGCCACAGAGCTGCGTTGCAGAGAGGTGTAAAAGGGGCGTGGCCTCTGTACACCTCTCTGCAACGCAGCCCCTGGCGCATACTGGAGGTTCCTGGTGGGCTAGTTGGCCCCAGGGACCCCTAGTATTGAAGGGGAATTACTTCCCCATCTGCAAACGCGCCAGGGGGCGCGTTTGCAGAGTGGTGAAGGAAGGGGGCGGGGCCTGCGGCCCGATCGTTTTTTTTTCCCCTGAAGGGGGGCTGTGTGGCCCCCCTTCCTTTTTCCTATTTTTGGGCCCTGGGGACCCCATCCCCCAGGGCCTTATCCCCTTTTTTTTTTTTTTTTTTTTTTTAATTAAACGGGAAGGGGGCCGCGTGGCCCCCCTCCCCTGGCCGAATCCTACCCCGGGGACCCCATCCCCCGGGGCATGGCCACACTTTTACATTAATTTTTAAGGAGGGGGGCTGCGTGGCCCCCCTCCTCAGGCCTCCTTTTGCCCCGGGGACCCCATCCCCCGGGGCAGGCCTTTTTTTTTTTTTTTTTTTTTAAATTATTTCTGGGGAGGGGGGCCGCATGGCCCCCCTCCCGGGCCACTACTTGGCCCGGGGACCCCATCCCCCGGGGCCTGGCCTCTGGTTGGGGACTGTGGGGGGTCCCCAAACCCCCACAGTCCCGCCGGCTCCCCGTGTCCTACGGGAGCCGGCATTGCTTTCCACATGGGGAGCAGCTAACATGCTGCTCCCCGTGTGGAAAAGCAATTGTCTTGGATATTGGAAGCGAGAGCAGGTTTCCCTGCTCTCTCTTCCAATATCCAAAGCAGTTTGCAATGACAGGACGGGAGCCGCGAGGCTCCCGTCCTGTCATTGCAAACAGCAGTGTCCCGGGGGTAGGCACCCCGGGACACTGCAGGAGCCGGCCCTGGGGGTGGCGGTCCCCAGGGCCACCACAGGCTCCAGGAGGGGGGCCGCGCGGCCCCCTCCCATCCAAATGCACAGCCCCGGGGAGGTGGTGGTCCCCGGGGCTCGGGGGTCCTAACGGACCCCCATTTTCAATTCTGTTAGTGCCCCGAGGAGGTGGTGGTCCCCGGGGCGTGTGGGGGGGCTGGAGCCCCCCCACACATGTTAATTTAAAAAATAAAGAAGCCCCGGGGAGGTGGTGGTCCCCGGGGCTGCGGGAGGGCTCAGAGCCCTCCCGCTACTTTTTCAAATAAAGCCCCGGGGGGTGGCGGTCCCCGGGGCTTGGGGGGCCCTTAGAGGCCCCCCATACATAAAATAAACCCCCCCCAGCATGCCCCCGGGACTTGGCCCACCCGGGGGCAAATTAACATCGAAGCGCGGGAGACCGCGCTTCGATTTTTTTTTTTTTTATCGGCAGGATCCGCGCACCCTGAGCGCATCCTGCCGATTTTTTTATTTTAATGCTTTTTTTGCCCAGGGGGTCCTTGTGGGACCCCCTGAGCAGACCTAGGGGTCAGGGTGTTTCTAGCCTGCCCCCTTTGTGCGTTTTGCGCACTTTTTTACTGCTTTCTTGTTCCTCGGTTCTACCGAGGAACAAGATGGCTGCCAACACTTCCTGGTTTGGAGTGTTGACAGCCAATTAGCAGACAGCTCGTGATCGGGAGGGTGCGCGGATCCTCCGTGCCCATAGATATATATGTACTTTTACTTTTGATTTTCTCAGCAACTACTGAACGGATTTACACCATTTAACAAAAAGGGTTCTTTCTGAACCAAGAACTACCTCTTTGCCAAATTTGGTGTAATTCCGTTCAATTTTGGGAAGAACTCCCAAAATTGAAGACACCACACACGGCGTGTGTCAACTCTTTATTTGCAAGGCAGCATTACAACTAACTCCGTGGGCACAGTTCTGTTTCTTCTGCCATCAGTTCCAAACGCGTTTCGGGCGTCCTCTCGCACTTGCTCACAGGAATGGCTACAGCGGAGTGAAAGCGGCAAACAGGTAACTCACACTCTCGGTGTTTTAAAGTCCCGCCCAAGGGCGTGTATGCTCAGTGCATTCTGGTTATTGATGTCTTGCCTTATTAAATCCCACATGGGTGCCGCTACAGGTCTCCTTCACACAGTTCATAATTCCACAGTGGGTTACTGAGCTACTCACAAAGTTGTTGTTTTGCAATAATATTGCCTCGCAAAAGTAACACGCTGTTCCATCTATGCCGCATTAGTGACGACACTGGACCCGCTCTTCCGCAGGGGGGTGTCTTCGCGACCTGTGAGCGGGTCCAGTGTCGTCACTAATGCGGCATAGATGGAACAGCGTGTTACTTTTGCGAGGCAATATTATTGCAAAACAACAACTTTGTGAGTAGCTCAGAAACCCACTGTGGAATTATGAACTGTGTGAAGGAGACCTGTAGCGGCACCCATGTGGGATTTAATAAGGCAAGACATCAATAACCAGAATGCACTGAGCATACACGCCCTTGGGCGGGACTTTTAAAACACCGAGAGTGTGAGTTACCTGTTTGCCGCTTCACTCCGCTGTAGCCATTCCTGTGAGCAAGGGCGAGAGGACGCCAGAAACGCGTTTGGAACTGATGGCAGAAGAAACAGAACTGTGCCCACGGAGTTAGTTGTAATGCTGCCTTGCAAATAAAGAGTTGACACACGCCGTGTGTGGTGTCTTCAATTTTGGGAGTTCTTCGATTGGTGTGTATGTATATATATATATATATATATATATATATATATATAAATATATGAATATAATGTGCATAGAAGATTTCCCATTTGTGGTGCACCATCAGTATCCAGTTTTTCTGTCCAACAGGAGAGGGAATTTCAAAAATTTGGAAGGAAAGCCCTTACACACCTACCGAAGTTTCATGTTTCATCCCAGGGACTCCTCATTTCATAAAAATTATTATAATGATGAATGGGTTTCCTACTTGTTAAGGAGCACTATGATCATCTTTTAAGTGGGAGGGGGAATCTGCCATAGAAAATAAAAATTAGCTAGGTGTCTCAAGCGCATCTTTACTATAGTGAGCACCTAGTAGATGGTTCAAAGTGAAAAAAGTTGATGCCTCGGAGGATAATTACTCCAGCATCATTCTGGTCAACAAGTTTGTGCCTATTTGCTTCAGTGGGGTCGAAGGCATTCGTCAGGGCTAGGATCCTTGTCTATTACAACTCTGTCCCATGCATTCCGAACGACATTCCCTCATATTCACACATTGTGCATATTACAGTTGTTCAAATATACTCACAATTTGCTTTCCTTGTGTGGACCCTCTAGATAACACAATGATAGAAAATGACAGATAAACTGGACAAAATGAAAATCTCAAAATTAAAAGTCTTAACAAAGAAGAATAAAAAAACATGCAGCGTAAAGTGCTTCATCACTAAATGCTCGGCAAATTAGGTGACACTGCAAACGCTCATGTGATGGAATCACAACACGCTAAGTAGAATCCCATTTTCCCATTTGGGTTATGGCCTAACCCATACCACAACTTTACCCCAAGTTTCCTCATTTCAAACCAATAGACCTGCTTTTTTAGGCAGAGGACAGGGAAGGCAAAAGATAACAACCTCATGGTCCAGTGGTCAGACCAACACCAAATGGTGGCCAGGACCAAGGGGAAGAACAGTCAATCGGGGACGAGCAAGGCATCAACCTATTGGTTAACTTCAACAACCATCAACTTAGTGCCATGGAAATAAGTCTTGGAAAAAGGACTGGACTTTGTCTCGCCCTCAAGACTTGATATATTTGAACTTAGATAAGAATTGTCCCAATTCTCCTGTTTCAAAGAGAAGCCTCTGATGGAAACAAGACAGGTCAATACGGGACGAAGAACAAAATCCCTTTTCCAACTAGCTGCTCAGGAGGTACCAAATGAGGTAACTACTTAAGAACAAGCAGTCATTACAGAACCAGAAAATAAGGGCTTATTTAAGATGCAATTATTTTAGAACTTAACGAGGTTAGAATAGGAAGCCCTCCAGCATGTTCAGAATAATAAAGATTTATTAAACCAGCTGATAAGGGTGGGTCATAGTTGGCATGAATTGGACCACTTACAATGCAGAGTGTCTACAGCTACTATCTGACTCTGACAACTATGAAATCCTTCCTGGAGACCCCACCCCCAGAATACGTGCTCACCTTCAGTATATGGTTGAGGAAGTCATCACCCTGGGTTGGATAGCTAAAAAGAAGTCTGACTTTCTTGTAGCCAAGAATCCTTGTAACCCTTTGTTTATACCCTCCCAAAGTTTCACAAACCCAGGTTTCCACTCCCATGATGTCCCATTATTTCTGGTCTCAATTCGATCCTGGAACCGGTTATTGCAGCTCTGGTATTGGTTCCTCAGACCTTTAGGTTTGTAGGATGCTTTCCTACCTTAAAGACACAAAGAACTAATTGTGCCTCTTACAAGGACCTACTATCAATCCTGACCATGACTTCCTGATCACGATGGATATTGAAGCCCTTTAAATCCTCATCCCACAGATCTGTGCTCTTGAGGTTCTAGAACTCTTCCTCAGAGAAACTGAATAGAAATTTGTCACCTGCTAGTTGAGTGATTTAGTGCACCTGTGTGGTCTTCATGGAAATTGCTTTGAATATTATGATACCCTTTACCACCAGATACAGGAGACATCGATTAGCAGCACTTTTTCCCCCTGTATAGTGTGCCTTTATGTTCATCAATTCGAAACAGACTTCATTTATCCTGAAAACAACTCACATAAAAGGCACATCAAAATGTGGCACTGCTACTTTAACATCCTGATTTTATGGAAGAGATCTCCTTCCTTGATTTATAAAATCAAAATCAGGTCTAACCATTTTGAGACACAAGTAAATAACAAACCAGCCTATAAGAATAGCCTCCTCCTCAACAGTTATCATCCCTGTGGTTTGCAAGAGAATCTCCCATTCTGACAATTTATAGGAAATCAACACAACTGTACAGATATTAACATGTACGATGAGCAAGTGTCCAATCTCATCAGGAAGCTTGAGGCATGCAAGCCGGAAAACAAACCAGGAAAAAATAAAGGGAGGCCTTATTAGAAACTCCACCCAAATAGGAATCCGATAGATTCACGTGTTACTACATTTTCCCCTGCCTCCGATAATATTAAAAACTCATTTCTAAATAGTGGAGGATCCTTAATAGCACAAGTACACATTGGAAAAAGCCCCAGTAAAAATATGTGATCTTTTAATACACACAAAACAACAGAAAGAAAGATTGGGCCACACCAACACCCTTTGGGGTTTTTCTGCCAAAGTGGGCCACTACCCATACGGAAAATAATCTGTATGTATGTTCACTTGCCTGTCAAAAAAAGTTGACATGCGCACTAACAGACCATGGTTCATAAAGACATCCATGAATTGTAATAGTGACAATGTCATTTACCTAGTCACATGCCCATGTGGTCTTTATTTTGTAGGAATGACAACATTGAAAATTTGTATTGTGCAGCGTGAATCTTTTCTGGATTCACATGCTGTGCATTCTTCCGCCATCTAGTGGTTGGGTCTGGAATTCTCCCCTATCTTGCAGTTCTTCTCTTTTAGATTTTTGTTTGTTGGTGGGTGTCCACAGAGCCTCCATTTAGTGTCCCCTAAGACGTTGTCCTGCTTTCTTCAGAAGCTTTCACCTTTGGTCGCCATCTTAAGATTCTTTTTTTGTGTCGGTGGGTCTGGATGCTTGCAGAAGCATCTCAAATCCAAGGAGAAGTTTGGAAAAGTTTTCTAAATAACTTCGTAGAGAAGATCATCGAAATCGAGACCATCACAACCAAAGAGGTACCGGAGTAGAAATCAGAAGAGGAGTTCGATTTTTCCTCTGCGGTTTTCGAGAATGCCCGTTCAGGGGGTTCCCTGTTTGGCCTAATGGAAAAGACACCGTTCCAGTTCTGCAAGAATTGTCACCACAATTTCTCGTACAAACACCCGGTCTGCAATCTCTGTCTTTCATTGAGCACCGAAGCAAAGTCCTCAGTGCCTGCTCCGTCTTTACTTCAAAGACTTTGAGGGTGAGAGCGAGACAGAGAGTGACCATCACACCAGGAATTGCCAGCAGACAACCCCATCCCTAAGGGATCTAGGTCCCTCAAGTGAAGAGGAGTAGAACGTCATCATTGAAGTGGAAGAGGAAACATCCGACGGTGAGCAAAAGATCCGAAGCAAGAGATCCATCGGCCTCGAAATAATCGCACAAGTCACAATGATCTGATTCGAGGACATCACATCAAAGGATGCCTCAGCGTCGAAGCATTTGCCAACCACAGGCACCCCCCGAGACAAGGAGCCCCACCGATCTCTCATAGGGGAACTCCAATGGAGGAAAAACTCCAGAGAAAACCAGATCGTCAAAGGACAGATGGGGAAAGGACGTTTGGAAGTCAGACAGGTCAAGAGCCGAAAACCAAAACCTGACAACTGATACGTCTGCGAAAGAATCTTCGAAGCTGAAGAGAAAGATTCCGAGCCTCGACCCAGAAGAACGGGCCACTGAGATAGAGAGTAAAAGAGGCACCTCTGGGCAGAAATGTCTCCCGTTCTCCAGAAGAAGAAGGACTTTGATGAGAGTCCTAAGGTGTTCAGGATGCTGCTGAAAACTTCAACGCTGAAGGAGCAAGCAGAGAAGGAGGTAGAAGAATTCCAACTTCCACTCACACCTGAGCCTCAAGAAGAGGAGAAAGAGCTCTTCTATGAAGAAGAAGAGGCAGGGATGTATATGAGTTTGGAGGAATCCGAATACAACGAACCTCAATGGCAAGACCTAGAAACAGACTCACCAGAAGAAGGAGTCGAAACTTATCCGTCGAGGCCTTCGCCTCCGGATGACATTGGAATGTACAACCAAGTGATCAAGCACGCAGCTGACAGATATGGTGTGCAGCTGGCGGAAGACAAACCACAATCATGTTTCCTGCTGGAAACACTGGTGCCTAGTTAGGCAAGAAGTCAGTTCCTACCCATGCTCCTTAGTGTCCTCGACCAAGGAAAGGAATCATTCAAGGAACCAGCAACTTGTAAAGCAGTGACTCCAAGGTCTGAGAAATAATATAAATAGTTTTCTAGGGACCAGCCGCGGTCGGTGGTAGGAGTGCTGCCGGGCGGTGACGTGGGGGAGGGGCAGGGTGGGGGGTAGTAAACTATGGATTACGGAGGTTTACAGGTAAGTAAACATATAAATAAATAAAACGAATTTCGTTGCGCGCACTGCATCCCCAAATGCGATGCAGTGCACACAACGAAATTCGTTTTATTTATTTATATGTTTACTTACCTGTAAACCTCCGTAATCCATAGTTTACTACCCCCACCCTGCCCCTCCCCCTCCCCATGTCACCGCCCGGCAGCACTCCTACCACCGACCGCGGCTGCTAGGGACCCTGCTTACAGTAAGGGCACTGTCCCTGTAGATTCCATAATCATGTCCAAGGAAGGAAGAGGACCAACATCCCCTCATCCTCTGGGCTGCCTCCTAATAAGGAGAGTAAGATAATGGACCTGATGGGATGGAAGTTCAAATGGAGTGCTGTCAACCAGTGGCGCATTGCAAATTCTAATGCACTACTGAATAGACACGCCCATCAACACTGGGAGGAGATGGGGCAACTCATAAAGCACCACCCTGAGTAATATCGAAAGAGGGTAGCACATCTGGCAGAAAGTGTCAAAAACATCGCAAACTCCTGCCTAAAATCCGCATTGGATGAGGCAGATACATCAAGCTGCCAAATGATGATGGGTATTACACTTTGGCGCCATTCTTGATTGAGAATCTCAGAGTTCAAGCCAGAAGTCCAAGCTAACATCTTGAACACCCCATTCAATGGGGAGCAGTTGTTTGGAAGCTCAGTGGATGAAAGCCTCAAGCAGTTGAAAAAAGACAGCGAGACTGCAAAATCAGTGGGCGCTCTGCAGTTTTGGGGTGGAATGTAAAGGGGCACATTCTCTTCATGAAGGTATTCGGGTCGAGGAAGCTTCCAGGCCGGAAGTTCATAACCGGGTTTCCAGGGTGGCAACCAGTCTGCCACAACACAACAAAGCTGGCAGTATCAACAGCAAGTTCTCCAGCCCTTTCGAGAAAGAGACAGAGGAAGGGGACAGCCACACAGAAGAGGCTCAACCCCCACAAACAAGTGACTTAACAAAAACAAAGACCTGTTCACGAACACCTTCAGTGAAATTCAGAGACAAACAATCAAGTTTTCTACACATAATAGCATTAGGGGGCAGAATAAACTTTCTCCAGGAGTGGAGAAAGATAATTTCAGGCAAATGGATACCAAACATAATACAATTCGGATACTGCATAGAACTAATCAAATTACCTCTAGCAAGGGGACCAACAACGAAGGCCCATTCAAGGAGGAAAAAACTCATCTCCTCAAAGAATTAGAGGAATTGCTTGACAAACAAGCAATCCAACATGTCCCAAAACAAGAATTCAGCAAAGGAAATGACTCCACATATTTCCTGATCCCAAAGGTAGATGGATCGCTACGACCAATTCCAGATCTCAGGCTCATAAACAAATTTTAAAAAATTCAAAATTACAACTTAGCAAGAGGTCATACCACAGTTGCAAAAAGGGATTACATGGCAACAATAGACTTGGAGGATGCTTACTTGCACATCCAATGAATGCAAGGCACAAAAAATATCTTAAGATTTGTGGTGATGGCATTTGGAATACAATCTGAACCAAGAGTGTTTACAAAGTGTCTGGCTGCAGTAGCAGCACACCTGAGAGGAATGGGAATCAATGTATATCCGTACCTGGACGATTAGTTAGTAAGAGCAAACTTCTACTAAAAGTGCAAACAGGATATTCAACAAGTAATAAAGACCCTCTACACTCTGGGATTCTCTGTGAACATGGAGAAGTTCTCTCCAGAGGCGGACAAGCAGAATATTTTCTTGGGGGCAAGAATCAACTCAAGGGAAATCATTCCCCAACGAAAAATAAACACAATCCCTATTGACAGAAACTCCCCTTTACCGGAAGGGGCAAATACTGACAATGAGGACTGTGGGTAAATTGTTAGGGAAGATGGCATCATGCATCCCTGTAATCCCATATGCGAGACTTCATGTGAGATAAATGCTGGAATGGGTTCAAAACCAATGATCACAAGCAACTGGGAATTGGGAAGATCTAGTGGTTGTCACACAAAACGTAGAGGAAGAAATTGTGTGGTGGAACAGAGCACACATTACACAGGGGAGGACATTTGCACAGCCAACTCCAACAGTGACCATAACCACAGACGGTTCTCATGGGTTGAGGAGCTCACATGGGCTCACTCAAGGTAAGAGGAGTCTGGAAGGAACAGTATGCAGGACAACACATCAACATACTAGAATTGAAGACAGTCTTTCTAGCCTTAAAAGCTTTCCAAAAACTCTTTGGGCAAACAATATTGATTCAAACAGACAATTCAACGACAATGTTTTACATCAACAAACCAGGAGGGACTCCATCACCACTCTTATCAAAACTAGCTCAAGAACTATGGAAATGGGCAATACAGAGAAAGATGGAAATCCAAGCAATACATCTGCCAGGGAAAGACCATGTTGAGGCAGACGGACTGAGCAGACAAGCCTCATGCTCCCACAAATGGGAGCTGAACCAGAAGAGAATACAGAGGATCTTTCAGAAATGGGGAATGCCAACACTAGATCTGTTTGCAACACCACAGAACGCAAAATGCCAAATCTTTGCCTCCAGTCTCACCACCTGTCCATGGGGGTTGCACTGTCTATAAACTAGTGAGGGACATTTGCGTGTGCCTTTCCCCCCCCGATTCCTCTGTTGCACAGAGTGATCAGCAAATGCAGAATGAGCAAGATGACACTAATATTGATTGCCCTGCAGTGGGCAAGACAAACATTGTTCTCAGAACTAATGGAACTAGCACAAGGAAACAAAGGCTACCAAAACAACAGGATCTGTTGTCAATGGAAAAGAGGAAAGTACTACACCCAGAAGCAGAGTCTTTAGGACTAACAGCATGGCTCCTGAAGATTTAGAATTCTGACATTTAAAGGTGCCGGAAAGCACAATGGCAGTTCTAAGTAAAGCAAGAAGGACCACAACAAGAAAATGTTACATGCCAAAATGGAAGAGATACTCACTATGGTGAATTAAAAAGGGAATAGTTAGGAAAAAATACAAGGGACAAGACAATGTTAAGATATTTAACACATATTCTAGAGGAAGGACTTACATATGCATCCTTAAAGGTTTACCTAGCAGCAATAGTGGCTTATACAAGAGGACATATTGGACGAAGTCTTTTCACATCACCTGTAATAAAGAGATTCTGGGAGGAAGCAAAGAGAATAGCTCCACCAAGGAAGGTGCCCACACCCACATGGAATCTAAATGTGGTACTCACTCAGCTAATGAAAACACCCTTTGAACCTTAGCACAAGGCTACATTACAAATGATAACCTTAAAGACTGCTTTCCTAGTGGCTATCACTTCACTGCATAGAGTAAGTGAGTTGCAAGCACTCACAATACAAGAACCCTATTTTCAAATTCACAAAGAGAGGATCGTCGTGAGAACAGATCCACAGTTCTTGCCAAAAGTAATTTCGTAGTTTCACATAAATCAAAGTATACAAATCCCAGGTTTTTTCCAGAAACGAAGGACGCATGCTGAAAAGAATTTGCATACATTAGATACAAGTGTGCCATAATGTACTACATACAAAAGAAATAGCCAAACAGAAAGACTCAACAACTGTTTGTATCATTTGCAAATAGTTTCTTAGGAAGGCCTGTAACTAAGAAAACAATCCAAGATGGATTGCACAAACAATTCAGTTGTTGCATTCATACGCAGGAGAAACTTTGACTGTGGCACCGAAAGCACATAGAAAGGGGCAACCATTGCTTTTCTGTCAAATAAACCATTGCAGGAATTCTGCATGGCAGCAGCGTGGTCACCAGTACACACCTTTACAAAACATTACTGTAGGACATTACTGTATGACAAAGGGTTTTACAGCTTCTGTTTACAAATCAATGCCCATCTGCAACCCAGCCACCAGAAGGTTAGAACCTGCTACAAAATCAATGCACAGCATCTGAATCCAGAAAAGATTCACGCTGCAAAATATATAGTTTCTTACCTATCGGTGTAGTTTTGCAGCTTAAAGAATTTTCTGGATTCACAAGCAACCCGCCCACCTCCACCAAGAAGATAGGAAAAAGAACATACAAAAAAAAATTTGAACCTGAAGATGGCGGCTACAGGTTGGAGCTTCTGGAGGACAGGACAACGTCACAGGGGACACCAAATGGAGGTTTCGTCGACACCCACCAACAAACAAAAAATCGCAAAGAGAAGAAAGACTACTTGATAGTGGAGAATTCCAGACCCAACCACAGATGGCGAAATAATGCACAGCATGTGAATCCAGAAAATTCTTGAAGCTGCAAAACTACACCGACAGGTAAGAAACTATGTTCGATTCAATGAACATCGTAGCACCATCAAGTGCAAGAGGAGTGCAACAAAATGTCCAGACACTATTGAGCAATAACCCTGAAAATGAGCTGTAATGGGTCATCTTGGAGAAAATCAGTAATAAACCAACATTCCCCAGAAACTGTTGATAAAAGAGCAAAGATGGGTGTACCCCCTTCACACACACTTAATCTAGGTGAATGATGAAACCCCCAGGTTATGTGTTGGATAACCACTACCGCAACCTAACTGTTGCCACCTAACTTTGATTTTTCACTGTACAAATGTGTGTATATATACACTTTCAACATCATCATTGCTGCAGATTAAAAATTGTATGTACACACTTGATCATATTCTTCATTCTTACATACATTTCTTTGTATACCTGCCACTTTTTCAGACGAAATTATAAACGCCTCTTTTAACTTTTTTCATTCAGATTCAGCGGTTTTATTTTGGCTGAACACCTGCAGTTGGGAATGGTCTCTCATTCCTAGCAGCTCTACCCAAATGTCATCAAGCATACGGCACACTCTGATATCATACTGCAGCCGTCTCCAAACGGTCAGCTTACAAAAATAGTGTGGTCCCCGCTTCTCTCAACATGCGGAGGACACGCTGAAGATCTGGTTCAGATCAGGGTTTTTTCCCTTTGACGAAGTAAATCTCTACACCCCACGTGACCGATTTTCATTACACCAATCCCTGGCATTAACTTCATTCATTTTCTCCCAATACAGTGTATGACTAAAAGGTGTCCCTGCCCTGTGTACCTCCACGGGACTTTGCATAGACGTTTAATAGGGTAAGACATGTGTGAATGTATTGGATGTACATATGTCACTACATGTGTGTCCACTCAGTGTGCTGTGATTCCATCACGTGTGAGTTTTCAGTGTCACGTAATTCGGCGAGCATGCAGTGATGATGCACTTTGCATGGCATATATTTTGTTCTTTGTTAAGAGTTTTAATTTTGAGGTTTTCATCTTGGTCAGTTAGTCTGTCCTTTTCTATCATTGTATTTTCTAAAGGGTCCACAGAAGGAAGCAAATTGTGAATACATTCGAATAACTGTAATAAGCCCAGTGTGTGAATATTTGTGAATGTTGTTTGGTAATCATGGCACATAGTGTAATAGAGAGGGATCCTGGGCCTGACGAATTCCACAGTCCCGCTGGGGCCAATAGGCAGAAACATGGCGACCAGAACGATGCTGGCATAATGACGCACCACCATTTGGAAATTTTTCACCCCTGCGATATCCCATTGTTTCGGGTCTCAATTCGATCCTAGAACCGTTATTGCAATTCTGCGATTGGTTCCCTCAGACCTCTGGTTTGTAGGATACCTTCCAACCTTAAAGACACCAAGGACGTATTGTGCCTCTTACAAGGACTCACTATCAATCCTGGCAATAATCTCCTGATCACGATGGATATTAAAGCCCTTTCTACGGGCATCCCACAGATCCATACCATTGACTTCTAGAAAACATCCTCAGAGAAACTGAAGATGAATTTATGTCACCTGTTAGTTTCGTGATTGAGTGCACCTGTCTGGCCTGCGTGGAAAATTTCTTTGAATATAGTGATACGCCTTACCACCAGATACAAGGGCCATGGATCAGCAGCATGTGTTCCCAGCCTATATCTGGAGTTTAGCCGTGTTGCAGCAGAGAAATAGAAGGAATCAGACCACTATCAAGGTTCCAATTCTAATGTTCAGTTCTGTTCTGGGATCATTCAAATTTGGGGCCGCTTCTGACTCAGGCCCCACTTAGCAGTCAAACTTCTGGTTGGTTTTATTAGCTCATAGCTGTGGTATTGCTACCTAAATACAGCCTACCTTGATCCGCAGTTTATTTTCTGTTTTGACATTTTTTGCTTTGCATTTAAAGGTGTACAACTACAGCATATTTTCTTTTGACTTCGGTAAGGTGGCAGCTTCAGGACATATTTTACAATAGTACGATTGGTGATACGATTAATCATCACATTGGGTCATAGGAGCTCACAGGTGCAGCATTTTGTATCTGGTGTACGAGGCAGTGTTTTTAGAGGTAAGGAGATTGGCGTTCCTACTGTAGCGACCTACTACAACAAATTATTCCCATCATGGACCCAAAATGTCATGCACAGCTTAAGTCTCAATGATCATTCTATTCTTTTACATCTGCTGTGGCTTTATAAACCATGATGCCCACTTGGCTTCTTTACTTCACTGCTTTACTTTTGCACCACGATCACTCGTTCAGCACCGGGGCTCTCTGCCTGGGCTGCAGTTTCACACAGAGGCACAGATCGGGCCATGTCGATGGTTACTTCCTGCACTTGACCTGGGTAGTTCTGACCACTGTATTTTTCTTCTTCAGCTCCAAGGATGAGTGTCCCAATCCTGGATGAGAAGCAGCAACATGCTGATGGGCCTTTGGAGTGAGTACTTGCCTCGCTGAGCAGTGTTGGGCTATGGCTTCACCCTGGATATGTTGCCTATCAACAACATGCTCTGCCCCTTTATGGAGTGCCACTCCTAAGACTCAGAACTATTTTATGGTTTGGCAATAAAGCAAAAGGTAAAAAGTGAGATCATTCACATTTTTGACGTGAGATCCATGACCAAAGCTACATGACTTAAGAGGAAGCACATTCATCTGGTAAGTGCACTCTGCTCTTCCTGAATGGTGTCTGTCCCTGCCTTGGGCCACAGAAAGTACCTTTTTGTGACCAGAAAGTTATTGGTGGGAGGTCTTTCCTCAGTCATCGTGCTCCTGTATGCAGCCCATGGTGTAGTGTCTGGCCTCGGATAAGAATCCGTGCTCCTCAAAAGCATCGAAGCTCACAGGCCACAGGTCATGTAGTTTCGCTTTCAGTGCTAAATATCGGCTCAGAAATTCCAAAACGGAAAGTGATCTTGGCTAAAAAGCCATGACTGCCTCCAGGTGCCTCGCTTGACACGGTGCCGCTTTGCAGCTGTTGAGCTGAACATTACAAGGTTTTCAGATAATCTACATGCCTTTCTCTATAAAAATAATGTGCCGAAGTGCTTTTCTAAGCAGCTCCTATTTTGCATTTGGTAGCGCCCAGACGGGATCTGTTTTTGCTTATAGATTCAGCCTCCTGATAGGAAAGCAAAGGATTCTGCTGAAGTAGGATGGCACTATTTTATTTAATTAAACAGCGTGTGCTGTGTTCAGAGTTGGCCAATTTGTACCTTTCTGTCTTCAAGGGAAGCTTGTACAGCCATAGTCTGTGGTGTACGGGGATTGTGTGCCAGGAAGTTACTAAGATGACTAGAGTCCACACCAGGAAGTAGGCCAAACACGATTTATTTTTGCCAGTATTGTCAGATACAGGTTAAAGTATAAGGTACAGCATCCCAACAGGCAATATATTGTTTCTCTTTCAGTCAGCTCTCCACCGAGGATCCCAGTGGGTGTCTGCTGGAATTCTCTTTCACTTGCATTCTTGTGACATCACACGCAACTATGGACCCTTACAACATGATTTAGCACTGAACCACATTAAAGACCAGACTTATCACATCTTAATTTTTATATACAAAACCCCCCCAAGAAAATCCATACATCCAATCCCCTTCACTTCGACACATGCAGTTGCCAAAGGAACACATATTAAAGTGTGACTAACAATACATTTGAATAACCACCGAAAGAATGCCTAGACACCACAGAGGCCTGGGTCAGGCTACTATGGTGACTGCACACCCAACAAAAAGTGATCTTCCACGCAAGACAGGCAGGCATCACACACTCAGGCTGATACAGATGAACACTGAAGCACTCCTGTCACCAGGAACGTTCTGTGCATGTAGACACATATACAGTTAAACACCAGCACTGTTGTATCCCCTCGTGTTGTAGTGCATTAAGGTCGGCACCTGTCCCTGGAGTGCCCCTGCCACCCTTCGTACTGAAAGTGCTGCAATAATGACGCAGGCAAACCCGCCACTAGCCACTTATGGCTGAATTGCAACAGAAATAACAAAACAAAAACAAAAAAACCCTAAGCAACCTGGCAGCAGCCCCTTGTGGTAGAATTACAATGGAAATGGCAAAGAGAACACCGAGGTGAGGATTAGACGCTACTCTGTCAATCTTTGCATACCTCCAGGTGCATTGGAGGCAAACCGTCAACACCATGGCAAGTGGCGCGCGACCGAATGATGGTCAAGCCCTTAACTTGTTTCTAGCTATAATACGTCTGAAGGTAGCAAGTGCCCTGCCTCTTCATCAGTGGCCCACGACAAAAAAAGACACCAGACGGCGAAGCCAAACCATGCCGCCTCAGTTTCTTTATCTGCATAGCGCCAAGGGCAAAACCGTGCAGCTTGACGAAGACAACTCTCATCACTTTAAAGACAAAGTGGGGACACTTAAGAGCGTGCAGTGAGGGATGGTAAACCCTTACATACCTCTGCACTACCCTAAATATAGCATCTCACACATTGAGGGAAGAATCAAGGTCACATCAAATGTACTGCACAACACCTACCCACAAGTAGAAAAGTGTCCGAAACCAGGCAGTAGAAGTGTCAATACACTGTACCCAAACGGCAAAAAGGATAGCATACCGATTTATGCCAATAAATCAGTGCTTTGCCCTTTGTGCATACATTACTGCTATGAAGATAAACTTGTGAACTCACTTCACCAACATTATTAAATGTTAAATATGCTTTCAGATCGACTGTCTGACATTCAACACACGGTGCCTGATAACCCTGCAAAAGAAGTACACAAGCACACCTGAAAGCAACTTGAGAGCAAAAGGCATTGTAAATAATTATCTTTTTCGTATTTAGGTACTGCCTGGAGAGCGATTTAGCTGTTCCACCAGCCTCCTGTTTTCCCGAAAATTCATTTAAAAAATACATAACGCATGCATGCTTTTGGACAGCCCTCTTAATCCGTTGGTGTATTCAAGTGCCATTCACGTTTGGCTTCAGCCTCCTACCACAGCAGAGAAAATATAGTAGTTGGTCATTCATCATTGTGAATGACAGAATTTTGCTTGTCACATTCACACATCTGCCAGGGCTTGTGGGCCAATTTCATTCCTGTTTTGTTTTTGTTTTTTGCAGTTAGGCATTTTTTACTTTGCTTGTTTGTAAACGTATAGGCATGGCACCTATAGACGGTAGATTTTTTTTTTTTTTTGTTCGACTTTTAAACTTCTAGTGCATGGTGCATATGTTTTTGTTGTATTCTGTACATGAAGACACTGGTAGCCATGTTGTAGGTTTCTAAGTCTTCTTTATTAGTTCCATGTCTTGTGGTATCAATCAGGGTTCAGCCATGTAGCAGCTCCAACCTCTCCTACACCAGTCCCACCAGGAGCAGCCTGCCTAGCTGCTCAGCCCATCTCCAACTGTCATCCACTCATCCACACAGGCACCCAGGCATTCCATTCATCACATTCACACCAACATTCCGTTGCCATCTCTCACTCTGGCTGAGCAGCTAGGAAGACCTAGGCTGATTACATATGAGTGTAAAACTTAGGATATAACATTATCCCTTTCCTTTAAATAGAAACCAAAAATTACAATACTAAAGAAACTATACACAAAAAACAGAAATGCACATAACTCAGGGATGCAACTAAAAGTAAAACATCACACGAGAATGAACATGCAAATCAAGAAAAGATGGGCAAAATACGACATATAAAATGTGCATCAATAACCCCCATCCTCCCTCATGAAAATTATTAAGACATTTAGTTATTAAATCACAAACCATGTTAAAACGCAGAAAAGAAAACTAACACTGCGTACTTTTGAGAAGGATAAATACCAAGCAATAATAAATATCAAGCTAGCTATAACCCCATCCTTCCCAAAAAAAACATTGGAAAATAATGTAGTAAAGGGTGGACACACCCCACGACTAACACCCGAAGCCAAAAACAGACAACAAGGGTGAACCAACACTAAAATACATGTGTACCACAATATGGACCACATAGAGGGTACACACAGTGAGGCGCAAGGCGACTTACACACGACAACATCTGAAGCGCGGGGCGACTTACACAGGACAACACGTGACGCGCAAGACGACTTACACACAACAACATCTGAAGCGCAGGGCGACTTACACAGGACAACACGTGAGGCGCAAGGCGACTTACACCCACCCAAACAGACAAGACGTGCAGCGCAAGGCTACTTGCACACATTGATCACGACACGAACAACCACCCACCAAGACTAGAACCACCCTCATGTAAGAGGTAAACCGTGATTGCCACCCACTGGGACCATGGGACACCCATCTATGGAGAAGCGTAACCTGTGGCATCACGACACACGAACCATTTCTTCCATTAGTATGCAAAACAGCTCTAATTAAATTGCATCTGTGGACTAAATCCCACGCCGGTGAGCGACCTCTCACCCGAGTTGTGCTACCCTGGGCACACACAGGTGCTGTGCACCCCACAATTGTTTGACACCCACACAAGCAATAAAGGACATAACTAGCAGAACAACAATAACATGTCCTAGAACACTTTCACGTGTAAAATAGCATCTTACTAATTGCTATAAAGTGGCAGACCAAGACCACATGAGACTGATAATTGGTGCCTCCAACCACAGTCTTGCTAATTACCCCATTTACGCAGGCAGACAAAGTCCATGGTATGCCAGATCTTTGAATAAAATGAAGACCGAAAATAATCAATATTCCAGTCACCAAAGAACACACAAATAGAACAGCAAGCAAAGAAATGATGCTGTGATGGGGCTCCCTTGAAACACTGTGAGTCAGAGAAAGAATGCACAAGTAGGAACAATACGAAAGTCCGACACTGTGTGTCTTCAGAGGGAAGTTGGTGGCTAACGAAGTTGGCGGTAAAAAAAACAAAAATACCTGTGAGTTCTCAGTGCGCAGACAATATGGAAACACCAAAATGTGATTTTGAAGAACATTCGTTATGACCATAAACTCGAAGTGGTATTATCCACCAAACTCTTTGACTTTCCGTTCCACGCTGCAATTGGCCCAGAAAGCGTCCTTGCTCCAAGGGGTTAGACCTCCACTTCTATGCTGCACAACGAAGATAAGCTAGACGGTCCACGCAACAGCTGTCAAACTTCAAAAATAAAACTGCGTGTTTGAATTGGAAGAAATGCAATAACAAGGTGGAGCGCGCTATCCCCAAGATGGCGGCACGTTTTTGCCGTCGTGCCGGGTGGTTCACGGCACGCTATGTTGCAGAGCGTCCATCAGCAGTTGACAGTGCCTCAGGGAACAGGACGCAACCACGGTGCCATGGAGACTAACGCGCGTACCTCAGGGAAGGTAAGAGAGCGCGTACAGCGAATGGCTCGTGCCTCCATTTCTTTTCAAATTGAGCATGACGGTTGAACGGGCAATAGCGCAAATCCAAAGAATACATGTCCAAATCGATTTAAAACTTTGTTGGACAAATACAGCAACCGGCACCAACTCCATTTACACAATGCTGATTTGCTTGCCACCAGATTAAAGTCACTAAAAGCTTCAGAGGAGATACGTGTGAATGCGCAATCCCATACCAAACGATTGAAACTCCGAAGTAGTGCTGGCATTCACCACATATGCCTCTTAAACCAGTCTTAATAGTGAACAATCCCAGGCACATTCTCGCTCTGTTAGAGAATTAGGGTGGTGAATTTGAATTACATTACAACTTGTCCATTTGAACAGAAACTGCAGCAGAGTGTAGTGAACTCTAGAACCAGGGCAAACACAGTACTTGTACATAAGCAAATGCTAAAATTTTGCAATCCATGTGTCACCAGTACACCAATCTTAGCTGAACCACACCGCTCGTGTGGTACATGTGAATCACCTTCACTGAGTTAAACTGTAACTCACATCTTGAACAGCCACAGTTCCTTTCCGCTACAGATGCATCCATGCGGCACATAAAAGGATGTGGTAGGGCAGACATACCCTAACATACCAGACCATACCTGTGGTCAAATCCATGGAGCAAGATCAGGCTGGTGGGAGGGCCGTCCGATGACTTGGACGCTGGTGGGGCTGGCTTGCCTGTTGCTCCATTACGCTTCATGTAGTTGCTTCCTTTTCTTGTAGTTTTGCTGGTTACTGTGGTTTCTTTGTAGTCTCTTGGTTTCTTTACAATCCATAAGTACGCTTGGGTCCAGGCCAGTGCTTTGCACGCGTGGGTTCGTATCCCATCCTCGTCGCCAAAAAGATGTTGTATTCTGTACATGAAGACACTGGTAGCCATGTTGTAGGTTTCTAAGTCTTCTTTATTAGTTCCATGTCTTGTGGTATCAATCAGGGTTCAGCCATGTAGCAGCTCCAACCTCTCCTACACCAGTCCCACCAGGAGCAGCCTGCCTAGCTGCTCAGCCCATCTCCAACTGTCATCCACTCATCCACACAGGCACCCAGGCATTCCATTCATCACATTCACACCAACATTCCGTTGCCATCTCTCACTCTGGCTGAGCAGCTAGGAAGACCTAGGCTGATTACATATGAGTGTAAAACTTAGGATATAACAGTTTTCGAAAATAATATTTAAAAATGTGCTGCCATCCAAGGACAGATCTGCTCTCTTTGATGATGCTTGTTTAAGTTAGCACTGCCGAAATGGCCTTAGTCAGTTTTCAGAAGTATAAAATGTGCAACAGACCTTCAGACAAGATGCCCTCATTCACTGTAGAAAAATAATCCAGTCCTCTTTTCATGACTGCAGCCTGGTGGGAAAAGTTCATAGCCCTTCTTCCATCTCTGCATTTCCGTTGCGTAGTTCCTTCCTACCGCTGTCCAGTAACTACAGTGTACTGAAGGACTGCAGCATAGAACCTTAGCCCTTGTACACCAATCACCACAGTCCCAAGTGGCAGACATTTCACCACCTTACACAACAGTAGGATATTTTCTTTCCCGCCACTTAGCTGTACATACCTCAACAGTTAAAGCTAGATGACTGATCTCAATTTATATGCTAATCCATGACACAGATGCCTCTCCCCATACTTAATGTAAATCGAGAGAGTCCACGTCCGGGCACTGCGGCTCTACCTTGGATATCTGCCCAGCAAATACAATAGCTTTGTCCCTTTCTGATTTTAGATATTGTCAATGTGTTCCTAAATCAGGGGATTGTATTTTTACAGCAGAAAATAGCAATAATGAACCATTTCCTCAAGAAACTCTCTCTCCTCAAAAGACTCCAGTAATTTTGGAATCATCTCACTATTGCCATAAATTGGGTAAACTTTTGAAAAATGTGTTTTCACTCAGTTATACTCCTTTTTCAAGGCCAATGTTATTTTAAACCACCTTCAAGTAGGCTTCAGATCTGGCCGCAGCACTGAGTTGGTAGATCCATCGGTTTTAGTCAATCTTTGGTGGCTTGCTGATAATGGTGCACTGGCGGCATTGTGCCTTTTGGATCTTTTCAGCATCATAGACCACTCTCTGCTTCTGACCAGACTGAAGGATATTGGCCTTGATGATCTAGTCTTTAAATGGTCAAGTTCCTTTCTGACGATTGTACCCACATCGCTTCCTCCCATCATTCAGATTAGTATCTAGAAAGGTCCACTGAATCATCTCTCCGGGATCGGTTCTCTTTCCTTTACTACTTAATGCTTACATACTACCATTAACCTATCTCTTACATGCATAAAAGCACGATTTTCCATGAATGTGCATGACACTCAGTTGATGTTTATGATAACGCAGCACTTTTTTTCTTTACTTTATGCCATGTTGCACAACTGCCCTCTCTGCTGTGCCACATAACTACAAAAATATTGACAAACCAATTGATCTCACATAGACAAAACCTACTGGCTTTGCCAATGCTTGTTTCACAAATTAAGCACTAGGTACAGCACACCCCTATAAGCGATTTTGTTCCTCGCTCAGCCCACTTTCCACTGAGATTGAACTTCAGCAACTGTTAACATAGCTATGCAGCACTATTTGTTCTTGTGCTCTGCTTTTGTAGACGTGTGATGTAGATGTTTGAGGCTCGAACTTAAATTTATAAAAGCAAAAACAGAGCTATGCCCTGTGGGTTTGCTTGAATCCATTTCATATCAGAGCTTATGTCGCAGTCTGAAAATTGTGCAATATCACATGATATATTCATCTTTTACAGTGTGGGTATATGTACTTTAGAATTAGCATAACTTCCAAATACGTACAAATCTACTCAAGCCTGAACTTTTTAAAAAATCTTTTTTTTGTCAATCTTGGATTTTGTACATTTTAAAATGTATAATTTTGAGTGTTGCTGTGGAGGTTGTTCGTTTAGCACTTATGCTCTAAGTCTGGTTTGATATTTGTGTTCTTGACTGAAACACCATAACTGGTGTGCTTTGTTGCAATTATATGTTTGAAAATGGTTATGTGGTGTGTTCAAGCTGCAATAGGGATTTGTGACTTTGCAGTTGGAAGGGCCGCATAAGCAGACAGTGCTATATGTGTCGGTTTGTCTCAGTTTAAAAAATGCAAATTGATAAAGCAATATACCCTTCTGATCAACCCCCCCCCACCCACCAGCGCTGAAAAGTATTTCCATTTCCCCTCTTCTATCCCCTAAAAGGGGTCAATAGGGTTTCAAGAAAGGCTAAACTCAATATTTGAGCAGAGAGACTAGGAAAGAGCACATGTTTCTATCTCCCTCCCTCTATTCCAAGGGTGGTATTCTTGTTGGTTCATCAGGGAAAAAAATCCCTTCATGACCCAGGGCCCTATAAAATCAATGATGTTGGCCTCTGAAGAAAAGGCTTTGCTCAGGATCTTTGAAGTAATGAAGATGATAGCGACCATTTCAACAAACTGACAAATACTGAAGCTTCTGTTTGGTAGAGTAGAATGTACTTTGTGTTTTTTTTTTTTTTTTTTAATCCTCGACATTTTTTTTAGTGGAGAAGATTAAATTAATTGGTAGTCTCCCGTTCTATATTTTCCCGCTGTGTTCTTTTATCTTAATTGTATTAAGCTCGTCTGCTGCCAAATGTAGTTTAAGTTGTGTTCCCGTAGCTAAAAGTTAAACATTTGTTTTATTTATCTACATAATTATTAAATGCGTCGAGCACTGTAGCTGCAACTACATAGGCCCAGTGCAAGGGAAAATCAGCGTAGCTCAATGAAACATGTTATTTGGAGCAAGTGTACCAGTAAACATACATTCACACATTTATTACTGTGGTGCAAATACCATATTCTCTCATGTTATTCAGCATCCTAGCTAATGTAAGATACCATTGCTCTCAAATTCCATGCTTCAATCCTTTGACAGAGTAAAACAACTGGATCCATATTCAGGCAGCCTATTTGGTGATATTTTGATTTACAGCACAAACAAATTCCTTCTAATCTGGATATGAATAAATACCTTTGTAACTTCAATGCATATTAAAAGCATAGCATAGACCGTACATGTGGATCTCCCAAGAGTAATATGCTGTTCAGTGTATGTAAGCTAGAAATTAAAAAGGAATAAATGGAATAATTGAATTACTGCATGTTCAATGAGAGATACGGGAGGCTTCTGGGGACGTTACTAAGTTACTCCTTATGTTTGTTCTTTTAACAGTGTATATGCAGCATTTGCAGCACTGTTAATGTCCAATTGAGGTGCTACATTCTATGTTTACAAGTGTTGTTCAGAATCCTCCAATTATCATATGAGGGTTCGCTATTCAAATGAGTCGCACGTGGTGTTGTGTTTTGTTTGATACACTTGTGACTTCCCCATGTCCAACGTCTTCACCAATACAGCAGACACTTTCCCCCCTATTATCACCGCCCACTCCCCGTCCGCCGTCGCACACCCACATACACAACCTGCCTCCACCGCTAATCTCATTGACATTCCCCGGAACTCTGACTTCCTACCCAGAATTTCTCTCCCTCCTCACTTGGACAATAGACCCTCTACTCCTCCTCTGAACTCCTTGAATGGGAGCATTACTAATCCGGCTCCCCGCGTCCAACCTCTCCCCTCTCCTAATCCCACTGATTCCGTCCAATCCCTGACCCCTGCTCACTCTCCCTCCATAGGCCCAAGTCATTCTCGACCCCTGCCAGAAACCTTAAACTTTTTCAGCTCAATAACACAGCAACTGAACAGAATGGAGCAGAAAATTAACTCCCTTGCTGCCGATCTCCTACACTTACAACAAGACCTTCTCAACAGGACCAAGCCACCGTACTCCCTCTCGTCTGGTAGATTTGCTCAAACCCCCTCAATACCTCTCCCATGGCCCCACAGAGCACCTCCCGACCCTCCAGTCCGTCAACGAGTCAGGCACTTCGACCCAACCGGGATCGCCTCCCCTTTCGGTATTGAAACCTGATGTGACCAACGACCCTTACCTCGCTCTGAGCCAGAAATCAGCCCCTTTCCCCATCCCTGTTATTGTTGGTACTAACAGACTCCCTAAAACTGTCCACTCGCCTAGACCTCCTGCTCAATACTCCTCTATCCACCTAGCTCCCCCCACCACCAAGGCTCCCCGCCCTCTCTCTTGCATGCTCCTAAACTGCAGATCAGCAGTACAACACGCCACAGACATTGCTGAAGCTCTACTCGCTGAAGAAATTGACATCACTTTCCTCACAGAATCCTGGCTTAATGTCCACTCCACCCCCATTCTTGACATTCTCACCCCTCCAGGGTACAACATCATCAGACAAGACAGGCCAATCAAAACTGGGGGGACTAGCCATCATTCACAAAGCTGGAATACAGATCACCAAACTTAAACCTGCAGAATACCTATCGTTTGAATACCTGGGTGTCGAACTCACTGCCAAGGGCACCTCTCCCATCAAATTCCACACCATCTACCATCCTCCTGGAGAGCGTACCCTTTTCCCCGAAGAACTAACAGACCTAATAACACGTTTCTCCATGACAGACACAAAAGACGTGTTCCTGGGTGACCTCAACATCCACTGGAATGACCCAGAAGACTCCACTGTCCAGAACCTATCCAACCTACTTGAAATATACAATCTCAAACAACTCTGCAATGAACCAACTCACATCAAAGGTGCAACACTGGATGCGATCATTACCAACAATGAACTGGTCTCTCTGAGAGCGATTTCTCCCATTGACTGGTCAGACCACCACCTCATTCTGTTCAAGATAGATGCACTTGTCAGACACCAACCTATTCGTGTTGACAAACCTAAGCACTGGACCAGAAACATCAAAAAAGTCCCTTTACCCGAACTTGAATCCAGGATTCATGCCCATCTACAACCCCAACCCTCATCATGGACGGCCGATGATCTCACTACACACTTTAACTCTAAAATGACAGAGGTCTTAGACCAAGTAGCTCCACCCAAACTCAAACAAATGAGGCGAACCAAATCTAAACCCTGGTTCAATATGGATCTGAATAACGAAAGGCATCAACTCAGACAAACGGAAAGGTGTTGGAGACTAAACCCCTCGACCTTGCACCTAGCGCAACTTAGATCTGCTCGGCAGGCATACAAAAAACACATTTTCAGTGAAAAGGCGTCTTTCTTCCGCAACCAACTAGATCTGGTGAAAAACAGACAGAGGGAGTGCAGTTTGTTTGGCTTTTGACAATGTTGAAGAGTTCTCTCGAACGAAATCATAGCCACCAAAGAGCGATGTGAAGAAATTGCCACCTTCTTCTCTAATAAAGTCTCAAAAATTGATCAATCCTTCCTCCAAACCGCAAACCCTCCTTCCCTCTTAACCTGCCCCCCTTTAACCACCCTTGACCAATCAGAAAGAGTTCTTACCAAGGACAATCAGGTCTGCCTCCAGCTAAAAAACAATGCACATTGGTCCGACTTTGAGCTAATGTCGGAAAACGAGGTCTTCAGTATAATCTCTACCCTAAAACCTTCCTCCCACACGATGGACCCCCTCCCATCCACAATTATAAAAGAACTCAACCACACCATTTCCCCTTTCTGGACAAAAATCATCAATGCCTCTCTCATCTCAGGCTGTGTCCCAGACTCCCTTCAACTAGGACAAATCACACCCATTCTCAAGAAACCAGGGGCCGACCCTAATGATCTTAACAACCTCAGACCTATCTCCAACCTCCCGTTCCTTGCGAAAAACATTGGAGAAATGCGTTCTCCACCAACTCAACAAACACATTGATGAGTTCAACCTCCTCGACGCCTTTCAATCAGGATTCAGGAAAGGCTGTAGCACTGAAACAGCTATGCTCAACATCTCTGACGATATTCACAAGGCTTTAGATGAAGGTGATGCCTGCCTTCTCATCCTTATTGACCTATCTGCGGCATTCGACACTGTAAATCATCCAGCTCTTCTGGAGACCTTGTCGAAACGCTCCGGCATTAATGGCACAGTACTAAAATGGTTCACCTCCTTCCTTCAACACCGCTCGCAACAAATTAAAATCAACCTCTGTCTCTCGAAGCCAACAAAAGTCACACTTGGGGTCCCGCAAGGCTCGATCCTCTCCCCGTCCCTCTTCAATCTCTTCATGGAGCCCCTCACAATCATCTTGAAAAAGCGGGAGTGAACTACCACCTCTACGCTGACGACACCCAAATCTATTTCAAAATCAAGTCTCCCAACGACATCCGACACCTCAATGTCACTCTAACCGAGATCCAAACTTGGTTCAACACTAACCACTTAAAGCTCAACCCAGATAAAACGGAACTAATCCTATTCTCTCCAAAAAGCAACCGTCGACCAATCCAAGAGTGGCTCAAGAATCTGGTTGCCCTAAACTGCCCCCTCGTCCTATCCGACTCAGTGAAGTCACTAGGCATCACCCTTGACAAGAACTTATCAATGGAGGCCCACATCAAAAACTCTGCAAAAGGTGCTCTTTTCTCACTAAAACACCTCAAGAAATTGAAACCTTTTCTTCCCCAGGATGACCTCAAGACAGTAGTTCAATCCCTAGTTCTCTCTAAAATCGACTACGGGAACGCCATCCTAACAGGGACTCCAAAAGCTCACCTAGCCCCACTAAGGGCAGTGCTGAACATGGCCGCTCGACTCATATCTGGAGTGAAAAGATTTGAACACATCACTCCAGCTCTCAACTCCCTCAACTGGCTTCCTATGGAAGGGAGGTGTATTTACAAGCTGGCCTGCATCACACACAAAACCCTTCACTCTCCGGCCCCCAACTACCTGAACAACAAACTGGTAAGAGCAGGTCAATCCAGAACACTGAGAAGTTCTAACTCACTCCTTCTTATCCCTCCGAAACTGAAAAAGAAAACCACACAATACCGATCGTTTTCTGGCAACGCTCCCAGGATATGGAACGCTCTCCCTAGAGTCCTCAGATGCAACCCCTCCTTCTCCTGTTTCAAAAGGGACCTGAAACTCCATCTCCTTAACAAATACTTTCCTGACCAACATCAACTAACCTAGACTTCAATATCCGAGTTAACTCCTCTCTATCTTGACATTCAAGGATAGTGGTGACCGGTCTGTGTTAACCACCTTCGTTTGTTTTCTCTCCCTCCGCTGCACTGTTTATCTATTTTTTATGTTGTATTTTTTATCTCTGTCGTTGCTTCCCTACTGCCTTCCTAATAAGTAATGCAATTTCCTTTGGTTTTGTACAGTGTGTATGTAAAGCGCTCTGATACCCACGGGTCTAGCTAGCGCTATAAAAAACTTTTAAAATAAAAAATAAATAAAAAATAAAAACAAGGGCACTATCATTTTTCATGAATCAAGCATCACGTTTGTAAAAAGGGCATTACCTTACTTCGAAACTCAATTATCCTTCTCATGGCAGGTCACTACCCCGTTCACGACCAAAAATCCCACTTGCAGTAACCTGCAGTACCACTTCGCAAACCTAAAAGCACACTTGTACCTAGGGCACTGTCTCCATTCCATTAACAAAAGAGCTCGCTTTTAGCAAACTCACAATCTATCTTCACTAAACAAATATACACAAATAGCAAGTCCACTATTGCACAGTACACCTCTTTAAAGAAAACTACATCACAGTGCATTAAACTTTCACAACCCAGCTACCTCTCCTATTACTCATTGACTTTATGCTTGTCTTTGACCATGTACAATGCTTCGCTGCCTTTTGGCTACGTTCGTGCTATAGAAATACCCAGCGTCGGATTGGGAATGCGGGCAGTCGGGCATTGGGCCGCTGCCTAAGGGACACCTGTGGGCCAGTTTTTGTTAGGAGCTCTGTTAACTGGACCACAGAGCCTTACTGTCTTCCTTTCCACGCAACTGTAATGTGGGACCAGCATCATGGGCAGTCAGACTCTGAGGGGGTAGTTTCAGCAGCGTCGCTAGGTAAGTATTGTTCTGGCTGCTCCAGACCTTATCTTGCCCCCCTGTGCAGCCGGCACAGACGCCCAGAAGCAGTGCCTCACTTCCCTGCTGTGCTGTTAAAGTGAGGCGGGGTGTTGAGAATGCAGCAGCCTGGCTGGGGACAGGTGATGTGGCCGTTTGCCCACCACCTCAACTTCCCTGGAGCAGCAGCAACTCTGTGCTTTTCTTCACCCCTCCTTTACCAGGCCATCGCCCTGAGGCTACATGGCTGGGGAGGGGGCAGAGCAAGTGAAGCTGCCTCGCTGAGGGCCTGTTGGCACCTCCGCTCCAGGGTCTTTCAGGCCTTGGTGAGGAAGGGGGGGAGGTTGGTGGCGGGGTGGTGTATGTTTGCACAGGCCTCGCTGTGAAGCACCTTTCCCAGAGAGAAACATTGAGAGGATGTAATGTTGGAGTCAGAGCTGCCAAATTTGGATCTATGGAAATTGGCTTGTGAACAGCCTGTGATTCTGGGCAAATGACTTAATTGCCCAAGGCCTAAAATAAAAATAAATTTGATCTTCTTTAATGTGACTGGTGCTCATATAATCGCTACCCTTGGGCCGAGTTCAAGATGTATAAAACTACAATAAAAAAATAACCTGTTTGCTCATATTTTAAGACTGCAAAGGCTGGAACATAATAATAAAAGAGGGATCCTTATACAATAATAAAATCGTCCATATTTCTTCTTAACATGGCTTTTCTGACTTTGTTTAGTTTTAACTATCAGTCACCGATCATTAAAGCTGCTTTAAACCACATTTTATACTGCTTTCACCTTACATTTACTGTTTAAAGTTCATATTGATCAGAGGAGAAAATACCAGCTTTGGGTGATTTTCTTCATTTTCGTACCGACCAGGACATTAAAATACCGACGGTGCTAGTTAAAAAAACGGCCAGGTGGCAAACCTAGCCAGATCAGGAGTTGTGGCCTTTGGGCCACTTTATTTCACCTAGCTCGCCCGGCCAAAATGTAGTGCTTCTAGTTTTCACCAATGTTTCTGGTGCTATGAGCTTTAAAATACATAATTTATCAAACTTTTCTCTAAAACACAATGAGCCCAGTGAGACGAGCCAAATGCTGTTTCACGAACTGGCATGATCCGGGAATGTGGGCCACTCTTTTAGGGGTGCCTGGGCCGAATTGTGATCCCAGAACGACCCTGAAAATACCATATACATACATACAAATATCTAACTCAAGTCCCCATGCCCACGTTACCGCTCCGACCCTTTATGTCCCTAGCACAGACCAGGCCTTCGCTAAGGAGCACATCTGTAGCAACTGTAGCACATCGCTTTATATATAATTTAAAGAAAAAGAAAGCTTTGTTTAGGAAACAAATGCCCCCTCGTTGGTAGTGATCCTCTTCGCAAAACCAACTACCTGTAACCAGTGCTCTAAATCGGCAGGTACTGTCAGTTACTGAGTACCTGCACTTTTTAATTTGAAAGGGGGAGTACCTGCACTTCTCAGCATTGCTGCAAAGTCCCTCACTTCTCAGCACTGCTGCATGGGAGAGTACCTGTAGAAATGACACATACTCCAATCCATGTTCAAAGACCTTTATTTCCCAACTCTGAGACAGCGGAGAGACAGATGCGACCTCAATACATCTTAGCAACAACTCCTCTAGTCTCGACCGTCTTCCCCAGAACATTACCCTACCCGCATTTCACATTACCTCACAAGCTTCCCCAATCCACTGCATGCAAGCAGCGACACCACAGGACCTGCACTTATCAGGAGCAGCAGGTACTCTAAACAGTGAGTACCTGCACTTATATTTCCATTTACAGCACTGCACGTAACAACTACATACATCGCTCCACAAAATATAATGCTGTGCTACTCTTCACAACAGTCGAACATTTTTACTCAAAAGACCTCTCGTGATCACGAGACAAAAACCAGGCCCTGTGACTTGTTTTGTTTTCAAGGCTGTTCAGATCTCAGTGCAACACCACACCCTTCCTTCTGTGCATGCCTTCAGACCTGGACAAAGTCTAAGCACCGCTCAGGTTACACCCCGGCGAGCCGTGCAAGCGGCCAGCGCCCAACAAGCAGTGCAAATGACATCACGTTCGCGTGACAGCCGCAAGTCTGCCCTTTTAGACAGCGGAATACCTCGGTCTCACCTGCGCAATCCCCCGCCTAAAACCATGACAGCGTCGTTTTCCGTTTGCCGCTTACAGCAGCTAATTTATTGGCATCTTGAAAATGTAAATAAAGCAACCGTTTTGGGCAAATAAAAAAGTTAATGATTTTCAGTCAAAGCGGAAGCATCTTCACCACCGGCTTTTTACTATGTTGTTTTGGTCGTCTGAGGTGAGGAGTAGAAGGGTGAAGCGGGGCTGCACTCTTTGGACAGCTGTTTAATCCCGTCGAGGGGAGGTGACAGCCATTCTTTACTCTTTCCGGTTCTGGTCGGAGAAGGTGTTGGCGAGGACCTCACCTGGAACCTTTAAGAGAGCTAACAGACTGAAGGTTATGTTTTGTGTCTTGAGTTTTCAAGCCCCAGCGCCTCAGTGGTGTTTTCTTTGCAAAACTGGGTTTGAAAGCTATTTTGTTTGTGGTCCTCCACGCCATTCCTTTTCCTCAGATAATAAAGCGTTTCGCTTGTTTCTGCTTGCGCCATCTTCCTTTTTGTTTGCAAATATTTTTAGGTCTCGCCTAGCGATGCAGCGCCATGCGCTGCACGCTAAGCGAGATCTATTGTTGTCGACTTCCTTAGCGATGCGGGACAGGATAGGTGCACGCGCTTAAAATACATCACTGTCTGTGCTGAAGCTTAACAGACCGGCGATGTGCACTTTCTCAGACCGGCGATGTGCACGCTCACGGCGTGTGTATCAGCTTGCTCCAGGACAGCACATTGCACGCGCACGGCGTGTCTTTCAGCTTGCGCCTGGAGCTTGCCCCCGGACAGCAGATGAGCACGTGCAGGCGTCTCTTAACTTTCGAGCGCTCCCACCGCGCGCTCGGCTGGACAGCCCCATCGGCCTGAGTTGGCGGCGGGTCAGCGCTTTGTGCACGGCTGAGGAGAAGCGCTGTTTCTCACTCAGGAGGGACTCCACTAGCGCCCTGTCCCTGCCAGCATCCTCCCAATCCGCTCGAGGCTGAAGGCGGGAGGCTTCTGCGGCTGCAGTCCCCATGTACTTACGAGGCGAAGGAACAAGGTGGACAAAAAGAGGTAGGGTTTGTTTCAAATAAAGAATAATTATAACATCACTGTAAAACATTGGCCCGATGACAGCGCAGGAAATCGAATAAGTGCTGTTGCTCATTAGTTGACTCGATTCCAAACGTGTACGGCGTCTCTTTTACTGGAGGAGATGTGCACGCGTACAGACATGCGATGTGCACATCTCCTGTCCCCCTTCCATCGTCGCAAGCCTCACGCAGTTTCACTTTGGTAATGTGCACGCGCGCTCAGTTCGGGATGTCCTCAAGCCCCGTGAGCAACGCGCTTTCGCTTGTTAATAAATGCCACTCAATGCAATGGGAAAATCTGAGGTACTCTTCGACATGTTAAAAATAGACTTTCTTGAATTTTGAATAGATTTTATAATATTTTGACATATTTGTTGCATGGTTTACATAGACAATTTGTCATTTTTCGGCTGGTGCACAGACTCTTGCGAGTCAAGCCACACCTGTGGCTCAGCTCTTGCTCTCCCTGATAACTTGTTGGCTATCCAACCTCTAGGTCTCACTGAACTTAGACCCACCTGGCACATATGTGGCCTTAAGCAGATAAGGGAATCTTGTGCTACTAAGCTGCGCAGTCTTAATGAAGCCTGGAAACGTATTAATTTCCTCGTGCTTTCGCTCCCAATCTCACACACTTACCTCTCTAGCAACTCCATTTCCTTCCTAGCACCTTCTCTATTTCCTTCCCTTTCATCGTCTTTCCCTCGCGTTCATTCATTTACTCTCGTGTCTTTCAAACTCCATGTCTTCGTTTATTTTTTCCGTGTAAATTACATTTATCTATTTTGACGAGGCTCTGTCATGAGGCCCAAACCGAACTCGCCGAGAATTTTAATAGTATACTTTCGGCTTATGACGGCAGCAAGTCAGCTCAGAACGGCGCTGCTTCTGTCTGCTGAAGCCAAGGCAGGGCCCAGGACAGCTTCGCCTGCTCCTTCAGTGGGCAGCGCATTAGTCCGACCTCAGAAGGTTTCAGTAGAGCACGGGACACGCGATCCAGAGTGGGTGCCAAATCATTGTCTAAAGGCACAATATTAAATGTGCGGCTCAATTTAGGACTAGCGCCTTTTACAAACAAGCATTTGCAATGCAATAGGTCTCGTCTTTACGCGAGTTTAAGCTATGGGCATTCTAAATGACAATGCCTTTTATTTATGTTTAAAAAACGAAAACAAAAATAGAAGGCATTGTTATTTGTAATGTCAATAGCTCAAACTCGCGTAAATGCGAGACCTATTGCATTGCAAATGCTTGTTTGTCTTGTTTCAGAGCAGCGTGATTTTTTTGGGCTCTCTGCTAAGTGCGCGCTCTCCTCAGACAGCTCGTGCAGATTGGCACCTGCGATCTCATGGCACTGCCCCGGCGCTCTTTCACCTGCCTTGTTTTAAATGCTGATTTTTGTAGGGTGGGTCCCTGACAGCGCTGTTTATCTAGTTCAGCAGGATCTGCAAATCTTGGTCCGTTCAATAAAGCAGCATTCGTCATACCCACGACCCAGACTGAAGACCGCTGAAAGGCTGTGTTTATCAACCAACTGTAACGATGTTGGGTCAGATCGTGGGTTTGCTCAACTTCCTTTTGCTCACACCGTCTTCCCCCACAAGAACCCCTTTTGCCACCCATTCACTCAATAGGGCAGTCGCACAAGGGCGCACCATCCCCTCTCCCCCCTCTGCTCCTGTACCCTTTTCTTTGTTTCATTGCAGCAGTGGCAGCTTGTTCTTGTGCACCTGTCCCTTCCTGTTAGTGTTGCCGCTTCAGGTTTGTGCTTCCTTTGCCGTGTTTTGTTGGTTTTCCATCTCCACCTACATTCCTCTTTCAACAGACTATCAGTCAAAATTAGGTTCATTTGAGCCGTAAGTTTGTTAAACAGCAATACATAATATCCCATGAATAAAAACAATGAATACAGATTCTACAAGAGAAAAAAACACCAAACCATATAAAATACAGTATTGTCAAGTAACATCACAGGAGACAATCAAAATACAGACACTATAAAAACATTAAAACCCATCAATATAAATATACAAAATAAGGGTGCAAATTATTTTAAAGCGCAGGGAATCTCGCCAGGGCACAAGTTACATCCAGGGATTGCATTTGAAATAAAAAAAACCTCCATGTTACCAATCTTGTCCTTATGTTATCCTTTAAGAAAATTGGTTTTAAAAATTGGCGGCGCACAGTTAAAAAGAATATCACCGTTCTAGCAAAATATTTATTCTTGTACAGTGTATCAGCAACCTGCAGCCACACAACCCTGCCTCATTCTTAAAATAAGTTATCTCTGATAGGTGGGCATAAGGGGGGTGGAGACCTAATCTGAATTTAAAAATTGCATTGCGCATTTGTAGGGTTAGCAGTTTGTGGTTCGTAGGTGAGCAAGTTTGTGTAAGTAAGGGAGGAATGCTTTTAGTTACCAGAATTCACATCATCCTATAGTGGAAGGCTTTGCACGCAAATACTACAAATCCCTTTCACTTGAAGCCCGTAAGCCTAACTCCCCCAGTTCTTTCTTTGAGTAGGGAAGGTGTAACTCCAAATGAAAATTATTTATTTTCAGGGCAGCTGCCATAGCATATAACCACATCCGTACTTTTTTGTGCCCTACTGAGAACACTTTTGACGATCTCTTCTTTACAAAGGGTCGCAATTTTAGAGTGCCATGACGTTATGAACCTGCTCCAATGGTCTCTTCCAGCTTATCCCAGTCTTGGGCATTGCTCAAACTCAGCAATTCCACTCTATTACGAGCTTACACAGGAACAATTGCTTTATACGCAGCCAAGACTCGGTTAAGTGAATGGCCTTCATAATCCCCATTTAAACTTTTTTAGCCTGCTAATGGTTGAAAGATCTTTAGTACTTAAGCTAGTCAGTCATATGTGAGGCCCAATTGAGGGAGTTATTAAAGACTGAAGGAAGTGACCCGATTAAGGTCACCCGGGTCACTCTCCACCTCCTCTAGCCTTCCAAGAATGAAGAGTCGATGACGCAGTAGAGAATACAAGCAAACTAGTTTATTCACGGAAATACACTGCAGTGGAGTCCAATCAGACCAGCCTCCTATGATGGCTGACGAGGGACTGACTTTTATAAGCATAAAGTTACATTATGTATGTTGCGGAGTCCACAAAGACCCGCCTACCATGGAAAAACACTGGTAGGTGACGTAATACAATGGGGGTACAGAACATAAGTCTCGATTCTGCAGCCTGGTACAAGCTATTTACATTTCAAGGTTGTCTGGCCTATCCTCCCCTCTAGACAGGTGGGAGAAGGCCTTGATCTAACGGGAAAGGCATGCGCTAACGAGCTAACCTGGGCATTGAAGAAACAAAACTTACCAAGGACCATTTCTCGTAAATGAGCAAAATACAGTTTTGAGTATGCAAGTAACGGTTTCGATTGCATCAGAATATGGCGTCCTTTTAACTAAAATGGCGGCACAGATGTCAACCTAACTGACATGACATCTGTATCAACTGATTGAGTCTTACACTTACTACGAAAATATAATGTATTAGCCATATGAATGCTAACATATTATAGAGTAAAACACACGTGGAATATTAAAACTATGTTTCAATTCTATCAAGACCATCCCTGAGTACTTGTATTTTAAGGCTTCCTCGATCCTTATTGGCCCTATTGTACAGATACAACTATGTTTTTTGCTTCCAAAAACCATAACATTCGTTTTTATCAAAATTGATCGTTAATTTGTTCCTTTGGCAGTACTTATCTAATTGAGTCAATTTCCTTTTTAGGCTGAACGGGGTTCTGTCCAGTATTGTCCTCTTCTTCACTCGCCTCTTTGCTCATTATTTCGGAGGCTCATCTTAGAATGAGTTTTATACAAACCTGGTTATGACAAGGAGAAAACTAGAAAAGAAAGAGAAACTTACTGGATATTTACCCTTGATACAGTCCGTAAAGGTCTGAACGAGGAGATTGTCTGGATAGTAACCTAAAGAGCCTCACTGCCTACTTGGGAGATCAGGCTTTGCATCCTGCACCAATCCAGTATTTTTTGCCATCATTTGCAGACTATATAGTTGTATGAGAGCCTTAAATTTAATTCTTATGACCTAGTGCAAAAAGTCGTAGCAGTAACTTGACTCTATGCTGTATGGTATTGCTTACAATCGGAGTGATGGCATTTCGTGATATATGTTGTCCTAGTAACAACTTTAGAGAGTGCTGATTCCTTGCAGTGTGGTAGTACCACCCAGAGGAACATCGGTGTCATTTGGATGTTGGCATGCCTTTTTCCCTATACGCTAATCCATCTTCTATATTTCTTCAGGCACTAAGATTTTTGAGATATGTATTATGCTGTCTTACAGGCAAGTAGTGTAAGTGGGGAACATACAGGCAAAGATTGAATACCGAGCATTTTGTATGCCTTGCTCGGTAGAAGGCAGTGTTATTTGGCCCAACGTTGGAGGACATTGGCGCCGTATCTAGTTAAGATATGGGTCCTAATTAATCTAGATACCAATCTATGGTATTTGAATCCACGTGTCTCTGGCACTTTAGGATTTTCACATTGAGAAGCTGGCATTTTTTAGGCGCAGCGGAGATCTGCCCAACGTTTTTTAATGATTCACGGGTGAGACATATGGAGTAGATGGCTACAACGGCAAGTGGTTTATTGACGTTCTAGGTATATGAATTTTATATGTAAATGAGGAGAAGTTCAAATTTAGATACAGCCCGATGTGCAAGCATATATAGAAAGATGGCATTTCCTATAGTGGTATGTACATCGAAGTAAGTAACTGCAAACATTGCAATTTTGACCATTCTAATATGGCGATGTATTGTGGAGGAGTTTTCCAGCTCAGTTGTTCTACTTTGGCGCGCCCTCTCGCGAGAACCCGGACTGCAGTTTGCGCATGTTCCATAAATAAGGAAGCTAACGCAATGGTTTCGAGGCTGACGGGGGAAAAGGCCGGCAGCTGCAGGCCATTGTGGATTTGCTTTCTGCCACGCTACCAATATTGATTAAAGCTAAGTTTGGGACCCTGACATCGTAGTATTACCTATACTTGTTGTTGTTCTTTTAGTTCAGCCACATTAGATAGTGTTGATATACACCGGTACCATGCTAGACGCGTGTTTTTCAGAGATCTATCTGTGCCTTTGTCTCAGCTAATGTGATCTGTATATCTAGGTTTAATCTGGGTGGGGCTGAAATTACAGTATATTTTCGAACTGTATACGGGCTTAGTATATTATAGGTGCACTGGTTAAACACCAGAGTAGCACAGTATTATAACTGAGGTCATCAGTCTTAGGAACTAAGCAACAGCTCATTGGTATAAGATTGCATGACTACGATAGTGTGCCCACATATCTGTCCACATAGCAGACGCAATAGTGAGCCTTCATAAACGCGATATGTTTTATTGCATTTTCGACATAATGTACATCATGTGCGTTAATGCTTTCATCTTCTTGATGTACCATAGATGTCCATCTCTAAGCAGGACAATCAGACAGAACACTTGTAAATACCAAGGATAACTTCTGCAGTCAAAGAAATTACTTTGAATGCATGCTGGGTAAGAATCCACCATTATAACTTAGTGGATTGTCGTACCGTTGACATTACTGAGGTGTGTACGAAACTCTTGTCATTATTTCTTTTCCCCAGGATTAATCGGCTCCATACCTGACGTCAGCACCAATATTGGGCCCGTTTAGGCCCCGTTTGGCTTTCTATTCAATTGTAATCATCAACGACCTTAGAAATAACTCTTTGGTAAGAGACAGGGACAGAGAGCCCCTTGTAGATTAGCGGTGCCTCTAATCCGCCTTATCTTTTGACTCTGACACACAATACGAGTTTGCCATGTTCACTTGGTGACGGTTGGTTTTATTTTTCTTTCCTCTCTACACTCGAATCGGAATCACACTTAGGCCTCACCTTATGAGGTTGCTTGGCATGAGGCAGCATGCCTTTTGGTGGTTGGATCATTTTCTATACAGATAGGACCACGCTGCATGTTATGACGTGAGCAATTGTATCTCTCTTTTTACTTTTCTCACACGGGATGTAGGTTTTCAAGGTACTAAGTCTTTTTGAATTGTTATTGTTAGAAATGGGATCTCTGGTTGGCTAAGGCTTGCGCCAAAGCCAGGCAGAGACCACCACTCTAGTCAAGGCGAGGGAGTTACACGCCACAGATAACCCCTGCTCACCCCCTTGGTAGCTTGGCACGAGCAGTAAGGCTTATCCCGGAGGCAATGTGTAAAGCGTTTGCGCACGCACACAGCAACAACATACCAGGAACACTACAAAAAGAACTCCACATAAGGTTATATCAAAAATAGCCTTTGTATTCTCATAACACATTAGAATATTACTCACATAATATACATCGTGCCACCTGGCAGTAGGTCATATTTACAAGGGATTATTTACACCTGGCGGGGCCCACTGGACCACTGTCAGAACCAGCACAAAGTGAACTTAGTAAATGTAGAACTAATAATAAATGTAGCACAAATCATAAACGTACCACCAGTAATCACTGGTAACCACTGTACTCAGCATCATCCTGTAACATAAACCACATTATGCACAGTATCACATTAGGCGCGAATTACATTCTGCGCCAACCTCACTCAGCATAAACGCATTATGCAATTATCTCATAAGTCTAAACGCATTAGACAATAACCTCCTAAGCATAACTCACATTAGGGGCATAAAACACAGTAGAGAATATCTCACTGGCATAAACACAGTATGCAAATAACCTCATACATAAAACCACAGTAGGGAATAACTCAAACTCAACACAGTATGCAAAACCTCATAATCATAAAACCACATTAGAGGCATAAAACAGGGTGCGTAAATCATAGTACATGAATCACATTTCCTAGCACCACAATATCACATTAGCACATAACCTCACAGTAAAAACCATAGTAGAGGCATAAATCAGGGTGCGTGAATCACACTACATGCATCACCTTTCCTAGCACCACATAAATCACATTAGGGCCTGGCGCCCTATAAACCTAACAGTCCCCCTGGCCAACTGGCCTTCTCAAAAGGGGCTCAAATGCCCTGTGTCCCGAATGTCAGGGCTGCTGCCAATGCAGCAGAACAAAAAGCGCGCCATTGCGCTGGGGCGTAGGAGTGTATCCCACTCCTGTCTCATACAAGAGTGCCCCCAAAGAAATGATAGCCTAAACGTTGCAGCTGCCCACTAATTGCTGGGCAGCTGGGAAACTCGCTGTAGACAGGGGCACTCGCTGTGCCCTCTGAGCCCCTCACTGGGACTCTCTGAAACAATTATGCCCACAACGTTGCAGCTGCCTGCTATGGCGGTGCAGCTGTGAAGGAGCAAAGGAACTGGCACCCATGAAAAAGGGCACTGGTACTACACGTGCCATTTGAGCCCCACTCCGGGACTCTTCCAAAACAAATGGCCCCCAATGTGCCCCGACCGGCACCACTGTGCCTCCTGGACTGCTCACGCACAACAATGACCCTAAAGGACTGAGCACAGGCACTGACGGTGCCCTATGGAGTCCCCACCGGGACTCTACCAGCAAATGTGCCCCAAGTCCCACTCAGGGACCCTACTACAACCAAATGCGGCCAAAGTTACAGCTGCCCACTGCCAGGCGGGGCAGCTGTGAGTGTCCAAAAAGTGAAGCCCTCACTCACCGGGCTTCGTGGATACTCCTCCGGGCCTCAGCAACTCCGCTCTTCACCTGGTCCCTCTCCTGGGGGCTGGGACTTCTCTCTCGGTATCGCCGGCCTCATCTGCGGTCCCTGGAGCCTCCTGAGGCTCCAGCGTCGGGACTCCAGTACTTCTCTCTTCGCCCGGTCCCTCTCCTGGGGGCCGGGACTTTTGGCATGAAGCCTGCGAGGCTCCGGACGGCAGGCACAGGAGAGCCCCTATCCCCAGGGCTCTCTCCTTACTCGTGGCTTCCGTTCAGCACACGCGGGGCTTCCCTCAGCTCATGGGAGCCCCGCTTGGGATTTGCTGATGTCCGGCCGGCTGGCAGGCCCCGCCCATGTCCCAGGCAGACGTGCCTGACTTCCTGGTCGCCGCGCGATCGCGGCAGCCGTTTTTGTTTCTCCTGGCGCAATGAGGGGTAGGCTTCCTCTTAATTAAAAATATAAAGCGGTGTGGGCACCCGCTATGGGCCAATGACAGAAAGAGGCAAAGATGCGGGGTGGGCACCCGCTCCGTGCGTAAACCTGCGGGGTGAGCACCAGCTCGATCACGAAGCATGGGGGAATCCCTACGCCGGGGATTCCCTCTCCCTGAAGGGCAGCTCAGCGCTGCAAAAGCCCACGCATTCTTTTCCTCCTTGGGGCAAATTAAAAATAAAGCATAGCGCTCACAGGGCGCAAAGGAATGCTGCAAAAGGTCCTGGAGGATGCCAAGAACAGCAGAAGGGTCCAAGCAAAAGAGGTCTTCCAGGTCCAGGGGGCAAGGCAGGGCCCAGGGAGGCAAACCCTCATGGTAGCCCCCCCCCTGGGCCCCAGCAGCAGCATGCCCCAGCAGGAACAGCACACCAAGACTGAACACTTTCATGGGGTCACAGCCCCTTCTTTTATACACCCTTTTCCTTTGTGTCACAGCACAGGGCTTGGGGATGCCAGTAAGAACTGGTTTAGGGGGGATTTGGAACACTTTGTTTTGCCAAGCTCCTCTTCCCCTTTGTCAGGTGGGGGCTCGCCATCAGACACACCACAGGGGGCGGAGCCAGCATTGTACAGGGCAGGCACACTCCTATTCAGAGTCAGGGGATTACTCCTCCCACTACCCTTAGCCCAGGTGACTTATTCAGCCCAGCGCTGACTCACCCTGCCCCTCCTGGAGGCACACACACCTCCCAGCCCCTGTCACTCACAAAGCCAGACATGCAATTCACATCAGGCAGGCAGACACATAGCACACAGAAATGCCAACTTCTAAAAGTGGCATTTCTAAAATAACCACAATAAATCTGCGCACACCATTGCGCAGCATTTATTCACACAATTTCATACATACCAGACTTGACCATACTGCTCCTCTCATACCAGGAATTACCATGGACACACTTATCCCCCATGCATTCCTATGGGAGGGCAGGCCAATCTCACTAGTGTAACACAGAGAGCGCACGCACTTTCCACTGGACCACAGTGCGAAAGTGCCCAGAGGCCTAAAATCACCAACACCAGGTTACAGACAAGGCAAAAAGTTTAGGGGTGAACCTGCCAAAAAGGGCCAAGTCCAACAGTTATGAACTGCAACCACCGTCAAATTGAGTGTTTAAATTACTGTTCGTTGTTATTATTTCACAGATAACCCTCGTCCACTTTAGTAGAGATTTAGCTGATCTTATCTTGGTCCTGATGAAGGTGGCTCTAATGAAAAAATCGCTAAGATTGATCTATCCTTTGCCGTAACCCTCCCACCACTGTGCTCATCACCCTTCCATGACCCTCCACCCAAGTCTCCTTTCACACCTTCGCCCCCTCCTGACTGTTCTATCCTCTTCCTCCGTCTCCCCCCGGATCATTCCCTCACCAACCTACAGCTGAAAAATAATGCAACGTGGCTTAACTTCAGCCCAGTTACAGAACGGGAAGTCCTCAACATCCTAACCAAGCTTAAACCCTCCTCTCATACCTTGGACCCTCTCCCTGCTAACCTTGTTCAAGATTTAAAGCATATCATCGCACCTTATTGGGCTTCCATCATCAACTCCTCCTTGGCCACAGGGTGTGTCCCTGCTTCTCTCCAGCTTGGCCAAATCACTCCCACCCTCAAAAATGCCACCGCTGACCCCACTGACCTTAACAATCTGCGCCCTATCTCTAATCTTCCGCTGCTATCCAAGGCCCTCGAAAAATGCGTCTTGCTCCAACTAGATAAGCACATTGACTCCTTCAGCCTTTTGGACACATTACAGTCATGCTTTTGAAAGGGCTGCAGTACTGAAACCGCTATGCTCAACATTGTTGATGACATTCATCACTCCCTCGATAAGGGGGAGTCCTCCCTTCTCATTCTTCTTGACCTCTCTGCCGCTTTCGATACTGTCAACCATTCCGCCTTACTTAACACCCTCAAAGATCGGTTCGGCTTCAGTGGTATTGTCCTAGAATGGTTTACCTCCTTCTTTCACCACAGAACCCAACAAATTAAAATTAACCATTGCCTCTCTAAACCTATCTCTGTCCCCTCTGGTGTTCCCCAGGGCTCTATTCTCTCCCCTCACTATTTAACCTCTTCATGGAACCCCTCACCCTCATTCTTAAGCAAGCCGGAATCAACTACCACCTCTATGCTGATGACACCCAGCTTTACTATAAGATCAAATCCCAATATGACATTTTTCACCTCAACGATACCCTAACTAAGATCCAACAATGGTTCCATCACAATCACCTTAAACTCAATCCTAAAAAACGGAAGTCATTCTCTTCGCTCCTAAAAACAACCGGCTCCCCATTCAACACTGGATCTCTGACCTCAAAGCTCTCAACTGCTCTTTGTCCACCTCTAACTCAGTTAAATCCCTTGGAATAAGCATTGACCAGAACCTCAGCCTTTCTCCCCACATAAAAAATGCAGCCAAAGGCGCCCTCTTCTCCCTACTTCACCTCAAGAAAATCAAACCCTTCATTCCTGCTGATGACTTTAAATTAGTTGTTCAATCACTAGTTCTTTCGAGATTGGACTATGGTAATGCAATTCTTTCTGGAACGCCGAAAATCCACCTAGCCCCAATCAAATCGGTCCTTAATCTCGCGGGCATGCTTATTTCTGATTGTAAGCGGTTTGACCACATCTCCCCCATCCTCAAAGAGCTCAAATGGCTCCCCATCGAAGGCAGATCCGCAAACAAGAACGCTTGCATTACACACAAAGCCTTGCACCATCATATCCCAGTTTATCTCTCTGATAAACTCCACAAAGCAGGCTGCTCAAGAGAAATGAGGAGCACAAATACTCTCATGCTAATACCTCCCTTGGTACACAAGAAATCTACCCAGTTGCGCTCTTTCTCCGCTAATGCGCCTACTATCTGGAATTCACTCCCCAAAGATCTACGTTGCAACCCCTCTTACCTCCGCTTCAAAAATGATCTCAAACGACACCTTCTCAACAAATACTGGGGTCCTTAATCCTACCACCTTCTCCGGGTTTCCCAACCTGCCCTTGACGGTGTCTTGTCCTCACTATATTATACTGGACCTACTACCACCCCTCCTCACCTCCTTACTTTTACTTCCCTCCCCCTACGAGCTCTCTTATAATTCTACGGCTTACTTCTGCATGCTGTCTCCTCTCTCATTTCCCCACTCTGTTCTCCCCTCCTCAATCCTTTCCCCCCCATCCCTGTCTACCCACGCTAGCCCAAATTTCCAACTCTGGTTATGCCCTAATTGTTCTCCTTAATTTCTTGTCCATGTATTTACAGTTTTTTGCATATTGTGCTGAGTATTTTGCGCTTTTCCTTTTTGTACTAATGTTATATCGCAATTGGTTCCTGTCTCAACCCTTGTAAAGCGCTCTGATACCCTTGGGTCTAGCCAGCGCTATATAAAACCGTTTAAATAAAATAAATGAATAAATAAATGAAGTCCCACTGAAATGCGCGTAGACTATTTTTATATATGTGGAGAGTCCTCTCAGAGACACACACACCGGAGGAAATTGATGGGTGACATTCGTATCACCAAGAACGATATAACCTGTCTCTGACAATCTGTTAAGGATCTCCATTGAGATTGTATCCCTCTTCTGTATGAGTGTGAGTATGAATGGGATAGTCTGATGGGTGAGTGAAGTGTAGATGCTGAATGTAGGGTTATCTGTGTATTTTTTATTGTATTCTGATTTTTAGAGTTTAAATGCTGACCATCTTGCCTCCAACACAGTTACAGATGAAGACTTTGATATAACTTGAAACAATGTTAATTTAACACTCTAAGTATTCATTTATTGTTTAAGTGCTGACATTTAATGCTTTTTGTAATGCAGCAGCGTTGTATACCAATATGTTGGAGGTATCTTGGCAATTGTTAATCTATTTGTTAATTTGTCACATGTATGTAAGGTAACGATGAACTCTTCAGACTGACAATTAAGAGTCATTACACAAAAAAGTATAATATATATATATTTTTTTACAAAAAGTTCTATAATAAAAATAATGTATTTTTACATTTATGTCATTGTATGTTAGTGACACTGGGTTGTTTGCTAAGAATGAGCCCCAAGAGGCCATAGTGTAAAATAATATAGGTCAGTTTAGAGGTCTTTCTCTCTATAATTGTTGTTTAACTCTCCTCTTGGACCTAAAAGTAACTAGGGGGCACCTCTCTTCCTTCATGAGTAACAGTTGCGATTGCATCAGAATATGGCGTCCTTTTAACTAAAATGGCGGCACAGATGTCAACCTAACTGACATGACATCTGTATCAACTGATTGAGTCTTACACTTACTACGAAAATATAATGTATTAGCCATATGAATGCTAACATATTATAGAGTAAAACACACGTGGAATATTAAAACTACGTTTCAATTCTATCAAGACCATCCCTGAGTACTTGTATTTTAAGGCTTCCTCGATCCTTATTGGCCCTATTGTACAGATACAACTATGTTTTTTGCTGCCAAAACCATAACATTCGTTTTTATCAAAATTGATAGTTAATTTGTTCCTTTGGCAGTACTTATCTAATTGAGTCAATTTCCTTTTTAGGCTGAACGGGGTTCTGTCCAGTATTGTCCTCTTCCTCACTCACCTCTTTGCTCATTATTTCGGAGTCCCCTTTGGCAAGTGCTGTGCTATATAAGCTTGGGGTTCCACGGCAACTGATCCCTTGTTTTTTTCTTTACCCTTCCGCTTGCTTTTGTTGGGTGTTAGTTGGTCATTTTGACAGTGCTTTGTTTTTTTTTTCTTCACATCCATCTTGCTGACGGTCTAAATGAGAGTTTCTTGCCTCATTTACAGAGCTTTTTTCTTGGCGTGCCACACAACTTTTTGCCCAACATCTTTTTTGTGATATTTTTTTTTGTTTGGTTCCCCTTGTCAAACCATCTATGATCTGGTATTGGAATCAAGCTCTGGCCCACTCTTTATCACAGAAAACTTGCTATTCGATGACACGTAGCTTCTTTTACATGAAACCATCCACCAAGGCTTTAACAAATTTATAAAAGACATCAGTTCCAAAAGAATGGCAGAAGTTTAGCCATTGTGCACAAAATCATACTTCTAACTAAATTCATGGACTATAATCTTCCTAAATGAAAGTCTTAATTCGTCCACTGGTATTCATCGGCATCCTGCACATCTGCTTTTCTCATGATCTATAGGCAACCATAATAAGGCCTGGTATTTGCTGACCCATTCCAGGACTCTGTTGTTGAGGCTACCTTAAAACATCTCAATTTGTGCATACTTGGAGGCTTCAACACCTGGTTTGACAAGGCTGACCTGTATCAATCAAAATGCCTACTCGCTAATCTAGAATCTGATAACTTGCTCCAACTAGTCTCTGGGCCCACTCGTTTACCCAGACATACCCTTGATGCTATATTTTTTGCACCTACCACAGTGGCAGGGACTGAGAGCTACAAAGTTGTCGGGAGTGATCATCATGTTCACTCACGTATTCAACCCCTCTTTTCCATTGCCGCTAAAAACTAGTAGCACAACAAAATGCTTAATAAGTGTCAGAGCTCACATAGTTCTGTTGAGGCAGGAGTATAAATGGGTGATCTAGGGGCAGCATGAACATGATTAAATAATCAGTACATAACAAGTAATTCCAAAAAAGAGCAGCATTGGCTCTACCTGACCGCACAGGCGTTTTGCATTGTTAATATGTATATGATGGTACTCAACCTTATAATGGTCCTACTGCTCCGAAACCATCAACCAAAGTGAAAAACAATATACAAAAAGGAGTGCTTAGGAAGTCCAGGGTTTTTACTGAAAGTTCACTTAATCCTATATTAATCTAGATTATTCAAACATATCAATTCTTCTTATAGATCCAATATAACACAAGAGCCATGATAGGATATTCCCAAAAAGATTTTCTTTATTCTTCACAACATCGGCACCCCAACCAACGCGTTTTGTCCCAGCAAGGGACTTCATCAGGGTTTAGAGATTTCTTAGTGTTTCCTTGTGGGCAAGTGTAAGCCACACAGAAGAAGAGGGGGGGTTCATTAAAAATTCCTTATTGATTCTTCCTGTATAAGTGCAAACTCAGAGAAGAAGGAAGGCTGAATATCTATATCCCCAGTGGGACCTGCCAAGTTAAGCAAAAAACACACGGCATCCCATTAACCCTAAGCCTTCTCATCAATGAGACGATTCCAAGTTTATGCATCGCAGAGCCATTTCGACATACCCTGCACCGACTATCTTGGTGTCTCATCAAGGCTCTAACCTTGGGAGAAATTGCATTGATTGTGTCTTCAACATTGAAAGGGCATTTAATTCTCTCCAGTGGCCCTTTCTAATAATCTACTAAAGGAAATAGGATTTGGCCCAGAATGCATAACTTGAGTTAAGATGCCCAATATCAAGAGGGAGGCCCAAGTAAGAGTAATTGTCATCACCTCCAGTATTTTCTAACTGGAACTGGGCAGAAGGCAAGGATTCCTGGTCTCCCATCTCAGTGTTTCCTCTGGCCATCAAACCATAGGCATCCTGGTTATGGAAAGATTCCCTTATTAGGGGGCCTTGGATGGAAACCAGGATTGGTAACACATAGTTTGCCTGTATGTAGATGGCCTGCTTCTTTATCTGGCTCACGTCATTTAGTCATTCCCCTCTGTGCTCAACGTTCTAAATGACTGGAAAGAAATTACAGTCCTATGCATTAGCTGGTCTAAGTCAATTATATTCCTGCTGGCAGAGCGGCTCCCGGAGGAGATGTAGTGCTTACTACTGATTGCTAAGGAAGGATTTAGATACCTGAATATCTAAGAGACCAGAGATAAGGAAAGTTTCATAGATAATAACTAGATGACACTCCTGAATGGCCTTAACTTCAATATAATGCACTAGAGATATCTCCTGCTCTCCCTTATCGGCAGAACTGCTCTTTTCAAAATGATTTCTCTACACTAACTGGTTTATGCACTCGAGAGTACACTGTATCCAGTTCCAGAAACTTATTTTAGCAAAATAGATGATGCCCTACACACCTTCTTATGTAACAGTAGTAGAGGCAGAACAGCCGTGGTAACGCTAAGTGGAGTGGTCTGTGATGGAGGAATAGCACTGGCAGACCTTCAGAAATACTATTGGGCTTTTCAATTGATAGTTCTCTACGAATGGGTATACAACACTAAACAAGCACCAATAATAAACGGATAGATGGGAAAGGGGAACAAAGGGCGACTTAGTAAAGGCCCACAACACAGCTACAGTGGCTACAGAGGCAAAAATTTGGCAATCAGAAAACCGTAGAATGGGGTGGTAAGATATCATTATGCTAGAAACTGCACTGTTGACCACCCAGGCAGTGAGAGAACTTCGCACTCTTGAGGACTTCCAGAAGGGAGATTTAATTGGCAAGCTGGGAGACATATGGGGGACAGTGCATCTTAAATCCTTTAGTTAAAAGAAAAATACGAGCTACAAGATTACCAGCTTTTATAAATGGCTTCAAGTGAAACATGCAGTGCTAAAAACACTCCCTACTTATGTTAAAGATTGAAGAGGAGTCCCCACTGGAAGACAGTGCTTTCTATCCCTTTACATGAACATGTGGTATCCCTAATTTATAGAACCATCGTGGACAATATGTATGAACCAGTTACAAAACTAAGGGACACATAGGAAAAGGACATAAGAGCACTAGAGGAGGAAGACTGGAATGAGACATACAGATACCTGCAGAAGGTGGCCATTAGGGCCGGCTTTACACTGCCCTACCTTAAAACCCTTCACCGTATGTATTGCACCTGAGAGGGTCTGATTAGATTTGTTATTTTCCTAGACTATGAATGCTTTGGTTCTTAACCTTTTGACTTATGTGAACCCCAACTTAATCATTACTCGAACCCCCCACTGAATCACTACTGGAATCCGGGAAACCCCACTGAGTCATTACTGGAAGCCGGGGACCCCGGCCTAAGCATTTTATGATGAGTTGAACCGCAAAACAATATACTAAAAAATATAGAAACAAACCGTATAAAACAAATACTCAAATTATTAAATATGTTTAATTCACAAACAAATAAAACAAAAATCAAATTTTAGAGGGAAGGTTGGAGCCTTTCAAAATTCTGTGTCATCATCCATACTGTATTCCATTTTATGTAATTGCACTGCCCCCACAAATCAATCTGAGGATACGAACTAATTTTTAGCCTCCAATTTCAAATTACTTAAAATTTACAGAGCGCTTTAAAATTGTCAGTTTGAAATGTTGCCTCTTTATTCATATACACTTTATAAATCTGTTAATATTGTTTCATCTTTCATTTTCTATGTTTCTGAGTAGGCTTCGGGGACCCCCAGGGGTCCTTGGGCCATAGGTTAAGAACTACTGCTTTACATGATGTCAACATATGAGCAGTGTCCTGCATATGTGCTGGGAATGTCCTTGATTAAAGGCCTTCTGGAGCAGGGCTAACAAATCGATTCAAAATACTTTTGAAATCAAGTTTAACATGCCAGTGGAGGTGGCACTATTAGGGTTTTGACAGTATTCAACAATTCCAAAATGCCCATGTATATTTTGTCACTTGGCAGCGATGGTGGCTAGATGAGTTGTCACAAGAGCATGGAGGGGGAGGCTGGCACCAGCCATAGAGCCCAGGGCCAAGAATCTAGGCTGTTGCATGATGTGGAAAAATTGGTGTATGAGGTGCAGGGATGTTGCAAGAAATTTGTAAAAAAAAAAACCTGGGACCCCGTGAAGGAATATAGATGCTTAATGAGATATGGGTTGAATGTTTGGACTGAATGAGATAGACTAAGGAGAGATCAAGTCCTATTCGTTATTCATTGTTGAGCTGGACAAGAAATGAGGCATTAATGGACATGCACGAAGTAAATATTCTGATTGTATACTAAAAGCAAGAGAAGAACTAACAAAGGAGTTTCTGAATTGGATGATCATTGTTTGTAATTGTATACCAGTAAAATAGATGTTTTTGAATTTTAAAAAAAGTACAAGCATAGAAAAAGCTGGACTTATTCTTCTTGTCGGTACATTTATCTACTATTTCAATCATCGGCCCTTAAATAAAACCGCAATAATTGTACCATGGGCTGATAACTGGCCTTTACAAATATATCCCACCCAAATCTATGTTGGCCAAGAAACCCCTTAGGAAGTCTGGCTGGCAAGCGCTTGAAGTAAAAGAACATAAAAGGAAAGACATTTGAAGGAATTTCACAACAATGAAGAGAAAATACACTCCTATGTTAATGCCGCAACTACCAAGCCGTTATCAACTGGCAAAAGGATTGAACTCCTAGCATCAAGTCTCAAAAGCCACTTGTCTTTCAAGGGATTTATAAAGAATGATTTATGAAATCCAGAGCTCTGAATGCATAGATGCAAAAGTGACTCTCTTTCAGAAATTGTGACTCTCTGACAACTTCATTACAAATTCATTACAAAACAAAAAGAGCTAGAAATATACTTGGAAAAGAAAACGTAGGAAAATCTAACTCCCATCAGTTGCACCTTTAAGACACCAATCAATTGCGGGTCTGAAGCTACCCCTTTAATGTCTTAAGTCCCGAACACTTCTCCAGTACTACAAAAGACTGTGTCTCAACTGGATCACCAATTGACACATTTTCAACGCACACATTCAAGGATGTGCTGCTCAAAAGCTCTGCCGCCTCCATTGCCAGAAGTATCATCATCCGGTTTTTAGAGACTAGAACGTCCCAAGTGGATTCAAAACTGCTCACATAAAACCTATTCTAAAATAAGTATGGGCAAAGCTATTAGTTCTGGCGTTGACAACCTGGTGCGATAGTTAATTTTTTATTCCAAGCAAATGCCACTTAGATAAAAACAAGAAAAAATAGAAAACATGCTTCCAACCTAAACGTGGTGTCCATGTGCTTGCAATAAAAAATGTAAATGAAAAATAAATACCCTTCAGAAATATTTCTAACTGAACTGTGTGCGCGTTCCCTAGCAGGCAAGGCTACTCAAATAAGATACAAGATACAGAAACCCTTTTTCAAGTTTTAACGCACGTCAACGGAAACATTGTCACTGGCACAAAGAAAAGTTACTGTTGGTTTTGAATTGCTGTAACTGGAAGACAAGTTTAAAGATACAATAATGGCTAAAACAAATATGAATATAAAGAATGGAAAGAAGAATGCATTGGCAAAGTAAGGTATTGGTGCATCTGTTTTGGCAGTGAGGTGCACTCACTTTTTTTTAGGTGGATGTTCAGATGTGATTAGGAAAAAAGGCCATCATTCACAGTGCAAGACTGAAGTAGATGGACCTATTGCCCCTTGTTGTATGCTGTGCTGGGCACAAGCAAAATCAGTTGAACAGACCAATAGAGGTAATGGGCTAACTCAGAAAGCCTTCTGCATGTATTTATTTTTTATATGTGAATATTTCTGATTGCTTGAGGCTGATGTGAAAGCTAAAGCTATATCTAGGCCAGATCAAAATAGTGCCACTGATCGTAGAGATGCTTCTAATAATCAACCAATGACGACGTCTAAGGGCCAGTTCTTAGGGAAACTTATTGAAATAGCCACTTAAAAAAATATCTGCATTCATTGAAGAAAAGAACTAGTTTAGCACTATAAAACTGGTTTCCGTCCTGGCTGTGGTACTGAAGTAGCATGAGTAGCCAGCTCAAATGGACTAACGTTACTATTAGACTTTCATCAGCTTTTAATATGGTTCATACTTCTATGCTCCTAGGGAGACCTGAGGATATAGGCGCTCATGAAAATCTAGTGAAATAGCTCTTCTCTTACTTCACTGACCAAACTCTCATAATCTCATTTCCTCCCTTCACTTTTGGAACCATTCAAATCCACAGCTGGTAGCCCTCAAAGTTCGACCATTGCTTCTATTTTCTTAAGTTTTTACCTTTGCACTCTAGTTGCACTTATCTTCCCGTTTAACCTAAAATGCTGCAAATATGCAGATAGTAAGCAAATCATATAACATTTTAAAAATCCATTGGATCTTAACTCCTATACCGCTGGACAACACCTAGAAGCAGTTGTTCACGGCATACTAGCAAATCACCTCAAGCTAAACACCTCAAAACTGAGGTAATGGCATGTGTCAAACGGACAAACTATCACCCATTAACCACCTGGCCTCATGAATTAGGCCCAGTACTCTCGCATTCAGGCGTAGTGAGTGACTTAAGGGTGATTATGGACTTATCTCTCGCTTATGCCTTAAGTAAGCCAAGTCTCCAAATGTTGCTTCAACGTGATGAGATTCTTTTGGCAAGTCTTTCCATACCTTGGCTTCCTTCAGAAAGCAAACATGACCTTGGTATTTTGTCAAGTTGGCTATGGTAATGACAGAGAATTACAGATAGCACTACTGACCTTGCCGTTACCATTCATATACTCACAGATCATTTTGAAAGCAGGTCTGATGAAATGCATCTATCCCCATTCTCTCTGTAACACATGAATACATACAGAGATGTACACTGTGCCATGTTTAAAGTTTGTCTTGAGCCTTACACAAACTTCTAAAGGGCTGGCTGGAACCCTGTGCAAATCTGAGGGCTTTGTCAGGTGCATGAATGCTATACAAATTCTGCAGTACAATAAAATACAATTGTCTTATTCAAAATTCTTTGGTTTGCTTTCTCTAGCATGTTATTTGAATTGTCTTCATTCCATTTGTACGGTGTATTGTTGAACATTTCTCAGTCCAACTTTACCCATAATCATCTTTTGCATGTTTCGCCCCCTTATCTCTGCATCGTTCTAGATGGCACTCCGTTTGTCCATTTTCTTGTTTGGTGTGTGTATATCTGTTGCTTTTACGGAATGTCTAGTTTGGCAGGTCTTGGCCCCCTTTGCCGAGCGTTTTGGGCATTTGTTTGATTCCCTTTCCATTCTTTTTAATTATTGCGTTGTGTGCTTTGTCCCCCCCCCCCAAACACTTTTCTCTTCACCATTTTTGTTGCTCATTCTCCTTTGCCCAGCTTCTTTTTAGGTGCTTCTTACCCCCCTATGATCACTCTCCTGTTGGTAACGTCTTGGTGGCCTTAGCACTAAATAATGTTAATTTTGCGCTGGTAGAATATATGAGAGAAATTTCGCTCCTGCTCGGTTTCACAAAAAAAGCATGAGTGAAATTGTACATTCTCTGCCCCCTTTGCTCATAATTGTTTGTTGTCTTTTTTCTCTCCTTTGTTCTTTTTATTTGGCATAACTTCGTCCCCCTTGTCCACTATCTTGTTGGGCATTTCGTTTTAGCATTCTTTTTTTTTATTTTCCTGATTTGTAACAAAGGCAGTAACTACAGCAATATGACAATCGCATTAATGGTAAGTTGGACACAGTATAGTGTAACGCACCAAAACACCATTGTAATCCCTTCCCCCATTCCTCAGTTCCTCAACACTGATGGTTGTGTATCAAGTTATGCCTCCTCTCATTCAAAGTGTTCCAACCAATGGCCCTAGACCTTCTGGTGTTTTTTCGGGCACCCCATAGCCTAGTATGTTCTCTTTTTTAGGTAGGCACACCTGTGCATTCCCTGATACCACTCTGAGATTGTCAGGATATCCCTTGTCTTCCCAATGGCTGTGTGGGGATCTTTGCATCTAGAGGACTATACTCATCGAGTGCCTTCAACTTTGTATAGTATTTATTTAGAGTATGCCTCAACAGAAGTTATCAGAAAATCTGGATTTAATGAAGACCAAACGTATTCAGAAGTGTCTCAAATGATTTTAAGTGGCCTATTCTCGTACATTCCGCAGTTTGGATCCCCAGAGCACATCGACATGCGTAAGATGCTTACAAAGCCATATTGGCTTATCACGTGATAACTTGTCTCCCAGGAAATCCAACATATTGCCTTCTTTCAGACATGTAATACTGCCATGCTGGGTGCTGATAGAAAGTTGGAAACCTGTGAACCACAGAGAAAACCAATTAATGCAGGTCCCTCAAATAGATCTAACTCTAATATTCTCGTTGGGTCATCCCTAGCTCCAAAAAGCTAGTCATTCATTACGGGTAATTAAGCTGTCCTGCAAAAAGACGTATATCAGCCATGCCCAGGCCTCCCTCATATTTTGACTGTATATATTTATCCCAGGAAATTCTGGGAACTTTCCCACACCACAAGGAGTGTCCAGCTGTCTTTAATGCTAGTACGAAATAGTCAGGAATTTCTAATGGACAGTTTTGAAGGACATATAGGAGTGTTATCATTTTACACAAGGCTACTCTTACTCATCCCAAAGTGGAGATGGGAAGGGCATCTCGGGTCCTAAAATCTCTATGTAGGTTTGTAAACAATGCAGCCAAATTGAGATCCCAGCATACCATTCAGGCCATTAGACATGTATTTAAAGGGTTTTGTCTGTATCTGCAAATGACATGTTTCCTGAAACATCTCCCCTTACCCGATCGGTGCCTTTATGATTTGTCCCAATTTACCTTTAGGCCTCTCCTTCGAGATCTAGGAGTCTAATTATCCTCTAACCAGTCCAGCGTGAGTAGCGCACCCAGTCTTCTAGACCATTGCCCCACTGGAAACCCTGAACTAGGCTATCTCGTTTGATGCATTTCGCTAATAGCTCCATTGCCACAGCAAAAAGTGTGATAATGGGCATCCTTGATGGGTGCCCCGTTGTATAGGGAAGGATCAGACAAGTGTTGATTAACACGCACCTGAGCCCAGGGCCGAAAATAGTGGACTTCACAGTGTAAAAAAATGAGGTCCAAGATTAATTTTGTGTAGTATCTGCCACAGAAACCCCCACTTTAGTGAGTCAAACACCTACTGAAAATAAAGAAGCATCAGGGTGCGTGGGCCGTGCATGCCTGTTCTCTGGCGAAGGTGATTTGGAGGAATTGCAGCAATATCTTGAACTTCTCTCCAGCATAAAACGGTTTTCATCCAGGTGGACTAAAGTGGAAACCACCCTCGCAAGCCTTATTGCCAGTGCCTTCTTCAGTATTTTGTCTTATGCCTTAATTATTGAGATGGGGCAGTATGAAGAACAAATTCGGGAGATGTGCCTGGCTTTAGAATAACAGAATTTGATGGATAGGGTGTTTGGCGAGAGGCGCATTAATGTGTTAATACTATCATTGCTGACTAGCCATGCCCCCTGTTGGTCATTTCTTGATCTCTGTTTTGTATCATTTGTTTTGCTTGTCTCGCCCTCTCTATATTTGCTTCTTGTTGGGTGTTACTTAGTGCCTTTTGCCCATCAATTTGTTAAGTGCTTCTTGGTCTCCATTTCTCAGTGTTTTGGAGGGTGAGGGCTCTTTGCTCCGTATCTTGTTTAGCATTTCTTGATCCCCGTAGGACAAAGTTATGTTTGCATTGGTACAATGTATGACAGAAAATGTATTGGTGTTCATGGTCACAACCAGCACAGTGATGGGTATGTCTTTGTTCATCAACATAGCATGTCTTTCAATACTTCTAGGCTCTCAAGATTACAGGTCGGATCATGGTTGCTGCACTCCTTTCCGTTTTTTGCAATCGAAGTGCATGGTGAATACAAAAGCATGTTAGGTGTGTCAAGTTTATTTGATATTGCATCAGAAGAGCAACACGTATCAGCTACAGAGGCTAGTGGAATTGCAGGTTGTGAGGTTGGTGTATCTTCTGCTGTTGCTTTTGGTTCTCACAACTGCCAGAAGGTTAGCATTGTTGGAGCAGAGGGGGATGCAGGGACAGTAGTGCTGAACCTCGAACTAGAAGTATGTGAGGCATAACATTTTAAAATAAATTCTAGTTTATATAGTGAAGATTACGTAGTTGAGAGGATGGTTTGGCATATTCTCAGACTGAAGAGGATTTTTTTCTGCCACATTCTTTCCTATTGGAGCCCTTTGTTGACAAACTGACATGCACACATGGGGGCATTGCTGTAGTCAAGGCACTAGATTGCAAGGTGCGAACTACCATGAAGGAGTTGCCTTCTGTAATGAAAGGTATAATTTTTTTTAGGAACTCTAGGTGGTGGGAGGATCTTACTGCAGTTATATTCTGACCACTAAGCCCTAGGTATGCAATCTATATGCCCGCTAAGTTTCTTACCTCATCATGAGGGGAAAACAATTCCGAATTGGAGGGGAGGATTGGGATTGGCATTTTGAGTGCATCTTCTTTAGAAGATGTTACCACCTGGTGTAAGGATGAAGTGCCCCCAACCACCTGTGTGGTTTTGCTATCCCTGCCATTTTTTCTTTGTTCTCCTTCTATTTGACAATAGTTTGTTGGGACCCTAATCTGAGGCCCACTCAAACTGCAAATTGGTGCTTCCCAGGAACACCCTTCTGGTGAACCCAGAGAGGGTAGACCATCGGTTGGTCTACCCACTCTTTAGCCTCAGGGAGGGAATAAGTCTTAACTCCCTTTTCACAAGCCCTGGCTGATGCCGGCGTAAGTATCATTTTTGAAATGCAGTAACTGCATCGAGGTGAGCTCCCTGTGTAAATAATACCCTAGACTGACAGCAGAGGGAGACCCCTTTGTGTATATGATTTATTTGTTTAGAATGCTCCCAGACATTAGGGGTATGTCATTTTCGACTCTGTTGATTTTTTTTTTTTTTATCACTCTTTTTTATTAAAACCATACTCATCACAGAAAAGTTTAAATCAGGACATGACGAATATCTCCGCACATATATGGCGTGTGGAAAATAATGTCTCAAAGCAAAACATTAATCAGAACTGTAGGGGCGCCTTTATGGCCCATCACTTACAGCATGTCAGTTGCCCGGCCTCCCTCCCGCATTTAGAATCATGTTCCCCTTCGATCTTAAACCTTCCCTGTCAAAACCCCCTGTAGGCTTGCCAAGCTCCCTACACCTTTTCCCCCTCCTTAAGGCAGCCCTGGACACTGTTGATTTTGATCCTCTGAGCATATGTGCACGGTAAACGCTTTGCAAACACTATTGATGCACCTGTTGTTAAGCTTATTAGTTTCTATAAGCAAACATTTTGCTTATGGAAGAATGATAGTAGGTAGATGGAGAATGGGTAGTGCCAGCAGAAGACTCCTCCCTCATCCCATCACCTACTTAATGGTGGCCGCAGTGTGGATGCACACAGTGGGCGTGCCGCTGGCATGCCAAAGGTGCACCAACGGCAAGCCCGTCTGCCGCCTTCTCCACCTGAACTGCGCCCAGCACCAGGAACTCTGGTCCTTCCCGCTTCCCACCGCGACCCACTGCACCCTCAACCCATCCGTCGCTCCACATGCTGCTGCATTTCTGCACCACGCAACACCGAGGGAGTATTCTCCTGCGCTTCCTACAAGTTTTCATGCACTTACCCACACCCTTGACTCATCACACCCGCACAGACAAGACCCATCTGACTCACTCACACAGTCCTGCAACCACCCATGCATCACGTGCATGCTCCTCAACACCTGCTGTATCACCAAACACTCCACAAATACACAGGACCTCCACATAAATGCCAGATACCTGCTTTTCCTCATCGAAATCTGGCTGGACCCTGCATTGCCACTGGACATCGCTACAGCCATCACCCCCCCCCCACACACACACACACACACACACACACACACACACACACACACACACACTCAAGATCACCAGGCACGACAGATTTCACAAGCCCTGATGCAGATCGCCATCGTCCACAAGAGGCATCAGCTGCACTACATCCCTGGACACGTTATTCTCCAACATGGAACACCTGTCGTTCAAGCTCCATGTCCCAGCCAACTTCACTCTAAATGGCACTCTAATCTATAGTCCACCTGGACTGAGCACCAACTTCACCGACGCAATCGCAGACTTTGTCACACCACTTGCCCTCAATTACGTCCTGCTGGGAGAACTGAACTTCCACTTGGAAAACCTCGCTGACCCCTCAACTCAAAAGCACTTATGGCAGACCTTAGAAGCCCGAGCTTCACCCAATTAATAATGGGATCTTCCCACATCGCGGGATACTAGCTGGACCCTATTGTTACTACCTTCTACAGCATCTGAGTTGACGAGCCCACACCAAAGTCCTGGACAAACCACACCCTCATCAAGTTCACCATCCCTGTCCTGGTCTAACACATGCATTCTACCTCGAGACCAGGCCAGCAAAACTGGAACAACATTGACAAGGACTAGAACGCCACTTTCAACACCCCCCAAACCCAACACAGCAATAACTCCTCCAAAGTCATCAAGAATTTCAACAATTTGATCACCTCTTGTGCCCACTTACTGACCCTCCTAAAACACAGCAATACAACAATATCTAGACCACAGGCCTGTTCGGTACATGAAGGAACTCCGATTGATGACATGCCACTGCAAACACCTGGAGTGCCAATGGAGAATGAGCCAGAACAATGCCGACAGGAGCAGATTCAAATCCGCCCTGGGAATCTACCACAAAATAATCCAGACCACTAAACATGCTGCTCTGGCAGACCGCACTGATCCCAGTACGAACAGACGCAAAGAAATCTAAGCCATTGCAAGGATTTTACCTCACCAGCGGCCTCCTCCAACTTAGTCACCCCCTTGCAACAATCTCTCTCAATTCTACAGCAACAACCGCCACCATGTACAGCAAATTCAGTCCACAACCTGACCTGACAGACCTCGCCAAAAACCTCCTGGTCGTATCCAAAGAACAAGTGCTAACCACAAGGCCTTTCATCACCCCAAAAGAAACCACCGCCACCATGAAGTCCATCCACTCGGGGACCCATTGGACCTGTGCACCCCCATCGCCTTCTCCAGATGACTGCAACCCATCAGTGCCATGCTCACGCCCATTCTGAAAGCCTCCACCTCTTCAAAGAAAATCATCAACAGACTCCTCACTGAATACCCCAAAGACCATCAACTCCTCAACACCACTCAGTTTGGTTTCACACCCAACCACAACATGGAAACTACCCTCATCGCTGCCACAGATGACATCTGCATGACTGTGGACGGAGGAGACATGGTCTCCCACCCCATCATCATCCAACACTTGCACAACATTGGAATCCAAGGAAACTCACTCCAGTGGACTGAAAGGACTCAGTCAGTCAGCCTGGCACTGTACATCTTGGACACCAGCGACCTAACCTTGGAAGTTCCGCAAGGATCTTCCCTGAGCCTGACTCTCGTCAACGCATAGATGATCCTTCTAGTTGGCATCATCAACGTTCTTTCCTACGTTTACAACACACAACTCTTTTACTCTCTCCCAGACAAGATGCTCATTACCCTGAAAATGTTCAATGCCTGCAAGACTGAAATCGGCCACTTGATGAAGACAAACTGACCAGACTAAAATTGTGATCTTCGGGAAAGCACTTTACTGTGGGATTCCATCTGGTGGCCAACATAGCTGGACCAACAGGGCCAAGAATCTCAGGATTGTCATCAACAGCAAACTCAAGATGACTGCTCAAGTCACCACCATCACTGCCTCATGCTTTTGTACCCTGAAGACGCTGAGGAAGATTTTCAAATGGCTCCCAATCAGCACCCAGAGAACCATCATGCACTGCTTCATTATAAGCAAGTTGGACTATGGGAACATCTTCTATGCTTCTATGCTGGGTTTAACATAAAACTCACCAGAAGGCTACAGACTATTCAGAACTGAGCGGCAAGAATCACTCTCAACCTCCCCCACAGCACTCACATCACACCTCACCTGAAGGAGCTCCACTGGCTTCCCATACACAAACGAGCACAATTCAAACTCCTTACCCACACTTTTAGGGTACTGCATAACACTAGCCCAGCATATCTCAACAATCACATCTGCTTTCACAAACCTTCCAGACATCTCTCATCCCGACTCCTACTTGCACACGTCCCAATCATATGGAAATCCACATCCGCCGTATCTAGCTTTCACCTACATTGCTCAAAAGCGTGGAACGGCCTGCTGATGCACATAAGAGCCTCCTCCTCACTTCTTGAATTTCGAAAGAAGCTGAAGACCTGGGTTTTCAGATAGTCCCACTAGGTCCTAAGTTTGGCTAGACTCGCACCTGCTAAGCACCAGGATACCCTCCCTGGTGACCGTGTGCTCTACAAATCTGCATAACATAACAAGACAGCCTCACCCCTCACTACTTCAAATATCAATGGAAGATAGGTACAAAGATTACCTACCACTAGACCATTCCCTGGAAAGTGTACCTGGTCCTCTTCCGGTATGTAGTGACCACGACTGTGCATATTTGTGAGAGGACCTTGCCAGACTCCTCTTTGAAGTGAGAAACGTTCTCCAAATCTGATTGGCTGAACCGTTTAAACTTGGAGGATGCACTAACATTGACTGATTGATGGGATCAGAACCAGCTGCTTGATCTTGGACATATCACCTGAAGCTTCCCTCAAACCTATTTCCAGCTTGTTGTACACAGATATACCTGGAGCATGGATCTTACCACTGTTTGTGCATTCCAGTCGGAACATTGAGCTGAGTGTGCAACTTTGTTCCTGACAAGAAAGAAGTCTAAATTCCTTGCTGTAGTCAACTGGCCTGGTGCTGATGTCCTTGGTTGCATCCCTTTCTACCCTCCACCAGAGATCAGAGGAGGAATGCCTCCGGCTGCTTACTGCAACTAGTGAGAGGAACCGAGTGGAAATGCTGCCGGTGATCACACTCCCTCTCTAGTACAACTTTGATTATTTTCCTTGCATCGTTGAGCTGCTGCTATTGTGGTGGTATAACATCTGGTTGACTTGTCAACTAGCTGTATCGAGAGAGGCAAGTATGGCCTGAGCAAAGCCCTTTTTAGGTCTCGTCTGCTGACAGCACATGCGCTGTCGATGCGCAGGGTATTGTTTACAATAAAGAGCTTGGAGCCCGCCCATTGCTTACCATTCATTGGCTTCATTGTCCCTTTTTTATGCCTTTTGGCCAGCGCACACCAAGCATCACCTCCTTTTTCTTCTGTGGAGCATGGACCAAGCACATATTGCTTCCTCTTGAGTAATGTCCGTCCACTGCTCATGTTAAGATTGAAGAACTATTTCTTTTCCCACTCCCACTGTCCCCTTGTCCATGGTGCTTCTTTCCCCTCACACCCACCCCTTCTCTGTGGTTTATCACTCAGTTTACCTAATTCAGCTACCTTTCTGAAAATGCCCTCGTAAACTTGCCCGTCTTGTCTATTCACGTACTTGCTGCTATGCTCATGCTCTGTTTTATCCTGAAACTGGTCTGGTGCTTCATTAATCAGCAGACGCTGCTGTTTCCTTAACAACTACACTGTGCAACTCGTGTCCCGCAGGTTGCATTTCAATACTGTAATTAAATCTGTGTGCAAACATCTTATGTCTTTGATGACATGCGCTGTTTAACATCAGTAATAAAAAGCAAGGTCCTTGCACTGATTATTAATTTCCAATACTACAGGCATATTTTGAATCTTTTGTCATCAAAACCGCATGTCTTATCGCAAACTTAAAAACAAAAAAAACGGCATTGAAATAAATACAGTGGATCTGCCTGCCCGGAGCTTGGCAACAAGCTTCATACAACCATGTGAGCAGCTCTAGTGAAATGTGACAATACAACGGTAGTACAATTTAGACGGGAGAGAGAGGGAGAGGGTGGTTTGTGTGCCAGCCACACAATTCCACTCCATGCCACACAATGCCACTCCACTCCATGCAACTCCACACAATTCAACACCACACAATTCCATTACACGCCACACAATGCAGCACAGTTCCACTCCAAGCCACACGACATGCAATTTCACTCCACACAATGATACACAGTTCCACTCCACACAATTCCACTCCACGCCACACAATTCTACTCCTCACAATGAAACTCAATTCTGTTCCATTCCACTCCACAAAATTCCACGGCACACAACGCCACACAGTTCATCTCCACTCCACATAATGCTACACAATTCCACTGCACACCACGCAATACCACACAACTCCATGCAGTACCACTCAATTCCAGTTCACGCCACACAATACCATGCAATTCCACTCCACACATCACCACTCCACACAGTGTCACACAGTACAACTACACTACAAACAACGCCACACAATTCCCCTCCAGTCATTGCCACGCCATTTAACTCCACAACAGTCAATGCCACACAGTTCCACGCCACACCATGCCATACAATTCCACTCCATTCCAAAACACACAATGCCACACATTTCAACTCCACGCCACACAATGCCTCTCCTCTCAATGCTACACAATGCCACTCCACGCCAGTCCATGCCATACAATTCCCCTCCACACAATTCACCTCCACTCGCTCAATGCCTCTCCACTCCATGCCACACAGTTCCACTCCACTCCTCTCCATACAGTGCCACTCTACTCCTTGCCACTTCATGCACACACTCCTTGCCACTCCACTCCACATGGTGCACTCCACTCGATGCCACTCCACACAGTGCCACTATACTCCACTCCCTCCCCCCCCAGTGCCACTCGACTCAATGCCACTTCACTCCATTCCAGTGTCACTCCACACAATACCACTCCTCTCCACATGACACTTCACGCTACACAACTCTATTCCACACAATGCCACTCTACTCCATGCTGCACAATGCCGCTCCATGCCACAGAATGACACTGCATTCCACACAGTACCACATCCCTCTGCACCACACAATGCTACTCCACACAGTGTGCTTCCACTTCACTCTACACAATGCCACTCCATGCCACACAATACCACTTCACGCCACACAGCACTACTACACTCAATACCACTCCAACAAAACCAATAGATGTCACATAGGCGAGACCTATTGTCTTTGTCAATGCTTGCTGTTGGTGGACTTGCTTCCTTTCTCATGGGTCTGAGATGAGTCTTGTACCTCTCATCATAGAGGTTTGTCCTATCTGAGTAAATGGCTGCTGACCCCAGAACTGCAAGCACTCCGATATCCCTAGGACACATGTGAAAACTGTTCTTGCTTGACAATGACCCAAAGATATGTTTGGGTAGCCTCAGCATAGAAGTGAAATTGCTGTTGGCATGAGCCGAGTCACTTCACTAGTGACTTGATGTCAGTGTTTATTTTGAGCCGGTATTTTTCGGTGCTTGGCACTTAATTGTCAACACTGGGACTTATGACATTCTGCCACATGGTGGCGCTGGCTCATTTAGACAAGCGCAACAGAAGTTTATTAATTCAATGTACATTAAAAGCGACTAATACCTGCTGGCTAAGCCATTCTTCTAGTGTTAGGTGCCTAGGATACTCCAAATCCTCACACTTGTAAAAGTTTGATGGTTCACAGTTGTGTTGATATTGTCATTGGCAGCGCTGGCATGACAACGGGTGGTGTGAGCTGCAGTGGCCTCATGACGAGGACCCTGGCACTTATTTTTTGCAAGTTAAGCACTCCTTGATGTAAATGATGGCGATATAAGGGACGTTGAATGCACAGAGGGACCTTGTATTTAGCTGAAAAGGAGGGACGGGGCTCTGAGTCTTTTACTTTGGTTGCTGTCAAATGGGCGTGGGTTGGGTACCTGATTCTTCACTCCACTCAGGCGGCCCAATGCTTGAATGTACATTGTGGCCAAACTTCTTTCTTACCCCTAAAGCGCGATTCTCAAGTCTGCCCCACCTTAGAATTGGACCAGGGATTACATATGGAGCAGTAGCCCACTGTTACCTCGTTACACCTACCCATGCCATGTTCTGTTTGAATACATGCTGGTTCTGGGGTTCTACAAACTCTCTCACGCATTGCATTACAGCACACTTTGTTAAAGTCACTGCATTTGAAAACACGTCCAGGTGAGAGGTTTCAGGCCTTAGCTTGTGGAACTCTGAACTATAGTCCTCTAATAAAGTCTCTGGTTTGTGTCCCAGTAAAAACGTATACAGCGTTTTAGTGTGGCTGTGTCTTGTAATTTTGGGCATTTAATACATCTGCTGTACTGTGGTATACTGCTTTAAGCTCCCAGTGTCTGCACACAGCTGATGAGTAAAACTTGTAAAAGGTCATAAAAATATTTCTCGCCTGTTGACGTTGGTGACTACTCTTCACTGAATTACGCATAAGTTAATCACCCTTTTTCCTGTTGCTAAGTATCAAGTGCTTAATTAAAAAAAATAAGTGCCAGGGCCCTTGCCAGGAGGCCACTGCTGCATTCACCACCCATTGCCCCCTGCCAGCGCTGCCAATGACAGTACCAAAACAACTACTAACATCGGAGTCCTAATAGTTTGACAGTTCAGACTATTTCATCCTCCAAATCTATAAGAATTGCTTAGGTGGCAGGTATTAGTCTTTTTAAATGTACCTAGAGTCAATAAACAACCGTTGGTGTGCTTATCTCTAAATTCGACAAACAAGCGCCACCATATGGCAGACTGTCTTAAGTGCCTGTGTTGACAATTAAGTGCCGGCACCGAGCACCAGAAACTACCGGCTCAAATTAAACACTGCCAAGTGCTCAGTAAATTACTGTGCCGCTGGCTTTGTCCCCTTGAACTTCTAGAAAACTGGCAGGACTGGAACCTTTTAGAACTGACTGCGGATTTCCTAGTTCTGACCTTTTTTGTGTGCATGTGCTGATGAGGAATTTAATGTGCCCGTGGGTGAAAGTATGGGAACATAATACTAAAGTTATCAGGTGTATACTTTTACTAAACCATCTATTTGCCTGGGCACTACTTCTGTGACTTGTTTGGCTAATAACACAATATGTGTTTTATTGCATGTGTTTGTGGCCTTTAACAAGCCTTTTAAAGGCAGATAGGGCGGGGGATGATACAGTCACAGTTCTGCTATATAACCCCATAGAAAGTGGGATATCTGCCACTAGTCATGGTTTATTTGCCAACATCATTTAACATGCTGAAGCTTTGAATTCCATAATTAAAATATTAAAAGACGCAGAATGCTAAAAATCTCAGAGGTGTCAGACATGACGCGGGGCAGCTATTCACCAGTCGAGTCACATTTTAGGATCATCTCAGAAAGATGGTCAGACTTGGATAGAGTGAATCAAATGTCAGAATTAACCCTGAAAGGCTGCCAGGGCTGAGGAATGGCTAGTCACATGCCTCGAATCACATGTTCCTCAACCTGTGGACACAGAGACAAAAAGTACATTTTTTTTCTTCAAGCTCTTTTGTGGTGCATTGGGTGTAATGAATAGTCTACTGGTACTGTTCAAGCACAATGCTTAGATTTACTGTGGTAACAGCGTACTTCAGTGGGAAATGCCGTTGGTTCCAATAACGTACACCGGGTGCCGAGACAGGTTTAGTTCATTCGTCTTCATGTCAAAATTGCCCCTACTAGACTTCTATGTGAGACTCCATCTAAGGATGGGGTGACTTTTATCTCTAATTGTTCGCCTTTGCCATATGCGGTCACTGTTTTGCTGTTGCAACGCTCTCTGATACAGAGAAGCATGAACTGTTGCCATGCTTTTATGGATGTTACTGGCATAGGTGGGGTTGTCGCTTGGGTACAGAGGTCGCCAGGGGCGCTTTCTCCATTAGGGCTCCCTGGGCCTACACATTCCTGCACAAATATTAAATAGATCAATTTATTTAGAGATAGGATTGTATCTGTAAACAAATCGATGTATTTAAGTCTGGGCTGTCTGTCCCAGGCTGCTTGCCCCTCCTCGCTCTGAAGCAGGAGACAGAAGCCAGGCAGTAAATCAACTTTCTGCACTGTGATGCACGACGCAGGGCTTACTGTTCTAAAGCCCTTCATTGCCATGTAGTCTATGGCAGTATCCATTATAGGCATGTTTCGGGCATCAGAGTCTCCGTCCCTACGTGAGAGCAGCCGTCTGTCATTCACAGGCATAGATCTCACCCTTTCCCATTTGTCACTGCAGTGGATGCAAACACGTGTGTTTTGGTGCCTTGTCTTCGTTTTTATTTTATTTTTTATTTTACAGAGTTTTATATAGCGCGAACTTGACCCGAATCGGGTATCAGAGCGCTTTACATAGCACCAGTTGCATTACATGAGGAAACATTCATTTTGTTTTTATTAGGCACGGGGAGATTAAGTGATTTGCCCAGAATCACAGGATGTTCAGCGTCATTGCCGAGACTCGAACCCAGTTCCCTAGATTCGAGGTCGACCGCCCTAGCCGTTAGGCCAACTCCTCTCCCCAATAGCCTGCTTCCAATTTTTTTTTAATCTGTGGGAGTGTGTTGCAGTACCAATGGTTGGCCATGTGTGGTGCTTGGCTTATTCCAAGGCTGGGCTGAAGTACATTTAAGCCTGTCATGTCACTATTAGGGCTGTGGTAAAATTAGTAGTGTATTTTGTCAATAGCAAATGTCTTATGTGTGTGAGTGGTTTTTGTCCCTCATTAAACCCCTTCTTAAATTTCCATTATGCCCACCCATTTTGTAGTCATTCCTCATTTTCCCACGACTCCCTCCTGTCCCTCCTATGTGTACTTCTAAATCCTATACTTATGTGTGTGGAGAGCTCCACCGTTGTGTCAGAGATCCCTGTACAGAAAGGATTGGTGAGGTGGAGATATTTGGCCGTAAATGTGTAAATTGCATTTTGCAGCACAAGAAGTAATACTACTTGAGTACTACTTTACAGACACCAACAGGGCTTTTGAGCATAAAAGATCAGATGTTAGAATTGCTGGGTTCTTTCTTCTGGTAGCTATAGTCTCTTACTCTTAGGAATGGCCTTTACGAATAGTCGGTTCAGTGACAGCTAGATTGCCTGATCATACGACATACAACACATCAGTGGGACAACTGCATTTCTCTCACAACTGATGAAGATTATCATGGATCAGTAGGTCCATGAGACTGTAGAGTCAGGATACCCTCTTCAATTCACCAAGTCTCTGCTTACCTTCTCTTCCACAAATATTAACATCTTAATGAAAGAAACACGCTATATTGAGCACATTGGCCAGGATACACTCCTTTGGAAAGAGAGAACACTTGTGAATTCAGCCCTCCCCTTTGCCCATAAAAGAGAGAGAGGTGTTATGAACCACTTTTTCACACCAAGCAGAAATTCTAAATGCTGATCCCCAATAGATTGTGCAATCCCTGCACAGTCAAGACTGTAAGGTGTCTTTAGACCTCAGGAAGGAAACTTCCATTTTTCATATTTAAAAATGTAACAGGACCTTTCTCAGGTTTGTAGTGTAAGGAGAGCTTTTCAAAGTACATTGTTACCCTTCAGCCTCACCTCAGCCTCAAGGGTTGCAGCAGCACATCTTCATAGACAGTAAGTTGCTCTCCTCCCCTTTTTTGGATGACTGGCAAATCAAAGCTGATCCTCTGAAGTTTCTTAACACGTTCTGAACTACAGAAAGGAAGTCAGCTTCATTCTCAATGTTGACAAATTATGTCAGATTCCTTCACAGCACACAGAATTTATAGGAATGATGCTAGATAGAGTGCTGAGGAACCTATACCACCACTGCCTGTTTAATTAACACAGCAAAGACTGCACTCTCCTCCGCTGATGGCCCAAGAGAGAACCCAGTGTCCTCCTGCAAGTCTATGTACAAATTGTCATCATCATATTGTGAGGGGAAATAATTATCATCAACACCGTCATCTGCAAAGGCTCGTTGACCCTGATCAGAGTCATTACTGAAAACCTGATGGGGTGTCTCCGAGACAGAGGTATAGTTCTGTCTGAGTCAGATTGGACTGGGTCCAGGTGCGTTGGTACCATGTCAGGACGCAACCACAGTCTGGGCCTAAACAAATTTAGCTCAGATTCAGATAGGACTATAGGGACAAGCTCTTCCACTGGCGCTGGAGGCATCGGGCCAGCATCGATGTCAAAGAGACTGGTGTGGATTATGTCACCAGACTGGAAAACGGCTTCGGCCCGGAACCAGAGATGGGCTCAGGAGCTACAGATGCTGCTGAGGGTGGACCGGTCAGAGGTTACTCAACCTGAGGGCTTTGCAGATCCTTGGGACCCAAAAGCACACAAGATTGATCCTAAAGAGTGCCAAAGATTCTAAACATGGCCTTTCAAGAGGCCTCAATCTGTTGTGAGGTCACAGTGAAGCTCCGCTTTGGCTCTGTACCGCCCTGGAAGTGACAGACCGGAGCTGCATATAAGCACCACCGCTGTGCATAGACATCAGTTTCTTATATTTTTCTTTTCTGCACCCTCAGATGTGGAGAATACTAACTTGGGACTTTATTAGATGTTAAAAAGAAGTCACTCCACAGAACGGTGGGACAGGAGGGCAGTGAGGAATAAGCAACTTCTTCTGATTAATGGTAAGTGTTATGATACTAATCTTGAGTTATGTATATTGTGCTGATATCCCTGGTCAATCTAACCTCCACCACTGTGACACTCCAGGTGCTGGCAAAAGAAACAATTGATGGACAGAATGCTGAACAATGCAAACATTTACCCCCAGTCACAAGGATCTTGGTTTAATCCATCATTCTTTTGCTCACCACACCAACCCAGTTTGGACCCAGCTATATGCAAATCAGGCTTGACCCTGTGCCTCATGGGAACAGTCCAGCCCGAACTGCCAAGCCAGGTCCTCCCTGAACCGGAAACAAGCATCCTGGGACCGGTTTCAGGGCATCGCCCTTCATCAGCCAGGCTAGCTTGAATCCAGTGGCGCAGTGGATGGCGCAGCTGGCTGAATGTCGCTGACCCCTTAGACTTGGAGCTGCTGTGTTTGTTCCCCCGTAAAAATTGATCCAAAAGAAGAGCAGGGTTTTTGTTTCCTTGCGAAGTTGATCCAAATATCTGTGTCAAGCACAAAGGGAAAAATATGTGCTTATAGTAAAGACCGTTATCTGCTGTATGGTGATAAAACTGGTCCTTTCTTCATGCCCTTAACATTCATGCCAAAAACACGGATTCATTTACGAACAATGAATGTTAAAATCATTAAAGCAATGCATGTCAGCGATTTAGTTCCTCTTATTTCACATGTTGTACTCAATCTTGCATTCCCCAAGAGTTAGCTATTTTTTCATGTTGTGTTTCTGCATTTTTTTCCGTTCATCTTATTACTCTTGCATAGTGCATACTTTGAGCCGTGCCATGTTTATGAGGGGCTTTGATTGAGAACTCTGAGGCTGAAGCCAAAGCAAAGTGCCTGTCAGTGGGTTGGCCTCTCTGTAGAGCACACAGAACAATGGTCATGTATTCCAGTTGCAATTGTAATTCTGTGGTAATGTGTGTGAAGGGGGTACACATATGTCAAAATATTTACAAGCCAAAAGCAAACGGAAATAAATTGCTTAAATGTGAGTGAATGCAGTGTATATTTGAAAGTGATGTAGTGAGGGAAATGCGAGGAAGTTCATTTGGGGAAGAGTGAAAAGAGGGTGCTGAAGAGGAAAGAGAGGTGGTTGAAGATCTGCAGAGGGACGAGATTTGCAGAGAAAAATAGCATACTTATCTAGCATAAAGTGCACATAACTGAAGGCCAAATATCCTTCCACAGGCCTCAACACTATTTAATTCACAGACTCACAATTTCAGAATTAAGAGTTGTTGTTACTCCTTTATCTTAAACAGCTAAAAACCATTGACAAGTCAATCGTACTGGCAGGTTTTAGGTGTATGCCAGTTGTTGTGTTTTATATATATGGATGCAATTATGTCTCTGAGAGAAACCAATATACTGGTCGGGTGGCACACTACAGGAATCACAGTAATTAGTTTTACATGTTCCCTTTTGAGAGTCCCCACTTTTTTCATCCCACTTAAAGACCTGTCGGCACATATTTCTATATGAATAATTGCAGCCAGCAGCTGTGGGTGCTTCCTCAAGCCTGGTTAGATCATTTTCTTCCAAAGATAATGGCGCATGCAGTGCAAGACACTGGGCAAGCACACACTTGAAAGGGCTTAAGTTGTTGCGTTGTACAAGTTGCACATTATGGTAAATGTTAAAAATATTAATGCAGTAGGATATGGGGCAGTTTTTAATGCACAGGTGTGGAATTTAATAGAATATCTACTTGTCCATGGGACAGGTTGCTTCATAAATCTACATGTCCTGTAAATAAATTCACTTGTCCCTTTGGTGCCACTTAGTGCAGCAACAAATTATGAAAGCAATCTCATTATATAAAAGCTCTGATATAAGCTTTTCTGATCATGCCAGTGCTCATACTATAGTAGGGTTGGAATTCTAGCTATTTCCTTATTTTGCTACCTTTGTGCAGATCTACATAATGGGGCTGGAGGTAGCGTTAAGCAATAGTTCCAGGGCTGGAATTCCCTTTTGAGTATGTGCAAACCTACTAAGTTGCAAGTTTCAGGGGGTTTTGCCAGTTTTTCTCTAATCTTGTCCCATACTGAGAAAGGTTGGCAATTTATTTCCGACAATGTTAGAAGCAATACTTCTTCTCCCGGGGTGGGAAAAAAGTGGTTGGAAGGAAAGTGAACTTATAAACTCTCAACAGATTTTTGCATGAGCAAATCAACACCTGCATATTTACTTGTGCTAAAAAGCAGTTCACAAATATTTTCTAGGAGTATGATTTCCTGGCCTACTTCTGTAAATTCTTGTGAATTAATGAAATCCGTAAATCTGCACAAATGCAAGGACATATACCATGGGTGCAGTTTTGTTACTTTCTTCAAGAATTGGGCCCCTAATTAGGTCTGGAGTAAACCAAGATCTTTTGTTTTTATTAAAATTCTATCTCTCTCTCTAGCTATCTAGCGACTGGCTTGCGCTCTTTCACAAGGAGCATATCGGCACACAAAGTAGTTTTGTTCAGTGCCAGGGACAACTGTGGCAATGTGTGCTTTTTGAGACCAAAACATATTATTGCTTTTAATCAATATATGTTAGAATGGTGAGGGCCTGGCAGCTCCCACAAAGTTATACAAAAGCCATATTAAAACAAGACACGCATTGACCAAACCAGAATGCTGATCACCAATATCAGACCTATTGGATTTGCCAATGCTTGTTTGTTTGTTTCCCATTATCTTGTTGAAACTGGTTGCACTGATTTTCCATTATGAATATTTTTTGGAAATACTAGCATGCACCAACACATTTTACTAAATGATGCCTCAAAAACTTTTTACCTACAGTATCACCGTAGTTAAGTAAAAACCTTTTTTTCCTAGTTGCATTTTTTTTAAACATTTTATTTTGAAAGCAAAGGATAATCAATCTTGCTTTCAAGCTTCAGCAGATATTTGCATCTAATTAGAAAGCATTCTGGGAGCATTGTATGTAGCCTCAGCTTGTTAAACTTTGCAACTGTGTGTACACATTTTTACACTGGAACCACTGTCAAGTAGTGCAGTCCGATGTTACAACATTTCCTCAGAGCGCTCACCCTAATAGGAAAGACTTTGCATTAGTGAACCATAAATACAGGTTCGAAGACTATCAACATATGGACATAAATATTACCTTAACTGCAGACAATGTCCTTCCCTGATCCATAATGTGGTACTGTCAACTGGCAGCCAAAGGGTTTGTGAGGCAGGGGGTTGGGCCTACTTGTCCCAAGGACAAAATAAACATGAAAACTTGTTGTCCTTGACCCCAAACAATGTGTCCTGGGAGTCGGGCTATAGGAATTCCACACCCCTGTTAATGTGTTTAATATTTCAAGACTATATGTTCCCACTGTTTCATAAGCCTTGCTATCACTAAATTCAATTGCTTTAAAAATGCACCATTTGCCAATCTTTATTCCATTTTTTCTCGTGAAGAGGACCCACCCTGGACCCTATGTTTGTCCATTAAGCTTGCTTGCGTCGCTCGCTATGTAAAAGTCATACCCTACTTTTAGGCCCTACCTCTTCCAAATGTCACCTGCTGCCACTTGTTGCCATCCATCAGCAATGATTTTGGCACAGTTTTCCAAGATGACTCAATAAGACATTGTCGGCAGCTGAGTGGGTTTGTGTTAGAAATGGGGGTCTCTAGTTGGCAGAGGTAGGTACCTTTGACCAAGTAGGGGCCCTTGCTTCTAGTCAGGGTAAGGGGGCTACACTCCTAAAATAACCCCTGCTCACCCCCTTGGTAGCTTGGCACGAGCAGGCAGGCTTATCTCAGAGGCAGTGTGTAAAGCATTTGTGAACACATACAGTAATACAGTGAAAACCCTACAAATGGACACCACACCAGTTTAGAAAAAGAAGTAATCTTTATCTAGATTTAACACAAGACCAAACGACAAAAATCCACAATACAGTACTCAAAAATATGACTTTCAAATGGTAGAAATAGCTTAGTTCAATGTAGATGGTAAATGCGACACTTTACTCTCAAAGTACCTTGGATGCGTAACGCAATATAAACAAAAGGGTCGCAGGGAAGGCGATGCGTCAGTTCCTTGCTTCGGGGGAGGCGGCGCACCTGTTCCTTACTGCAGCGCAGGGCAGGCGAAGCGTCAGTTCCTTACCGGAGAGGAGGCAAAGCGTCTGTTTCTTACTGTGTCCGGTTACGACGCGACAAGATGGCGCCTCGATGCGATGCGACGCGACAAAATGGCGTCTTTGATGCGATGCGACAACTTGGATGCGATGCGTGCACGCCGATGGCTGGTCGGGCAAAATCGGTGGTTTCTTGAGCCGCGTCAGGCCCTGCGACGCGCTTCTCCGGTGATGCGACGTCAACCTCTGTGGCGGCGGCACGCTTCTCCGGCGATGCGACGGTAAACAGCTGCGGCACGCTTCTTCGGCGATGCGACGGCAACAGCTGCGGCGGCGACACGCTTCTTCCTCGTTGCATCGCGCTTCCAGCGACACGCAGTATCTAGAGGTCCTTAAACAACAGCAGGCACCTCTCTGCAGGTAGAATTCCCAGCAAGGAAATTAAGGGGGAGCTGGTGGTGAAGTCTTTGTGCCCCTGAGACTTCAGAACAGGAGGCAAGCTCAGCTTCAAGCCCTTGGAGATCTTCCTCAAGATGATTAAAGTACACACAAAGTTCCCTTTCTCCTTTCCTTGGCAATAAGTAACCACTGCGGGCCAACCCCAAACAGTAACCAGCGCAGGGGCAGTCTCCTCCTTCAGCTTCCTTGGTTTCTCTCCTTGGCAAAGGTTCGTCTTCATTTCCCAGAAGTGATCTAAGGTTCTGGGGTCTGGGCCCCTCTTTTTATACACACAATTTCTTTGTTCTCTGAAGGCAGAGAGTGTCTGTACCCAGCCCAAACCAGTTCTGTCCTCCCTGGTGCAGCTTCCTGGCAGGAGGTGGAAACAGCATTGTTGAAAGCAGACCTGGCCCAGGTAGCTGAAAAGAAATCGCCTCCCCCTACTCTCTATTCTATGTAGGCTCAGGCAAGTGAAGGGAAATCTCCTCCCCCCTACTCTCTATTCAACCCAGGTCCTATTCAGCCCAGCCCTGACTCGTCAGACTGCTGGAGCCAAAGCCCTCTCCAGCCCCCTGTCACTCACAAACCAGACATGGAATACACAAACCTAGCAAAGGCATACTGGATGGTTAGGCAAGAAAATACCTACTTTCTAAAAGTGGTATTTTCAAACACAGAATGTAAAAATCACACACACTAAAAGATGTATTTTAACATTCTGAGTTCAGGCATACTAAACTTTATTTTTCTATCTTGTTCCTAGGGTCAGTTATGTTTATAAGATGTTATAAACTAACTCCCCATTCTGGCCTATGGGAACAGATAGCCTTGCAATAGTGAAAAACGAAATTGGCTGTAATTCACTATCCGGACATGCCACACACACCAGGGCATGTCCTACCTTTCACATACAATGCACCCTGCCCATAGGTGTACCTTGGGCCTACCTTAGGGGTGACTAACATGTAGAAAAGGGAAGGTTTAGGGACTGGCAAGTGGGTGCACTTGCCAAGTCGACATGGCAGTCCCAGACTGCACACAGGCTCTGCAATGGCAGGCCTGAGCCATATTTTACAATCTGCTTCTGTGGGTGGCACAATCAGTGCTGCAAGCTCACCAGCAGCATTTGATTTACAGGCCCTGGGCACTCATGATGCACTGTACTAGGGTCTGACAAGTACATCAAATAAGCCAATCATGGAGTCACTAATCCATTACAACAATTTACAATAGGGAGCACTTGCACTTTGGCACTGAACAGCAGTGGCAAAGTGCCCAAAGCATCCAGACCAGCAAAAACATAGCAAAAACATAGGAGGCAACAGTGAAAAAATGGAAGGGAGACCCACGCCAATGGTGCCAGGTCTAACACGTGTCCCCTCCAGCTGAAATGTGGGGAGAACTACCCACCCTCTTGGGAGTTCTCTTCACTAAGGCGGAAAAATCTCGACAGACCATCAGCATCGGCGTGTTGTGTACCACGGCGGTGTTCCACTGTGAAGTCCATCCTCTGTAGGGAAATGGACCACCTCAACAGCTTTGGATTCTCACCCCTCATCTGCATCAGCCATCTGAGGGGCCTGTGGTCGGTCTGAACCCGGAAGTGAGTCCCAAACAAGTATGGTTTCAACTTTTTCAGTGCCCAGACCACAGCAAATGCCTCACGCTCAATTGCACTCCACCTCTGTTCCCGTGGAAGTAACCTACTAATGAAGACTACAGGTTGGTCTAGACCCTCCTCGTTCATCTGTGAAAGTACGGCCCCCACACCATGCTCTGAAGCGTCTGTCTGCACAATGAATTCCTTTGAGAAGTTGGGTGCCTGAAGCACGGGCGCCGTGCACATGGCAGTCTTCAGGGCATCAAAAGCTTTCTGACAGGTGTCAGTCCAGTTCACTTTCTTGGGCTGCTTCCTGGAAATCCGCTCCGTCAAGGGGGCAACAATGCTGTCGTACCCTGTGAGTCCTAAAAAGGCTCTCACCTCTGTCTGGGTCTTGGGGGGCTCCCAAGCCAGGATGGTATCAATCTTGGGCTGTAGGGGCGCCACCTGGCCGCTCCCAACCTGGTGTCCCAAGTGCCACACGGAACCCAGCCCGATCTGGCATTTACTCGCCTTGATCGTGAGGCCTGCCCTCCGCAGCGCCATCAACGGTTCCCAGAGGTGGCGCTGACGTTCTTCCCAACTGGCGCTGAACACTGCGATGTCATTCAGGTAGGCGGCACTGAAATCTTCCAGTTCAGCCAACACCTGGTTGACCAACCTCTGAAAGGTGGCAGGGGCATTCTTCATCCCAAAGAGCATAACCCAGAATTGGTAGAGTCCAGCTGGTGTGAAGAATGCGGACCTCTCTTTTGCCCCATCAGTTAAGGCGATCTGCCAGTATCCAGACGTTAAGTCAAACGTACTGAGATATCGGGCAGCCCCTAATCGATCAATGGGCTCATCAGCTCTGGGGATGGGGTGCGCGTCAGTCCTGGTGACTGAATTGACTCCTCGGTAGTCCACACAGAACCTGAGTTCGGGTGTGACACCAGGCGCGGCAGCCTTTGGGACCAAGACCACTGGGCTGGCCCAAGGGCTGTTAGAGGACTCAATCACCCCTAACGCAAACATCTTGGAGACCTCCTCCTTGATGCAAGCTCTCACCCTGTCATTCACTCTGTAAGTTTTGTGTTTTATAGGAAGACTGTCCCAGTGTCCACATCATGGACGCACCACTCAGTGACACCGGGAGTCAGGGAGAACAGATCAGGAAACTGTCCCAACAGTTGGCGACAGTCATCTTGCTGCTCAGGGGTCAGGGCGGAAGAGAGGTTCACACCGTCTACTGACCCATCTTGCTCTGTTGCAGACAGGAGGTCAGGAAGAGGCTCAGTCTCCTCCTCCATTCCATCATCTGTCGCTAGGAGCATGCCCACTTCGGACCTCTCCAAGTGGGGCTTCAGGCGGTTTACATGCAGGACCCGCAAAGGGTTCCTAGGAGACCGCAAGTCCACCAAGTAGGTGACATTACTCTTGCGCTCCACCACCTCAAATGGTCCGGTCCACTTATCCTGGAGCGCACAAGGCTCCACTGGGGCCATGACCCACACTTTCTGTCCAGGCTGAAACTTGATCAGAGTGGCATTCTGATCATACCACCGTTTCATCTCCTCCTGGCTGGCTTCCAGATTCGCCTGAGCGAGTTGTCTGAAACGCCTAGTTTGGCTTCTGAAGGCCAGCATGTAGCTATATACATCCTGGGGAGGTTTACTGGGAGCTTTCTCCCAGCCTTCTTTTACCAAACTCAGAGATCCTATTACAGGGTGACCATACAGCAGCTCAAAGGGACTGAACCCTAAGGACTTCTGTGGCACCTCTCTGTAAGCAAACAGAAGGCATGGCAAGAGGACGTCCCACTTACGCCTCATGGGTTCCTCAAGACCCATAATCCTGCCTTTTAGGGTCCGGTTGAATCTCTCAACCAGCCCATTACCTTGGGGGTGGTAAGGAGTGGTGAACTTGTAGGTTACACCACACTCCTGCCACAGGGACTTCATATACTTCGATATGAAGTTGGTACCACGGTCTGACACCACCTCTCTAGGGAACCCCACACGGGAGAAAATTCCCAACTACGCACGACCCACCACGGGGGCTGTCACCGACCGGAGAGGGATGGCTTCCGGGTACCGGGTGGCATGGTCCACCAAGACCAGGATGAACCTGTTGCCCATGGCTGTCTTGGGATCCAGAGGCCCCACAAGTGCTTCCTCCCACTCTTACCACTTGCCTGGCAAGTCTGACAGGTCCTGCAATGAGTATCCGAACTCTTGCGCATTTGTGGCCAATAAAAGTGGGTGACAAGCCTTTCAAAGATTTTGTCTTGCCCCAAATGTCCTGCTAGAGGCACATCATGAGCCAGACCCAGTAGGAAGGCTCTGAAGCGCTGGGGTACCACCAGCACACGGGCTGACCCAGGCTCAGCAACCTCAGGCTCGCTATACAGGAGACCATTCTCCCAGTAGATCCAATGTGATCCAGACTGATCACCTGCTGCCTGGTTTGTGGCCTGTTGCCGCAAACCCACAAGAGAAGGGCACTTCTTCTGCTCCTCGCAGAACTCTTCCCTGGAGGGTCCTCCTTCCTACTGCCAATGGGTCAGCTCAGGCAGGTCCCCCAGTTCAGCTACTTGCTCCCCTGTAGGTTCCAGGGCATCCCCCTCAAGGTCTGCCTCCTCCTGGACCGTGGGAACTTTGGGGGCTGGTTTCCCGCACCCCCTGCCTCTTCTCTTTAAGGCAGGCACCTGGGCCACTCTTTCAGGCTCCAGGTCCTCTTGAATACCCTTACTGGCTGCCACGGACCGAGTGGTCACACATGCCCACTCGGGCAGACCCAACATCTCCAAATGAGACCATCTCTCCACCTTAGCCCAAGGGGAGCTTTCCAAATCATTGCCTAGCAGACAGTCAACAGGCATGTCTGGCCTCACAGCTACTTGAAAGGTACCCGAGACCCCCCCGCACCCTCCCCCCCTCCCCCCACTCAAAGGGAACCTCGGCCACCTTACAGTGGCTCTCTGAGTTGTCAGCGGCAACTACGGGGTAAAATGCATGGGGGGATCACCTGCTCTTCAGACACCAGCCGACAACTGACCGCTGTCACACTGGCTCCGGTGTCTCTCAGAGCCTCCACCCTATGGCCATTGATGGTCACCCACTGCCTTGTATTTCTTAGTGTTATCAGGCAGCTGGGTCCTAGGGACCATCTCACTGTCTCCTAAAGAGACTAGGGACATCTCTGCGGGACCCCACCCACCTTGGGCACCCAACTCCTCCCCCAGGGCTACACTAGCCATCTGCCGGGGCGGTGCACCAGTGGGTGCTGCATTCTCTTTCATGGGACACTTAGGATCCCAGAAGCAGTGGCCCACCTGACCACAAGTATAACATTTCCTGGGCCCCTTCTGAACAGGCTTATCTGTCGGGCCCCTGGCTTCTTCTCAGGGGGAGGCTGGGAACCCTTCCCTTGGTTCCCTTGGGGATTACTTTGGGGCCCTTTCTGGAACTCCCTCTGTTTACCCTTGTCCCCCCCACTCTTCTGCTGGGGACCCTGCCCACCTTTGGCGAAGTCTCCCATATGACCCTTGTGGACCCGGGTACTAACCCAGCGTTCCGCCTCCTCAGCAAGCTTCCTAGGGTTAGTCAGCTTACTATCAATCAGGTGCTGGCGTAGCTCTGGAAAACAATTACTAGACAAGTGCTCCCATGCAATCAAATCATGGAGCGCTTCAAAATCATTCACTTTGCTACCCTTCACACAACCATCCAATGCTCTGCAAAAAAAAGACACATATTTCACCCAAGTACTTGACTCCAGTTTCTTACAATTTCTAAACCTTTGTCTATAAAGCTCTGGGGTCAACCCATACCTGGTCATTAAGGCTTCCTTCATGTGGGGATAGGAATTCTGGTCCTCAGAGGGCAAGTCTAACAAGGTGTCCCGCCCATCACTGAGAAACCGCCCCCACAACCCCGCTCCCCAATCTTTCTCAGGGACCCGGTGGGAGGTCATGGCCACCTCATAGGCCTTAAACCATTGCCCAATATCTTCATGCTTGTGGAACTCCTTAATTACATCTTTGGGGATGAATAATCTTGCTTCTACAGGCATGGATGGTGTGCTGCCACCAGAGGGAGTAATTTCTAAGCTCTTGGTTATCAGCTCCAATTCCCTCAAAATTCTCTCATGCTCTAAATGCATTCTCTTTTCTTCCAAGGCTAACTTCTTGCTTTCTAATTCCATCTGACCATCCAGTTTGAGCTTGGCTAGCTCCATCTTATGCATCCTATCCCTCTCCCTGTCCTCCAGCTCTCCTGGGGGCAGGCCCTTTGAAGAAACACTGCTGCCTGCCCTGGAAGGAGCTTTCTCCCCGGTCAGGCCCAATGGCCCATCTAGCTGCCCATCTGTATTCTCTGCCTCCTCCCTAGGCTCTTCAGGATGCTCAGGAGTATTTCTAGCTTCCAACCAGGCCTTCAGCGCCTTTTGGAACCCCTCCTTCTTGGTGATGCCTTTCACAGAGATTTTAAATCTTTTACAGAGGGTTTTAAGCTGTGGCACAGTGTAGGTATCAACCCTCTCTTCTTCAAATTGTAGATCCATAGATGCGTTGGATGCTGCTTTGCTCATGGTAACAAGGATTGGCCGTTCTTAGCAAAAATAGAAGTCCCAAGGAAAAAAAATTCTACCAAAATGTATGTGGTCGCGTTATGGTCTGCACTCACTAGTAGTGTACACCAATCACTGTATATGAGTCACAAATGCAAGTACAAATCCTCACCGCTGACCACCAATGTTAGAAATGGGGGTCTGTAGTTGGCAGAGGTAGGTACCTTTGACCAAGTAGGGGCCCTTGCTTCTAGTCAGGGTAAGGGGGCTACACTCATGAAATAAACCCTGCTCACCCCCTTGGTAGGTTGGCACGAGCAGGCAGGCTTATCTCAGAGGCAGTGTGTAAAGCATTTGTGAACACATACAGTAATACAGTGAAAACCCTACAAATGGACACCACACCAGTTTAGAAAAATAAGTAATCTTTATCTAGATTTAACACAAGACCAAACGACAAAAATCCACAATACAGTACTCAAAAATATGACTTTCAAATGGTAGAAATAGCTTAGTTCAATGTAGATGGTAAATGCGACACTTTACTCTCAAAGTACCTTGGATGCGTAACGCAATATAAACAAAAGGGTCGCAGGGAAGGAGATGAGTCAGTTCCTTGCTTCGGGGGAGGCGGCGCACCTGTTCCTTACTGCAGCGCAGGGGAGGCGATCCGTCTGTTCCTTACCGGAGAGGAGGCCAAGTGTCTGTTTCTTACTGCGTTCCGGTTACGATGCGACAAGATGGCGCCTTGATGCGACGGTGAGATGCGACAAAATGGCGTCTTTGATGCGATGCGACAACTTGGATGCGATGCGTGCACGCCGACGGCCGTGCGTCGAAATCGGTGGTTTCTTGAGCTGCGACAGGCCCTGCGGCGCGCTTCTCCGGTGATGCGACGGCAATCTCTGCGGCTGCGGCACGCTTCTCCGGCGATGCGACGGCAAACAGCTGCGGCACGCTTCTTCGGCGATGCGACGGCAACAGCTGCGGCGGCGACACGCTTCTTCTTCGTTGCGCCGCGCTTCCAGCTCCCAGCGACACGCAGTCTCTAGAGGTCCTTAAACAACAGCAGGCACCTCTCTGCAGGTAGAATTCCCAGCAAGGAAATTCAGGGGGAGCTGGTGGTGAAGTCTTTGTGTCCCTGAGACTTCAGAACAGGAGGCAAGCTCAGCTTCAAGCCCTTGGAGATCTTCCTCAAGATGATTAAAGTACACACAAAGTTCCTTTTCTCCTTTCCTTGGCAATAAGTAACCACTGCAGGCCAACCCCAAATAGTAACCAGCGCAGGGGCAGTCTCCTCCTTCAGCTTCCTTGGTTTCTCTCCTTGGCAAAGGTTCGTCTTGATTTCCCAGAAGTGATCTAAAGTTCTGAGGTCTGGGCCCCTCTTTTTATACACACAATTTCTTTGTTCTCTGAAGGCAGAGAGTGTCTGTACCCAGCCCAAACCAGTTCTGTCCTCCCTGGTGCAGCTTCCTGGCAGGAGGTGGAGACCGCATTGTTGAAAGCAGACCTGGCCCAGGTAGCTGAAAAGAAATCTCCTCCCCTACTCTCTATTCTATGTAGGTTCAGGCAAGTGAAAGGAAATCTCCTCCCCTACTCTCTATTCAACCCAGGTCCTATTCAGCCCAGCCCTGACTCATCAGACTGCTGGAGCCAAAGCCCTCTCCAGCCCCCTATCACTCACAAACCAGACATGGAATACACAAACCTAGCAGAGGCATACTGGATGGTTAGGCAAGAAAATACCTACTTTCTAAAAGTGGTATTTTCGAACACAGAATGTAAAAATCACCCACACTAAAAGATGTATTTTAACATTCTGAGTTCAGGCATACTAAACTTTATTTTTCTATCTTGTTCCTAGGGTCAGTTATGTTTATAAGATGTTATAAACTAACTCCCCATTCTGGCCTATGGAAACAGATAGCCTTGCAATAGTGAAAAACGAAATTGGCTGTAATTCACTATCAGGACATGCCACACACACCAGGGCATTTCCTACCTTTCACATACAATGCACCCTGCCCATAGGTGTACCTTGGGCCTACCTTAGGGGTGACTAACATGTAGAAAAGGGAAGGTTTAGGGACTGGCAAGTGGGTGCACTTGCCAAGTCGACATGGCAGTCCCAGACTGCACACAGGCTCTGCAATGGCAGGCCTGAGCCATATTTTACAAGCTGCTTCTGTGGGTGGCACAATCAGTGCTGCAAGCCCACCAGCAGCATTTGATTTACAGGCCCTGGGCACTCATGGTGCACTGTACTAGGGTCTGACAAGTAAATCAAATAAGCCAATCATGGAGTCACTAAACCATTACAACAATTTACAATAGGGAGCAAGCACTTGCACTTTGGCACTGAACAGCAGTGGCAAAGTGCCCAAAGCATCTAGACCAGCAAAAACATAGCAAAAACATAGAAGGCAACAGTGAAAAAATGGAAGGGAGACCCACGCCAATGGTGCCAGGTCTAACAGTTTGGCAAGGAACAGGGTTTAAAAAATGAGGCTGAGACCATGTAGACACTGTTGCCTTGCGTTGAACAAGTGGACGGCAGGCTGATAGACTAGATGGATGAACTATCTAATACCCTGTTCTTTTCCAGGGTTTCCAGGTCCAGATTGGTTCATGGCAGTACAGAAGTTCTACCTCACAGCTTTAGCAAGCAGATCTGTGTGCTCCTTCCCATAGCTGCTGGTGTGGTTATGAGCAAAAAGCTGTTTGCCCACGAGGCCTTTTGGGGAGGGATACAGCTTTAGAAGATTTACTATGTGGAACAAAGTACATGAGCTGCTGTAATACTGGTTAGTTATGTTTATATAACACTTATGTTGGCCGTAGTCCATTAAACATGTGAAGTGGCATATAGGTGGGAGATATTTGAAAATGGGAGAGTGGGGAATGAAATTGCATTATCTGCATTCAGGTTCATTTTGTAATGTTTTCATGCTATATTATTGTGCTTTGTAATCTAGATATGTTGTGGCCCCTGCAGCCACTGCTTGTCAGCAGCAGAGCAAAAACCTCTCCATCCGGAAGGGATTCTTCGCCTGGATGTTTTATGCTTTGGCTCCATAGTTATAGGATTAGAATTTGTATAGAGCAGATTCTTCCACTGGGAAGGGCTTGTGGTGCTTTCAGTGGTTGGGTGACTGTTCACCTGATTCTGCTGTTTCCATTGCAGACTGAAGTCGGATGAAGCTTGCAGTGATGAGTTACAGGTATTGTCGTTGCTGTACTCTTAACTGCATTAGGAAATAGTCATGAACTGATTGTAAGTCTGTTTACCTTGGGGAAAGTTACCTTAATTGTTAATCAACACATGTAAAGTGTTTAGTCGCCCTTTGGTATAGCATTGTAGTCCTTTTAATATTCCCGGTGATTACTTTACAGACGGTTTTGGGATTTTCCTCCGAGACTGCACTGTAATTCGGATTGTGGATGTCTGGTCAATAGATTGAATAAGAATGTGAATCTGTTAGGTGAATATGTTTGCTTTAATGAAAAGTGGGCTTGATCACAAAGACTGAAGGTCTGTGTCAAGTCCCCTATATCCATTCTCCATAGTTGTCCATGCCCATTGCCCATCAGATCTATGTGTGTGATAGTCAGCTGGTGGAAGCGAGTACAGTTGCAAGCGTTGGTAACCCCTTAGATGCCTATTTTTCAGTTTTGGTTGCCCATTTTCAATTTTCTCTTGCAATGCATTCTGTTGTATGAGGCTATGTGTTGTGTGCTTGTTAAGAGCACAGTGATGCATAACTATTCAATGAGCCTGTGCTGTTTTGGATACTTACTTGCGTAGTGTCCTACGTAATGTGGAGTGATGTTACATGAATGATGTGCTACTGGAAATGCATCATTTTGTGGGCTTTGGGTTATCCCATAGCTCATGATTGGTTCCCTTTCTTCTTGATATCATCTGCTTGCTTATTACTCGATGGCTCTCCTCCTTCTTGCGTTTGTCCCTCCTCTGCGGCATAGCTCATACAGGGAGTAAGGAACACTCTTTAAAGACCTTCCCCTCAATGAGCTACGAATCACTACAGACAATCTCTGCACTTGTTAAGAGCGGGTCGCCCAGAGACCCTGCTCCACCCAAGATGCTGAACCAGGTGGCAGAATCAGTTGCTCCAGGTATTCTGGACTTGATGAACTCCTCCATAGATGCAGGGGTGGTCCCCCCCCCTTTGGAAAAAAGCTATGGTCAGGTCCCTGTTGAAGAAACCTAGCCTGGACCCAGACTGTCTGGGCAACTATCGACCTATCTCGCTCCTCCCAGGAACTAGTAAAATACTGGAGAAACATGTCAATCTGGCGCTCTCGGCCTATCTTGAATCTAATAAACTTCTTCATCCCTCTCAGACTGGCTTTCGTCCCCGCCAAGGCACAGAAACTGCTTTATTAGCTGTTGTGGAAGAATCTAGAAAGATCCTCGATGCAGGAGGCTCCTCTGCTGTGATCCTTTTAGATCTCAGCGCGGCCTTCGATACGGTCAACCACCTCATTTTGGTTCAACGACTCAGAAACCTTGGTGTGACTGGAGTAGCCTTGACGTGGCTGGAGGGAAGATCTTTTCAGGTGTTCGAGGGTGAGGCCATCTCTAAATCCTGGCCCCTCCAATGTGGAGTCCCTCAGGGTTCTTCCCTGAGTCCCACACTCTTTAACGCCTACATGTCCCACCTAGCGGAAATTGTTCTCCTCTCACGGGGTGCACATTGTGACTTATGCCGATGACACCCAACTAGTTGTGGCACTTAACCACTCAGACAGGGCCCCACCTCCCTATGTACCTGCCTTGAAGAAGTAGCCAGGTGGATGAAAGACGCTTATTTAAAATTGAATGGGGACAAAACCGAGCTTATGCTCCTTGGTAACCCTCTCTTTTCAAGGCAGACATCATGTGGCCGGCATCAATGGGTACGGCACCTGTCCCTAAGTCAGAAATAAAAGCTTGGGCTTCTGGCTGGACTCTGATCTTAGCTTTAAAGTCCAGGCCAGAAAGGTGGTGGCCTCTTGCTTTGGCACCATGAGGATGCTTCGCAAAGTGCTCCCTTTGCTCCCCTTTCAGGAGAGAAAGCTCATGGTCCAGGCACTTATTCTTACACGCCTGGACTACGCAACGCCGTATACCTTGGAGCCCCGAGTTCAGTCTTCGTCAAACTGCAAACAGTACAGAACTGCGCCGGTAGAATCCTCACGGGGACTCAGAACCGGCAGTCGGCCAAACCGGATATGAAGGCTCTCCACTGGCTCCCTATCCGGGAGAGAGTCCACTTTAAAGCCTTATGCATTACACACAAACTGATAGGAGGAAAAGGACCAGAGATCATCTCTTCTATGGTCAAGCCCTATCGAGCTAACAGGCGACTACGCTCAGATGAGCAACACCTGGCAGTCGTTCCCCGAATTCAGAGAGTTAGAAGCGGTGGTCGGCTATTTTCATACAATGCTGCCAAACTTTGGAACTCTCTTCCTCTTCAGCTACGTGGGGAACTTAATCACCTTGTCTTCCGCAAGCTGCTGAAAACATGGCTCTTCCCTAAATGATTCTGTGAAGCTTCAGTTATCCGCCAGCGCTGGGATGCCTACGGGTAGCTATGCGCTTTATAAATGCTGCTTCATTCATTCATTCATAGCTGTTTTACAGTGAGTCTAATATGATTAATTGTATCTTTTCACTGCTTACAATCGGGGAACTGCTTTTTCTTTTTCTTTCAGCAGTTCGTGGGAGTGCATGTGTTTTCTTGCTCTCTCACACTTGTGCTGCTTCCCCTCTCCACATCAGCAACAAGTGTTGACAAAGCTAAAAGGTTGCCATTTTTTTTTTTCCAGTGTATGCGCATTGTTGCATTTAATGAGTCTTGTTGATTGCAATGCGAATAATACATTTCCATCTTTGCATAGCTAAAAGAGATAATTTAACATTTAATTATGTAAGGAAGTCACAGAGAAACGGTTAATACTTTCCACGCCCTTCTACACGATGAAAAGACAAAAGTTTACAGTCATTGTTGCTATTATCCCATCATGATCCACTGCTGTGGCTGTGCTGGAATAAAATGATTTGTTCCTTGGCTAAAATATTGTGGTGATCTAGCTGCACTTGGAGACTCCGATGTTGTCACAGGCAACTCTGGACTGGAGTGGTAGCACTTACTTCCATAGCTAGCTGTTTAAAACTTTGACTACCTGGACCAGATTCTGCCATTCCTGAAAGTTTACTTTTGTCTTCTGTTCCAGTTCCATGACTAAACTGTTCTCATTTTATCTTCCACCTACCCAGCGATACCTATGGTTTCCTGAACCTGATAAGTCTGCTATACAGGAGACCCATTTTTCCTTGGAACTCAGCTCTTTCATCATAAAACCTAACTATGCTCTTTCTAGAACCCTCTCGTGTCCATCTTTTCCCTCCCCCAGACTGCTTGGTGCAGTCCCCAAGTATAAATAAGCAGCCAGACCTTACTTTGGTACTCACGGAGTCTTTTGCAAGCAATGAAAGGGTGTCGTATGGGGATTAAATATGGTTAGTCCACAACATTTGTCTCTTTGGAACAGGGACTCCATGTTTCTGGGATTGCTGGAATGTTTTTCATCCACAAATTATCAGTTGCATAACCTATCTTGCTGTGTCGCTTGGAAGGTGGCGATTGCTCTCACAGGTTACCATGGTCAACTGCTGAGTATTGCAATATTGAGAATGTTGTCAGTTTTGGAGTTAGGTGACATTACATTTTCTTTTTTAGCAATATGTATAGCATAATAATTTTTGCCCTGGTGAGGGCCAGGGATGGGGTGGCATAGATTCAAAAGGTCCATGTTCCTTCCTTCAGTGAGAAATAGCATTAGTTCCAATCATGCTTAGTCTGCGAAGAGACACATTCTTCCGGTTACACATGGAGCTCAATCTCATTGGCTTCTTGCGATGGAGTCCCAATCATTTCCATGCCCAATAAAACCTTGGCCTCTGCCATGTGCATTCTCTGTGTTTTGCCATTGCGGTGATCACGTGGTGCAGGGAAGCGGAGGTTGTTGCAACGTTTTATGGCTTGTATTGGCTTGTATTGAGTATGTCTGGGGGTTTAAAGGGCGACAGACAGCAGTCCTTCTGGCAGTTTATGATGTGACATTATCTAATAACATCTAACAAGGCACTACTTTTGAAAACTGAAACATATTCTGCATCCTATTCCTTTTAGTTTATTAATCTGTTGATGTACTGATTATTTACGCTATGCAACACAGATATGGTTTCTGGTTTCTCATTATATATTTGTTGGGACAGAAAAGTCCTGTGCATGGTAAAGGACGTGTACCCCTGCTCTGAGTGCCCAACTGTACTGTTGTGTGGCTCATGTGTGTGCACCATGATATAGGCCTGTCTCACGGATAGTGGTCTTGATGGACCACAGCATTACCCTCGGAGTGGTGGAAGGCTACCGCCTTCACCAGTACCTAAGCTGCACAAGCGTGGTGGTAGCAGCATACTGTGTAGTGATCAGTAGTAGTGAATAGGTCCTTTTTAGGTCGAAGCCTACCAGTCAGTGCAGCTGTCTGGTTTGTTTACAACTTCTTGTAGGCATTCTTTTGTAAGCTTCCCTGTGAATGCATTTTGCCACTTGCTTACTAACGGCTTTGAGGTTTGTAACTCACAGCTGCTTGCTTTCTATTTGCTGGCTTTTTTTGCTTTAGGCTGTCGAGCCTGAGTTTGTCCCTCCCATGAGCATCTCTTATTTACTGTATCCTTCCGAGTACCCACTTTCTGTAAACAGGCCTTTAAATCTTGTTCTTATCTTGTCACATTTGCAGTGCTTAAAAAAAGACAGAGGTCAAATGTCAGACTCTGGCTTTGGAGGTAGTTTGGTGTTTAGTTTTATTTCTCTGACTTCAAAGTGAGAGAATGTATGTGATAATCCTAATGAGTAGCCAAGTGAGAGGAGAGGATGAAAGATGTTATTTATTTCTAGCACACACCAGAAGTGTGCTCCCACCCTCCTCCTGTTTGAAAAAGCTCCCTTGAGCTACTGAGCTGACAAGTTTATGTTGATACACCTGCACCCAGTGAGTGGTACAGAGACCTGAGAAGACTTTGGGCAGCATTTCCAGCACCCCCAAAACTACTCGTTGCTCTCTGCTGATGAAGGCATTAATACAGAAACACGTGTCTTGAGTTGCACATCACAAGCTGCACCAACAAGAGTGAAAAAGTAAAGACTACTACTGAAGTAAGTGTCATCATGCACTGCATTTACCATGATGCATTGTGGCAAATAGAGTGCTGGGATGTGAGGCAGTGTGTTCCCACCCTCCTTCTGTTCACATAACAAAAATGAACTGTGCTGATATTTCAGAGTACATCCGAATTACGAAAGTACAAATGAAGCACATTTTTTTTGTTGTAATTCTGATGTGTGGTGGAAATAAATATTTGAATGCGACCAAAACACATCAATACCTTAGATGATGACGTTTCCACACATTGTCGTTTGTGTGCAGTAAAACTGTATGTCCGTGCAAATGTAATGGTTATTTCCAATTGTAAATGTGTTGTCTGTAATGGCAGTGCACTACCCCAGCATGCATACTGTATACTCCACCCCTCATCATTCCACTTTACAGCACTTCACTCTACAACACTCAACTCCACTGTAGGCCCTTCCACTCTACCCCGTGCCACTCTGTTCTACAACACTCCACTCTACTACATGCCACCCCACTCCGCTCAACTATAAGACACCATACGACACGCCACTCGACTCCACACCACTTCACTCTACGCCACTCACTCCACGGCACAACATGGCACTCTACTCTACGCCAATCCCCTCTACGCCCCTCCACTCTACGCCCCTCCTTTCTACACCCTTCCACTCTACACCACTTACCCCACTCCACTCCAATCTACCCCACTCCACTTTACCCCACTCTACTCCAGTCAAACCCAATCCACTCCAATTTACCCCATCTACCACACCCAACTTTACTCCATTCTACCCCACTCCACTCCACTCTAATCCACCCCATGTCAATCTACCTAACTCCAGTCTCCCACGCCAATCTTCCCCACTCAACTCCAGTCCAGCCCGCTCTACTCCAGTCTATTCATCTCCAATCTACTGCACTCTTCCCCACTACAATCTACCCAATTACCCCATTCCACTCTATGCCAATCTACCCCACCACACCTTACTCTGCTACATCTGTGTCATTCCCTGCCCCTGCCATCTCTTCACACTGATTTTGTCCCTTCCCCTCTTCTGTTTCGGAGTTGTTTTGTCATGTCGGGTGAGCTATCCTGACATGATAAAACTTTATATAAAGTGCTACATAAAAAAATGCTGAGACTGGATCAGGGTATGTTTCCACCGTCCTGCCCTCTGAGTTGTAGTTTTTGTTTTCCTTGCTGAATTCCAGTCTCTCCCACTCTTCATTCCCCAAGCATTTCTTTTAGTTGTTTTAAAAATCGTTTCTCATTACGCGGATACCAAATGATCAGGATCGATGCCTTGTGTGGACCACTTCTGGTTGGTTTCTGCGTATTGTGATTTGTGAGGAGGGCCTGTATGTCCTATTGCAGCACACCCAATTCAGGGATTCAGAATAATTTGTATTCCGCCTGCTACAGCATACTGCATGGCTGTTGGCCTGTTGATGTGACATTCCCATTTTTTAGGTCGAAGCCTGTGGTTGCAAAAAGACTTCTTTTGGACACTCTGAAAGCTTCCATCCTCGCTTTCTGTAAACAGGCCTTTACATTTCATTCTTATCTTGTCACATTTGCTGTTTGTTCTGTGTCTGAGGTCTAATGTCAGGCTCTGTCTTCCGAGGGAGCTTGGTGTTTACTTTACTTTCTCTGATTTCAAAGTGAGAGCATTTATGTGACAATCTTGCCGGGTACTGGGAAAGAAAATGGTTTTTTTAGCACACAAAAAATTTAAATGTCAGTAAATAACTGTGCAAATATTTCAGAATATATCAGAATTATGAAAGCACAAATGAAGCACTTCTCTTGTAATTCAGAAGTGTGGTGGAAACACATTTTAATACGATCAAAACAAATGAGTTCACTAGGTGATGCCATTTCCACACACATTATCGTTAGTGCGCTGTACAATTTTATCAGTGAAGCTGTATGTGTAAAAGTCATGGTCATTTCAATTGAAAATGTATTGTCTGTAATGGCAGTGAGCTAACACACCATGCATACTCCACTCGAAGTCAATTCACTCTACGCCACTCTACCTTCCTCTACGACACTCCACTCTACGCCACAATACTCCGATCCACCACACTCCACGTCACTCTATGCCTCTTCACTCTAGGCCATTCCACTCTATGCCACTCAGTTCTATGCCACTCCAGGTCTCTCAACTCCTTCTCTACTCCCCTCAGCTCCACTCTGCGCCCCTTCACTCTATGACCCCTTCACTCTATGCCACCCCACTCTGACACTTCACGCTACTCTACGCCACTCTATGCCCCTCCACTCTACAACTCTACTCACTCTGCTCTACACAACTCTACTCTGCGACACTTTATTCTAATGTACGCCCCTCCATTCTACATCCATCCATCCATTCTACGCCACTCCATGATGCTCCAATCCATGACACTCCTCTTTACTCCATTCTTCGCTGCTCTACTCCACTCTTTGCTATTCTTCTCCAATCTTCACTACTCTACTCCACTCTTCCCCACTCCAATCTACGACACTCCACGCCACTCTCCTCTACACCACTAACTTTTAGCCATGCTGAACAGCAGGCACGCTGGTGTAAGCATGGTTAAAACGTATTGCCAATAGCTCGTACATAGGCAAGACGTATTGGCTTTGCCAATGTTTATTCTTCCACCAACTACACTTTACAGCATTGAGCAATGGTCTGCAAACTTCTGCTTTTGCCTAACTTCACTGTGAATGACCGCGTTCTTTTATTGCACAACGCGCACATCCGTACACAAAAGTAGTTTCCTTCAGTTACAGGGACTACTCTGCCAATGTGCCAGAAATAATTTTTCTTTTAACAAGTGATTTGTTTTTTTTTTATATAGAAAAGGGCCCATCATCCCTCACGCCCCCACACAAACAATTTAGAAGAAACTTGAAAAATCAAATATTTACAAAGCCAAAAGGCTGGCAGCCACGTCAGACCCATTGACTTGACCAATGTTTATTGAAAGTGAATATAGAATTTTTCGATTGCAGTGTTAGAAATACCAGCAGCATTTCCAACAAGAGTAACTCTGTGACTGCTTGTAAGGCACTCTTCTCCTTACTTCGTTTCAGATTTGTTAGTAGTGTGGGCCAGCCCTCTATAATTACACGCATTTGAATTGCACCTCGGTTAATTATGCGACTTCCTTAGTGAGGTTAACTATCTCTGAGAAGATTTGCAGTTTGTTTATAAGCAGCTCGCCGCCAGGGAGGTTGGACACACAGCTCCTCGCCCCCCACTCGCCTCTCGCCGAGATCAGTACAGTGAAACGCCTGCAATAGTAGGGATTACGAGCAGACACTGAAGAAAGCCAACCTCCAAAATTCCATCCCTGACCACCCGCAGAAATGTGTGAACGAATAAAAGGAGTGGTGCATTTAGAGCATTTTCCTAGATATATTGTCTGAATTATCTGGCTCAATAGTTAATTCCTTTTCTGTAGGGTTTTAAGGAGAAGTCATTTTTATTGGGTCTCGACTACAGATAGCTTTAGCTGTTTCGAAATATCTATTGTGTAAAATAGCAATGCTTAGAGTAGGCTAAAAGTTAGCCCATTGATTATCATTGGTTGGCATTCTTGTCTAGGTCTTCCATTTCTTTTCGACCCCCCTCCCCCCCCCCCCCCTCTGTTGCTTTGCCATTCCTCTATGCTTCTGCCGTTTTTGCATTCCATCACCCCAGCTCTTCTTCACTCACCTTTGTTCCCCACACCACCCCTCTCAATCCCATATATCTATATATATATATTTACATATATTATATTCGATTTTATTTATGTATATTTTTGTGTGAGGGCATGGTAGCTGCACACTACTACTGGGTCACTCCTTTTTTGTGTGCTTCCCAGCTAATTTTTTTGGTAATTTAATTTACTAGAAAATGGCTGTCAGACATCATGGAACCGTAAATGAAACTTAACAAAGGATAGTCAAAATGGCCACTGGTGTGTTACTATGCATACGCTTTTGTTGTGGTGTCACGATGCATGAGCACGCATTGGCAGTAACCGTGGAAAGCTTTTTCGTTAAGAAAACCCATTTCAAACGTGCACACACCTACATCATGGTGGCCTTCTTGGATCAGGTTTTTCTCATATAGACAGAGCAGTCCAAGATGGCCGCCGGTGCATCCGCATGCAACATACCACCTACCATTCTGATTTCTTTTTTTTTTTTTTAAATCTCTATAGCAAGTATTAAAAAAAAAGTGACAGATGGAATGGTTGAAATCTCAACCACCGGTAATTACTTGGAGCTGCATCCTGGTCCATTGTTAGTTTGCACACCATGCCCCCTCAGTTTAGATCCAGCCATGTGCAAATTAGCCGTGACCCTGGCCCAGTAAGAACAGCCTAGCCCAAACTGCCAGGCCCTCCCTGAACCATAACACAAGCGACCCAAGACCTGTTTAGCCCTTATTACGGCTCTACAGTCGGGTTATAACTTGGTTCCAGTGGTACAGTGTGTACGGATCCCACGTTTGGGCATACCCGTCGACATAGGGCGTTTCACTGAAGTATAGAAAAAAGTGATGGTTGGAATGCTTGAATTAATCTCACCCACTAGAAATTACTTGGGGCCACAGGATGTGCAAAACAACTATAGACTGGGATGTGGCCTGAGTAATTACCAGTGACTGATATTAATTCAAACATTCCAGCCATCACTGTTTTGTATACTTCAGTGTGTAGCCTTATGTGTGACGGGTATGCCCAGACATGGGTCCTGTGCACTCTGTGCCAGTGGAACCAAGCTATACCTGGCTGATGAGCCCTAATAAGGGCGAAACTGGTCCTGGGTTGCTTGTGTTCTGGTTCAGGGAGGTCCTGGCCTGGCAGTTTGGGCTGGATTCATTCCCATAGGAACAGGGTCAAGACTGATTTGCTTGTGACCAAACTGAGGTGGCATGGTGTGCAAAATAACGAAGGATGTGGTTCTAAGTAATTGCCAGTGGCTAAGAGTATTTCAAGCATTCAATCAATCTCTTTTCTTTTGTATACTTCGGCGTGTTGCCAAAACAAGCATTGGCAAAGATTATAGCGTAGCCCTCATATTTTAAGGCTGAAACCTACTGGTTTTACCAATGATTGTTGAACAAAGCATAAAAATATTAGGCAACATTAGCAATGCACCAAAAGGAACAATCACAAAATAGCCATTCTGCTCTGTTATGAAGGACAGAGATTTAGAATATTTTGATACCTCCAAGTAAAGACGAGGGTCAAACACTCTGACATGCTATAACCAGACTGGTTGTATGGGAAAGTCAGAGGTGGTTGGGAGACAGAAGCAAAAATATAGATACAGTAAGTCTTTATCTTACCCCTTTCTTGTGATAGGTGAGCTCTCACATGTCCATTCCACTGCTGGCACATGCCCTGCGCAGCTATATGTGCACTTGAAAGAGCAGTGGATAGTCAACAAGTCCTTGTCAGAGTTGAGTTCACCAGAGCTGGGTGTGGGTCGCATTCATCATTGCATCTGGTCAGCCTCCCCTTCAGAGTTCGCAGCTCCGAGTCCTGCAAGGTTGTAACCGAGCATCTGGTCACAGCAGTCTTAATAGTGAGGCTCCACTGTAGCCGGTTGAGCCCGTAGGTCAGCTGATTGGAAGTCCTGAAGGGTTTAGTTCCAGAGTGGACCGAAGATAGGTACTGTACCAGGGGATCCCCAGTAATGGGCAGTGTGATCCACCATCCGGGCCTACTGAACTCCACAGATGCAGCCTTGTCTGGGCCTTCAGCAAACAACTGCAGACTCCATCCGGGCCTACTGTATTGATCAAAGGCAGCCCCATTGGACCTTCAGCAAATAGCAGTTGCAGTATTCAAATCTTCAAAGATTTTGCCTCCTCATTTAGGTATTTTGCCTTCGATTCAAGGTGAACTAACTGGTGTAGGCAGTGCAGAAAAAGGGGGGGATACATCTAGATCACATAGCCAGTATTTATCACTGAGCCAATCTGGGATCCAGGCAGGCTTTAGTGAAACGTGCGGTATCATGGTGTAATTTGTTGATACTGGTGTACTTTCAGCAAGGGTCAAGCTTTGTGTGCTTTGCTTTTAATGAATAAATGGTAAATTTATATGGTGCACAGCTACCCAGACTGGGAACTCTGGCGCTGAGACCGTTGCGGACTTAGGACAAGCCGGTTAATCGATATCGAACATCCAGGTTTTTACCCTTTTGTGGAAAGTGCCTTCAGATGTGTGAAGACTGGGGTGCATTTCAGAACTTTGCCTCCAGAGGCAAAGGAACTGCTACCTATCCTTCCACTTTGAATTTGTGAAATCTTGAGGAGCTTATGCCCTGAGGATCGGAGGGTACGTGGACAGGTATAGTATTGAAAGAGATTTTAAAGATAATATGGACTCTTACAAGACATGGCTCTAAAAGATAGGGTGAGAGCTTTGAAACGTATCCTTTTTCGGATGGTGACCTAATGGAGTTCTTTTAAATGGGAAGAAATGCATCAGGAGTGGGGCAAAGATGGCGTGTGACCCACGTCTGGGCATACCCTGCCAACTTAGGGCGAACAAAGCGATACCAAAGGGGATGATGGACGGAGCGTTAGAGCAAATCAAACACTCACCCCCAGTCAACTGATCTGGGTTTAATCCATCATCATTCTTTAGCTCACTCCACCACCCCAGTTCAGACATGGCCATATGCAAATCAGTCTGACCCTGTGCCTCATGGGAACAGTCCAGCCCGAACTGCCAAGCCATGTCTTCCCTGGACCGGAAACAAGCATCCTGGGACCGGTTTCGGGTTCAAAACCCTCATCAGCCAGGCTAACTTGAATCCAGTGGCAAAGTGAGCAAGGGACCCACGTCTGGGCAAACCCTGCCAACTTAGGGCGAACAAAGCGATACCAAAGGGGATGATGGACGGAGCGTAAGAGAGTTCAGTTGACTGGGGGTGAGTGTTTGATTTGCTCAAGCGCTCCGTCCATCATCCCCTTTGGTATCGCTTTGTTTGCCCTAAGTTGGCAGGGTATGCCCAGACGTGGGTCCCTTGCTCACTTTGCCACTGGATTCAAGCTAGCCTGGCTGATGACGGCTGAATAGCCAGAAACCGTTCCCAGGATGCTTGTTTCTGGTACAAGGAAGACATGGCTTGGCAGTTCGGGCTGGACTGTTCCCATGAGGCACAGGGTCAGACTGATTTGCATATGGCCATGTCTGAACTGGGGTGGTGGAGTGAGCTAAAGAATGATGATGGATTAAACCTAGATCAGTTGACTGGGGGTGAGTGTTTGATTTGCTCATGCGCTCCGTCCATCATCCCCTTTGGTATCACTTTGTTTGCCCTAAGTTGGCAGGGTATGCCCAGACGTGGGTCCCTTGCTCACTTTGCCACTGGATTCAAGCTAGCCTGGCTGATGACGGCTGAATAGCCAGAAACCGGTCCCAGGATGCTTGTTTCCGGTCCAAGGAAGACATGGCTTGGCAGTTCGGGCTGGACTGTTCCCATGATGCACAGGGTCAGACTGATTTGCATATGGCCATGTCTGAACTGGGGTGGTGGAGTGAGCTAAAGAATGATGATGGATTAAACCCAGATCAGTTGACTGGGGGTGAGTGTTTGATTTGCTCAAGCGCTCCGTCCATCATCCCCTTTGGTATCGCCAAGCAGCGTTATTACCCTAGGGGCAACAAAGCCGGGAAACTCCTGGCAAATCTGCTCCGGGCCCAGACAAACGCACGTCGTATTGCAGAAATTAGAAACACCCAGGGCGAAATTCTACGCTCGGACTGTGATATAGCGGACATGTTCGAGTCCTTTTATACTGACTTGTACAGGGCTGACGACCTTGACCCGGAGCCTGCTGTGGACTACGTGAGAGATGTCCCGGTGGCGTCCCTCCCCCCACTGGAGGTGACAAATCTAGACGCTGACGTCCACTTAGATGAGGTTCTTACAGCCATTCGCAAACTCACATCCGGGAAAGCGCCTGGGGAGGACGGTTTTTCGACCGACTTTTACAAGACTTTTGCCCACGATCTGGCCCCTACACTGGTCCGCCTGTTCAACTCTTTTAGTGACACCGGTAGTTTGACCTCGACCATGACCATGGCCGAAGTAGTCGTGATCCCTAAGCCTGGCAAAGATCCGCTGGACTGTGCATCATACCGCCCTATCTCTTTATTGAATGTTGACCTGAAGCTCTTTACGAGCATCCTGGCCGCTCGACTGGCACCCAATATGCAGGGACTGGTCGACCCCGACCAGTCGGGGTTCATCCCAGAACGTAGCTGCAGCGACGGGACGAGGCGGATGTGTCACTTGCTAGATAAAACCCAACGTACTCAGCGACCCGCGGTGCTTCTCTCGATAGACGCATAGAAGGCATTAGACTGGGTTCACTGGCCATACTTGAAACGGGTCTTGCGCAGATTTGGTGCCGGGGACCGATTTTTGAGATGGGTGGACTGCATATACAGGGACCCCCAGGCGCGGATTAGGGTAAACAGGGTAACCTCCCAACCGTTTTGTATTAGAAGAGGGACAACACAGGGTTGTCCTTTATCGCCCCTGCTCTTCGCCCTATATATGGAGCCGTTTAAGGAAAGAATACGCCAAAATCCGGCTATATCTGGGATCAGAATGGCTGACAGAGAGCATAAAATTTCGCTTTACGCGGACGATGTTGTATTGTTTTTAACCCAGCATTGATTTCACTGTCCTCCTTAATGGAGGAACTCGAGAGCTTCAGTCGGGCTTCAGGCTTCAAAGTTAATATCCACAAAACACAGGCCCTTAGCTTGACCCTCCCTAAGACCGAGCATCAGGCTTTGACGGCACAGTTCCCGTTTGCATGGGCATCCGACAGCGTACCGTACTTGGCCTTGCAGATTTACCCCACACTCGATAAGATAGCCCAAGTGAACTATTCCACTCTCTTGACGGAGGTCGGGGGAGAACTTTCGAACTGGAGGAGGCACACCATGTCCTGGCTGGGAAGATTGGCAGCCATTAAAATGACCATCCTTCCGCGCATCCTATATGTGATACAAACACTACCACTACGACCGCCACCCAAGATGTTAGCACAGCTACAACGCCTCATAGGAAGCTTTGTTTGGGGAGGGAAGAGGGCGAGAATGGCCCGACACTTGACTTATCTAAAGCAGGAAGATGGGGGGCTTGGTGTCCCGCATCTGGTGCGCTACTTCCAGGCGGCACAACTTAGATATGTGCTCGAGTGGTACAAGCTGGAGTCTGAGAAGCATTGGTGCATCGATCGCTCGATAGCGGGAATGCACATCTGTAAAGTACCATGGCTCCCACGGTGGCACCAACCCAGTGGGGTATATGTGTCCCCAGTCCTGAGATCTACTCTGGGTGTGTGGGAATAGGGTACAGGAGTCGTGCGGCCTTTCAACCCCTATGTCTCCCCTGACCCCCATTATAGGAAACCCAGACTTTTCCCCCGGCAAGCGTGGGAAATGGTTACCTGCATTGGCAAGAGGCCAACTGCAAACGCATTGGAGACCTCTTTGATGAGAGGGGAGTGATGGAGTTCGCTAGCCGTACCGCAGGTTTCGAGATCCCCCAGAAGGCGTACTGGCAATATCTTGCTCTCCACCACTGGGTGACCCAGCCACAAGTGTGCCCCCATGCGGATCTCCCCCTGACCAAGTTTGAGCTGTGGTATATCACAAGGACCTCCGATAGACGCTTACTGTCGGACATTTATACTTTCCTAAATACCCCTAAACAGCAAAGTAAATCTCCTGCGCAGCGTAGGTGGGAAGCGGAGCTGGAGTATGAGGTTTCCCCCAAAGAATGGCATGACATTATACATAGAGCCAGAGTCTCCTCTTGCAGCACCGCCGGCAAAGAAATGTTTTTAAAAATAGCACATTACTGGTACTACACGCCGGCGAGGCTCTCTAGGTGGAAACCGGGAGGGAATGGGCTATGCTGGCGTCAGTGTGGTCAGCCGGGCACCCTTGTACATATCCTTTGGTCCTGCCCGAAGATACAGGGTTACTGGGATGCAATCCTCCAAGATATAGACAACATATACCACACAGATTTACCCAAACTCCCCTCCTTCATATTGCTAGGACTCCCCAACGCCTTGATGTACCCGCTTAGATCCTGTCGAGGTAGAGCGATCACCCTAGCACTGGGGGCCGCCAAACAGGCGTTGTCTAGGTGGGGTTCTGAGGAGGTACTGTCCCGATTTGGATTGGTTATATTAATTATGGGAGACGTTGGGGATGGAGAAGATCACAGCTGGCCTCACACGCTCTCTCCCTAAGTTTGACAAAACATGGGGTACCACCATAGAATTTTTATCCATGGAATTCACAGAACTCACATGCCCGAGATACCTCCGGGTGCTTTAGCTTACTTAGGCTCCTCCCTCCAAGGACGAATGAAAGCATCCAGCCCAGACACCCCCGAATGCCCACACAGTATCCGCTTGACCCACAGTTCCCACCCAGAATAAAGTAGGCCTATCCCCCCCCCTTCTCTCCTTTCTCTTGGTTCTTTTACTATCTTCGTAACATAGAATGCACTTGATCCCCACCGGCCAGTGAATGTAGGTGGCGGCTATTGTTCTTGTTTTTTCAAAATAATAAAAGATTTAAACCATAAAGTGGGATTATTCTGCTACCAAACTGGTAACCCAGCAAGGAGAAGCGGACAAAAGCCCAAAGGAGGGGGTAAATGCAGATAAGCAGTCTAATGAACCTACATTTACGGCCATCTTTTCATCTATTAAGCAGATGCAAAAGGAAATTAGAAAGGATGGGTGCAGAGCAAGAGTTGCTTCTAATAAGGTACAAGCTGGGATCCGTAAGATAAATAAAACGTGTGGGTAAATCACTGAGCGAGTGACCTCTGTGGAGACCCGGGCAGAGGTCTTGGAAGCTGAAGTAGAATCTTTGAAGTCACAAAATACAGGCCAAGGAGAGGCTATGTCAGATATAATGATCAAACTAGAAGAATAGGAAAATCGACAGCGTAGAAATAATTTGTGCTTTTTAGGGATTCCGGAGGGAGTGGAGGGCAGCAATCCTAGAGCCTACATTGTGAATTTATTGAAGAGTGCCTTCCCGGATCAACTGAAACTGGACTGGGATTCCGAAATACAGCGTGCTCATCGATTTCCATTTACGATAAAAAACAACCTCAAGAAAGACCTGGAGCAATGCTGGTATTTTTGGGGAACTTCCTATTGAGGCAACTCGTGTACGATCAAGCCCGTCCTAATGCCCCGAAATCCTGTAATGGTGTGTCATTCTTTGTTATGCTGGATTTTGCACGTGGAACGGTGGAAAGACGCTGGCGCTCATGACAATTGTTCTCTCCTTTTCAAAGAGTAGGGGCAGAGGTTTTTCTACAGAATCCAGCTAGACTTAAAATCAAATATAATGGAATGCTTCGTAGCTTTACGTCAGAGATTCAGGCACAAGATTACCTGGAAGAAATCCAAAGGAAAAAGAAGTGGACCCTGCTATATGAACGGACGGTTGCTCTGTTACACTCCTAAGGCGATTATAAAAACATTAAGAATGAGCAGTCAGGGTAAAATGTGATGCTATATTGTAGAGTGAGACGGTGGCGCAGTTTGTCAGACACACATTGCTCAGGCCATGCCTGATTGCCTGTGTTTGTGAGGGGTGGGGGGGGGATGGGAGGAGGGCAGGATGGGGGATGGGCAGGATGGGCAGGATGGGGGAAGGCAGGCAATGGCTTTTTTGGGGGGGTTTGGGAGTGGTTTCACGTGTGTGGGGTGTGGGATGTCCGTGTGGACAACGGAAGCGTAAAGTGTGGTTTAGGACATTAGAGCATAAAGATGGGTAAACTATGGATAGCAACGATAAATATCTGCGGATTAAAAATTTGAAAAAAAAGGCAGATGGTGTCACAGGGGCGCAATTACTGCATGCAGACATTGTTTGCATGCAGGAAACCCATTTAGAGGGTAATCAAAAAGACCTCCTAAAACACTTGGGGTATAGCATAGTGGGGGCTACGACTCAAGGGACCCGCACACGGGGGTTGCAATCTTAAACCGTAACAAAACAATACAGTTCCCCCAAGTATGGGTGGACGCTCTCGGACGTTGGGTTATAGCTTGTTGTAGACCCCCAGGACACCCCAGTTTTACCCTATGCTTATTGTATGGCAGTAATGTTGATGATCCTTCTCTACTAGAGTGGTTATCTAATGAGCTGTCGCATTGGCAACTCCCTGTTGTCATTTGTGGAGATTTTAATATCAATCTCACATGTGATTGGAAACCAGGGCAAAAATACATGGGAAGGAACCCAAAATATTCCAGGCGATATGTAATTTATGCCAGATGCACGGATTGTGTGATGTATGGGCTAAAACGAGACCTTTAGAACATGGGTTTACATACCTCTCTGCCCCTCATCAGAACCATGTAAGAGTAGATTACTTTTTTGTATCAACTTTAATTAGACAGAAGAGTATAATCAAATGTTTCCTGAGAGTCCTATCTGATCATAATCCATTAGTACTAGAGGTAGATGGTGGGGGCTTTTTGGAAAAACTTCCCTCCTAGACTTTTGAGAGCACTCTTATTGGATGAAGTTTATGTGGAACATATGAGGAGATGGATTCCATATTTCTTACAAAGGAACATGGGAACAGCCTCATTGGGCATAGTTTGGGACACTTTAAAAGCAGGTATTAGGGGAGAAACCACTCAATTTTCAGTTAGAAAGAAGAAAAACTAAACAGAATGCCAATGGCTTCTTCAACAAAAACTGGCCCAGACAGAAGGAAAGTCAATTGCTGCGCTGCAACATAACAAGGGGTTCGAAGAAGCCCAGATGGAAGTAGCACGGAATAATGCAGCAATAGGGGAAACATTGTTGAAAAAGGCAATAGATAAAGCAGCCGCTCATCAGGAAGAAATGTACGAATGCAGCGAAAAGGTGGGCCACCTACTTGCGGCCAGGACGAGGCAGGAACTTACATGAAGTGAAATCAACATAGTAAGGCACCCCATAATAGGGCTGGTATCCGAAACCGAGGAAATTCGAGCAGCTTTACATAAATTTTATCAAGCCTTGTATACAGAAGATCGGGTAAATCTGGAGGCCCAGAGTGAAGATGCAATACTTTGATATCTGGATTCCACAGTGGGGGAGGTCTTGTCGTTTGAAGAGAGAGAGCAATTAGACCTCCCATTAAGCTGGGATGAGATTGGGATGGCAATATCTAATTTACCTAGAGGGAAAGCGGCTGGTCCCGATTTAATCCCCACAGAATTTTATAAGGTCTTTCAAGAGCAGCTTAAGGAAATTATGATAACTATGTTTTTACAGATCGCAGAAGGGATTACACCTCTGAGATCATGGGCCTCTGCAAAGATTATAGTCTTCCCAAAGAAAAATAAACCTGTACATGAATTGGGGCCCTACCGCCCAATAACCCTAATAAATGGGGACGTGAAAATATATTCAAAAGCTTTGACCTTCCGTCTTTCACAGATCATTCACAGGATTGTATCCATGGGACAGCATGGTTTCATTCCTGGCAGAGGCACCGTGGAAGACATTAGAAGGATTATCACTCTGTTTGATGTCGGACAAGTGTCAGAAGACCCTATGGCCTCTATTATGTTAGATGCTGAAAAAGCATTTAATAGGGTCTCCTGACAGTTTCTCTGGATTACAATGTGTAGAAAAGGGATAGGAAACAAATTTATTGGTGCGGTTAAAGCTTTGTATAAAGATCCAGAGGCTAACGTTTGTATAAATGGGGAATTGACGGAGGTCTTTAAAATAATGAGAGGAACGCGACAAGGGTGCCCCTGCTCACCGCTACCTTTTGCATTATCCATCGATCCTATCTTGAAACATGAAAATTTAAGACATCTAAGCGGTTAGGGTAAAGCACCTTAGGCGCACTAGTTGATTATACTAATGTGTGGAGAAATTATGATAATGAACACTGGAGCTCACTCTGTGTGGTCCACCGCTTCAGTACCACAAATAACTAAGACAATAAATACAAATCAGAGGAGCGCCAAACAATTTCAAAAAGTTTTTCATCAATAATTTTTGAGAGTTTTTCAATGATGAGTTCTTAGGCAGTATGTTGAATTCAAGAAGATTCTTTCTTTTTCTTTTTCTTTCCAATGATCACAGTTCAAAATCCATATAACAAAAGCAGTCACAATCTTCTTCTCTATTGTTATAATTCGTATTCCAAGCAAATTCCAAACAATACATCAGCCAACACGTTTCGTCCTAAAAGGACATCATCAGGGCTGAAATAAAACAATAAAATAAAAATAAATCAACACAAAGCTCATATTTATGGGTTTCTACAGGTTTACATGGTTCATCTTTTACCCAAGAGACAAATCCTATATACAAATCAAAATATCACCCTGCCTATATCCATTCTATCACATACAAAAATATGTGAATAATAAATATTAATGAAGGAGAAGATCATATACTAATGTCAATCAAATAAAACCCATTCAAAGTTTGTTTTAATACTGTATCAAGGATATATTCCTAAGAGCTCATAAGGAGGTACCCTCATAGTATCCTTTTCTCATTCAGAATGCCCAGCTGAGTATCGAACAAATTAACACTTGTGATAATAAGTATAATCGAATCGGTCCTCACCTTGTATATTGAACTGTTGTTTATGTATCTGCCTTCAAAGGATCTTATAGAAATTTGACTGTATTCTAGCGCATAGCTATTAAATAAAAAACAAGGAGAAACATCCTTACTGAAAGGAGAGAACCAACATCTATTACCATATAGAGACCACACTATATGTGTATTACTCTTAATTCTCTAGAAAATATATTTGACTCACCCATTCAAATCACTGGCTCTATAATCTTGTTCATTTAAATTTACAATCTTTTAGCGCCTATTCATCTAATTTTACTAGGAGAAAAAGTGAACAACCTATTAATAGCTCATAATCTCCTTGCTGACCTTAATCATATCCCTCTCTTCTAATAAGAACTCACCAGTGTTTCCAATGGAGTATGGTGTTCCCTCGTTCGACATGGCCCGATAAATCCTGTCGACGAAGAGAGAATTGCCTACTCTAGTTTTAAAGTGCACATTAGCCAATTCTAATCCTTGGCTGATTTTCATTTCAGCCAATGAGAAACAGTTTCTCTTACTTGCCTCTAGTTCCCTCTCTGGTCCACCTATTACCATGGACCAATCCTGATCCTACTATTTCAACCAATCCTAAGCCTTTATTTTAAAGTACACATTTAGCCAATCCTAAACCTTAGTTGATTTTCTTTTCAGCCAATGAGAAAGTTTCTCTAACCTACCTTCAGTTCTCTTTCTGGTCCACCTTTTACCATAGACCAATACAGATCCTGCTATATGGACCAATCCTAATCACTTATCTCGGGTCAGAGCCAATGATGGCTATTTTCTAAAGCCGGGACAAAAGCGTCTCAGTTCCCCCGGTCTGTAATGAAAGTTCAATTGAGTATTATTACGCGGTTTGATGCCATAACGTTTAAATGTAACTATAATTAAAGCGCTTACAGCCCTGGCTCTACCAAATTTATATATTCGTATTATTTTTGAGAATATAAAGATATATTACCAAAGAAACAGTGGTTGATGATCCCGCTATCATAAAGTGCTTGAATTACTGCAAGACTTTCCTTGCTCTAATCCTCCTGGTGGTCATGTTGTTATGATTGATACTGTGGACCCCAAAGGTTCTAGTTAACCACCGCAACCCCAGCGTCTAGGTTTTATCTGTGTTGATTATTATAATTACATTACTGCGAGAAGCGGTGCTCATTTTAAACATCATCGTATTGTGCCCTAATTAAGGCCAAACTTTCCTTATTGTATACTGGTCATCATAATATAGTATTCAACATACTTGATGCTGTATAATATCTATGAACTGCTTACGGGACCTGAGTTGGTTATAATTATGCACCGTATAAGCAAAATCCCTGTGCTGTGCTTCAAAATTTATAAACCGGTCCACTGTGTTCCCATTAATCCTCTACTATGAGGAAAATGTATATGCAATAAACGTATGATTGTCGTAATTATACCTGTAATGGCTAGTTCTGTAAGCTATTCCAATATGTTGATGTATCAATAAAAAGCCAACCTACAATGTAAAATCTAAGTTACTTCATTAACTTCTACAACTTAAAAATATGATATCCCATTATGCTATTATAAGAAATAATGCAGTTCATTATCACTATTGAGGCCATAAGACACTGTCCTACATCGACTTATCCATTTAGCCTCTTGCTGTCTCAGTAATAATTCCCAGTCACCCCCTCTCCTATGGGGCACTACTTTCTGTATTCCATGAAATCTGAAATTAGTCTGATGCGCATGATTCCTTTGCATATGCTGAAATAAGGGAGAATTTTCATCCCTTTTAATCACTGCCCGTCTGTGTTCTTGAATCCTAAGTTTCAAGACTCTTTTTGTACTCCCAATATAAATTTGCGAGCATTCGCACACAATTGCATAAACTACTCCAGTACTGTTGCAATTAATAAATTCCTTTACATTGTAAGTTTGTACATTGTTAATCCTAAAATTTTTAGTGCGATTGATGCCAAGGTCACACACATTACAGTTACCACATATGAAAGAACCTTTGGGTTGGTTTTGAAGCCACTCGGTACCATGTCTATTTTCTGTTTCCAGACAATTTCTTATAATTAGTCCCCCTATCGTTGGACTTCTTCGGTATACCACTTTTGGTCTTTCAGTGATAACCCCAGTCAAACCGGGTACCCCTTGTAATAAATTCCAATTCTTATTCAAAATTTTATAAATCCTGTTATAATGCTCATTGTATGTGGTAATAAAGGCCACTTGTTCCTGGGTCGGTTTCCTAACTTTGTGAACTAAAGTAGTCTCTCTTTTAACCTGCCCAATTCTTGACCTTGCCTTACTCAAGTTTATTTTCGAGTAACCTCTTGACATCAATCTGCTTTCTAAAGCATTTAGCTCATTATCAAAATCTGTATCCAAGCTACAATTTCTCCGAATGCGAATCATTTCGCCATACGGGATACCCTTCACCACGGATGAAGGATGAAAGCTATCTGCTCTTAGAATTGAGTTTGTGGTCGTTTTTGCAAAATAATTTACTGTGTATCTTATTTTCCTTAACAAAAAGTTCAACATCCAAATACTCAATTTTGGACTTGTGATGAGTCATAGTTAGAGTGCCAGTCTGCATGAACATTCTCGAATGATCATTGAAATGAGTTCTCTAATCTTAAAAAAAAATTTTTTCACTTTCCAAGGAGAGTGGTTTCAGCAAATAAGAGGTACTAGCGATGGGATCCAGGTTTGCTCCCTCTTATGCCAACCTTTTATGGGTTGGTATGAGAGGGAGCACGCCTGGAATAGACAAGCAGGCAAATGGATAGATCAGATCCTTTTTTGGGGACGTTTCATCGATGATATTCTGGTCATCTGGAAAGGTACAGATGAGGAGTTGCTAAACTATTTAGAGTTCCTGAACAACAATGATTTTAATGTGACTCTAACTATGACTCATCACAAGTCCAAAATTGAGTATTTGGATGTTGAACTTTTTGTTAAGGAAAATAAGATACACAGTAAATTATTTTGCAAAAAACGGCCACAAACTCAATTCTAAGAGCAGATAGCTTTCATCCTTCATCCGTGGTGAAGGGTATCCCGTATGGCGAAATGATTTGCATTCGGAGAAATTGTAGCTTGGATACAGATTTTGATAATGAGCTAAATGCTTTAGAAAGCAGATTGATGTCAAGAGGTTACTCGAAAATAAACTTGAGTAAGGCAAGGTCAAGAATTGGGCAGGTTAAGAGAGACTACTTTAGTTCACAAAGTTAGGAAACCGACCCAGGAACAAGTGGCCTTTATTACCACATACAATGAGCATTATAACAGGATTTATAAAATTTTGAATAAGAATTGGAATTTATTACAAGGGGTACCCGGTTTGACTGGGGTTATCACTGAAAGACCAAAAGTGGTATACCGAAGAAGTCCAACGATAGGGGACTAATTATAAGAAATTGTCTGGAAACAGAAAATAGACATGGTACCGAGTGGCTTCAAAACCAACCCAAAGGTTTTTTCATATGTGGTAACTGTAATGTGTGTGACCTTGGCATCAATCGCACTAAAAATTTTAGGATTAACAATGTACAAACTTACAATGTAAAGGAATTTATTAATTGCAACAGTACTGGAGTAGTTTATGCAATTGTGTGCGAATGCTCGCAAATTTATATTGGGAGTACAAAAAGAGTCTTGAAACTTAGGATTCAAGAACACAGACGTGCAGTGATTAAAAGGGATGAAAATTCTCCCTTATTTCAGCATATGAAAAGGAATCATGCGCATCAGACTAATTTCAGATTTCATGGAATACAGAAAGTAGTGCCCCATAGGAGAGGGGGTGACTGGGAATTATTACTGAGACAGCAAGAGGCTAAATGGATAAGTCGATGTAGGACAGTGTCTTATGGCCTCAATAGTGATAATGAACTGCATTATTTCTTATAATAGCATAATGGGATATCATATATTTTTAAGTTGTAGAAGTTAATGAAGTAACTTAGATTTTACATTGTAGGTTGGCTTTTTATTGATACATCAACATATTGGAATAGCTTACAGAACTAGCCATTACAGGTATAATTACGACAATCATACGTTTATTGCATATACATTTTCCTCATAGTAGAGGATTAATGGGAACACAGTGGACCGGTTTATACATTTTGAAGCACAGGACAGGGGTTTTGCTTATACGGTGCATAATTATAACCAACTCAGGTCCCGTAAGCAGTTCATAGATATTATACAGCATCAAGTATCATGTTGAATACTATATTATGATGACCAGTATACAATAAGGAAAGTTTGGCCTTAATTAGGGCACAATACGATGATGTTTAAAATGAGCACCGCTTCTCGCAGTAATGTAATTATAATAATCAACATAGATAAAACCTAGACGCTGGGGTTGCGGTGGTTAACTAGAACCTTTGGGGTCCACAGTATCTATCATAACATGACCACCAGGAGGATTAGAGCAAGGAAAGTCTTGCAGTAATTCAAGCACTTTATGATAGCGGGATCATCAAGCACTGTTTCTTTTGGTAATATATCTTTATATTCTCAAAAATAATACGAATATATAAATTTGGTAAAGCCAGGGCTGTAAGTGCTTTAATTATAGTTACATTTATTTAAACGTTATGGCATCAAACCGCGTAATAATACTCAATTGAACTTTCATTACAGACCGGGGGAACTGAGACGCTTTTGTCCCGGCTTTAGAAAATAGCCATCATTGGCTCTGACCCGAGATAAGTGATTAGGATTGGTCCATATAGCAGGATCTGTATTGGTCTATGGTAAAAGGTGGACCAGAAAGAGAACTGAAGGTAGGTTAGAGAAACTGTTTCTCATTGGCTGAAAAGAAAATCAACTAAGGTTTAGGAATGGCTAAATGTGTACTTTAAAATAAAGGCTTAGGATTGGTTGAAATAGTAGGATCAGGATTGGTCCATGGTAATAGGTGGACCAGAGAGGGAACTAGAGGCAAGTAAGAGAAACTGTTTCTCATTGGCTGAAATGAAAATCAGCCAAGGATTAGAATTGGCTAATGTGCACTTTAAAACTAGAGTAGGCAATTCTCTCTTCGTCGACAGGATTTATCGGGCCATGTCGAACGAGGGAACACCATACTCCATTGGAAACACAGGTGAGTTCTTATTAGAAGAGAGGGATATGATTAAGGTCAGCAAGGGAGATTATGAGCTATTAATAGGTTGTTCACTTTTTCTCCTAGTAAAATTAGATGAACAATAGGCGCTAAAAGATTGTAAATTTAAATGAACAAGATTATAGAGCCAGTGATTTGAATGGGTGAGTCAAATATATTTTCTAGAGAATTAAGAGTAATACACATATAGTGTGGTCTCTATATGGTAATAGATGTTGGTTCTCTCCTTTCAGTAAGGATGTTTCTCCTTGTTTTTATTTAATAGCTATGCGCTAGAATACAGTCAAATTTCTATAAGATCCTTTGAAGGCAGATACATAAACAACAGTTCAATATACAAGGTGAGGACCGATTCGATTATACTTATTATCACAAGTGTTAATTTGTTCGATACTCAGCTGGGCATTCTGAATGAGAAAAGGATACTATGAGGGGTACCTCATTATGAGCTCTTAGGAATATATCCTTGATACAGTATTAAAACAAATTTTGAATGGGTTTTATTTGATTGACATTAGTATATGATCTTCTCCTTCATTAATATTTATTATTCACATATTTTTGTATGTGATAGAATGGATATAGGCAGGGTGATATTTTGATTTGTATATAGGATTTGTCTCTTGGGTAAAAGATGAACCATGTAAACCTGTAGAAACCCATAAATATGAGCTTTGTGTTGATTTATTTTTATTTTATTGTTTTATTTCAGCCCTGATGATGTCCTTTTAGGACGAAACGCGTTGACTGATGTATTGTTTGGAATTTGCTTGGAATACGAATTATAACAATAGAGAAGAAGATTGTGACTGCTTTTGTTATATGGATTTTGAACTGTGATCATTGGAAAGAAAAAGAAAAAGAAAAAGAAAGAATCTTCTTGAATTCAACATACTGCCTAAGAACTCATCATTGGAAAACTCTCAAAAATTATTGATGAAAAACTTTTTGAAATTGTTTGGCGCTCCTCTGATTTGTATTTATTGCCTTTCTTGAAACAATTGGAAATGGCGGCAGTTATTCCCCCTTTGATGAGGTATGAACAGGAAAGTAAGGTGTTGGCTTATGCCGACGACATAGCCCTAGTTACGCCCCACCCAGAACAGGCTATTAAGGCGATTGAAGATGAAGCTCAGAAATTTGTTGCACTGTCAGGATATGCCCTGAATAGGGATAAAACACAGATAATTATCAATGAATTTGTATCCTTTACTGATAACAGGGTAGTAAAAAGAAGCAGCATATTTGGGGGTTACGATAACGTCTGATTTGGATGAAGTGGTAAAAGAAAACCTAGGGCCATGTGCAGAAGAGACTAAAAAGGCACTAAAAAGGGTGGACAATTTACATCTAACACTGATCGGAAGAAGTAGCCTAATCAAAATGGTATTTTTTCCGAGGCTACTTTATTTTTTAAGAGCAATCCCCCTTGTTTTCTCAAATATTTGGTTCAAGAAATTTGAAAGTATATTTGCACAATTTGTCTGGGCATAGTCTAGACCAAAAAGATCGACCAAATACTTAACATTATCCAGGGAACAAGGATTGGCTCTTCCGAATCTCTAGCTATACTGGTGGGCAGCCTCACTGGTGCAATATACAACACTCCTGAGGGAAGACCGTGATAGTGAAAGGTCAAAATCCCCCCCACCCCCCGAACTGGTGATTGGCCCCGAAGCTAGGGGTGTTTATGGCGACAACTAGATTATTGCTATTACAAAAGGATATGATTTAAGACACAGTTCACAGCCTTTAAAGTATGGACCTCTGTACACTGCCTTTTAGGACTGGGGAGGCTGAATTATTATACCCCACTCTGGCAAAATAAGAATCTGCAGGAAATTTTTAACGACCAATATTTTAATATTTGGATAAAGTCGGGAATGATGTATCTAAGCTGCTTTTATACTCCTTGTGGCTTAACAGCATATGATTTAAGAGCTAAATTTGGTCTTACTTACAGAGAATTTTTTAAATACCTTCAGATTAAAGACTATTTGCAGAGGAAGGGTGGAGGTGTTGGAAGATTTGAGAGGTGTGAACTTATGGATAAAATGACACAAGATGCCCTACCCTGCATTGGGACTCTATATAAACTACTTAATGGATATATGAAAGATGATTTGGAAAAGAGCTCCGTGAAGTGGCAAGGAATTTTAGATATAACAGACACTGCTTTTCAAAAGGCCTTATCATATAGCTTAACGATCTTAATGCCGGCTAACCATCGAACACAGTATTTTAAAACTTGCTTTGAGCTATTTCACACTCCCTATCGGATTGTCAAATGGGGTGAGGGTAAAGGCGTGCACTGCCCGCGCTGTATAAAGCAGATTTAATGCATATGTTTGCTACATGCAAAGAGCTTAGGTCACTAATCAAAGAGATCAGCAAATTCTTTGGGAAGAAATTACAGGTTGATGGAACCACCCTGTTAATAATATTGGGTGTAACGAACTTGGAAGTAATAGCAATGACAGTGTTTAGAATCTATATTGCCTCAGCGTGGCTAGACTCCACCCCTCCCTCATTTCAACAATGGTTAGTTCGATTATTGGTGACCTACAACTTAGAGAAAGCTATATATATGTGAAAGGGACTTGGGGCTAGAGAGAAGGGAATGAGATTCTGGAAATGCTTTGCCAACTGGGTGGAACACCCGGAGGTTTAAATTGCATTTGCACTTCATGAATATTATGCTGCTTAACAAGTAGAGGGTGGCAACAATAGGAAGGTTCTAAATCTGCTGCTAAAAGAAAGGATATACTTGCACTTTGTGGTTGTTTTATGCTGTTATATAAATACTACGAGGAAAGTAAATTTAAGCATGCTTGTTAAGTAGGATGGCACCAATTGTCGTATTTCCAGCACTATGGCACTTTTAACCTGCTGCTAAAGGATGAAATGAAATAGGAGGGGACCCTTCTTAGCTAAATGTTTTAGATAGGTAATTAAAGTTTACAGTACTTTTACTCTGGGTGTTGTCTTTTATATGATTAATGAAATCTATGATATATATATATATCGCACTAACACACTTTGACATTATTGTTAAGAGAAGATTTGGGAAACTTCCCTGTTATGTAACAGAATCCTATAGACCCTATGAAACTTCTATAATGGATGAATATGTGTGGAAGGGTGGGGCGAGGGGGAGGGTAAGGGTGTAAATTAAAACGGGAGGGAAGGAGAAAATGTTCTGTGTTCTTTTTTTCCTGCCAATAAAAAAATATAAAAAGAGAAAAATGGGAAGAAATGCAGGAAAATGGGGGAATGTTCAGACTAAGACTCACCGTGGTGTTCTGAAAAATCTGTAACCGATGAAGCAGTTATTTAGGTTTGTTAGTGTATAAAGAGTTCCCAAAATCTGGCCAGGGAGTCATCAGTACGTAAATAAGTGTTTTGCTTGTTGACATAGGAGTGAACTCTGTGTTTTTTGAGTGAAATGAGTGTAATAAAAAGCAAGTTGCTGAGTCTGTGGCAGTTCGAGAAGAAAAAGATACATTTTATTCCACTCTGAACCATAAGATCCTAGCAGGTTTCAAAGGGGCAGGCAGCTGGCCAAGTTCTGGCGCCCACCTGTGACCAAACTGACTTAAGATGGCCAAAAAAGGATAACTTCTGTTTTTTCTGAGTTGATCTTAAGACAGCTGTCTTGCATGCAGGTTGCAATGGAAGAAAGGCAGGTTCTGAAATAGAGTGGTGTTGATACAAAGTTATCTGTAATTCAAACAGTCAGCCGCATATGAGAAGATATTGAGTCCAAAGGAGTGCACCAGCTTGGCTAGTGGGGTCATGCAGACATTAAATACGGCTGAGCCCACAGAAGAGCCTTTAGGCACTCCAAATTCGAGCTGCATGGTGGAAAATTTAAAGGGGGAGATTGTGACAGTCTTTTGGGGTCTGTAAGAAAAGAGCATAACCGTTTGAGAGCTGGTGCCCAGTTTAAAAATACGGTCAAGTAGGATGGCGTGGTGGACCGTAACAAAGGCTGCGGCGAGGACAAGCAGAATGAGTGGTGCTGAACCTCCTTGGTGTAGTAAAGCTCAAACAGTTTATGTGGCCAACTAAAGAGCTATGTCAGTGCTACGATACGTTTAGAAACCAGATTGGGAGTTGTCAACCAAGGAGTTGGATTCAAGGTGTTTAGAGAGTTGACAATTGAATGCTTTTTTAAGCAGTGGGATAACGTGTGCCTTTGTACACTGAGGAGGAACTATGGCTGAATGTGATGAGCCTGGGCCGCCACTCAACAGAGACCCACCTTTCATCTCACCTAAAATATAGGGAGGGAGGAAAGCTCTTTCAGATAGACTACTAGCCGCAGATTCTGCACCTTTCGAATATTCACCAGGTATGAGACTGAATGCGGGAACTTTTCAGCAGTACCTCTGTGTGCCGGTAGGTGCCGCCATGTGGCTCTGCACTGATGCTGTTCTTCTCCAGAAATGATGTGCTGAGTCAATATATGTGTCATTCCTGCGTATTAATGGCAGTTTGTTTCTTTCCACTCCACCAGATGTAAATCTGGAGCTCTCTCTCGTCACTTAGAGACTCCCTGTCAAAATTGTAAAACAGTATGCTAGGGAAATGTCACCTCCCAAAAAGACAGGTTTTAAACCTTGCAGGCACTGTTGTAAACGAATGTCTGTGACAGACCCTCCTCAGGTTTGTCTGTGGTGCCTGGGGTCGAGTCATGACTCTAAGTCTTGCAGCAATGACTGTCAAGGAACCTGAAGGCCACCCGAGACCGCGAGGGTTACGTCACCAAGCACAGGAAGGCTCTGCGATGGAACCACTCCAAGTCGAAAGTTCGATCTTAGTCCTGTTCCAGATCCAGAAGTCACTGGAGTCGTTCTAGGGGTAGTTCTTCATCTCAATCAAAGTCGTCAGATAAGACGAAGAAAAAACACCAGAAATCCAAGTGGGACTCTGCCCATTCCCACAGACTCTCACACTCCTGAGGCGGTGCCATACTTTTTGATCTTGCTCCCTAAGTCGGTCGATGTCTGAGCCTATCCCCCAACTTGTTACAGCACAACCAGAGTTTCTGGTGCTGCCCGCCATGCCAAAACAGATGGAAGAGTTCCACAAGGCCATGCTCCAATTCTTCGGCTCCTTGCCGACTCCATCTTGTGTGCCTTTGGGCCTTGTGGAGCCAAGAGGCCCTCCATCCGGAATACCACTAGCGAGTTTGCCATCGATGCTGGTTGGACCTTCTGAGCCCTCCACAGTTCTGACTCCACCCGATGCTCCCAGTTCTATGACGCCAGTGCCAACTCCATTGATGCTGGAAGATAAAGTACCTATTGTATTCTCTGACTCCGAATCGGCGCCGGGTTGACCTCGACCGAGGCCCATGCCAAGCCTTTGTCGAGGAGCTGCTTCCTCCACCTGAGCCTTCACACATACTCTGAATCCCCTGTTTGGCACAGAAACGTATAACGATTATGACGTGGGTGATGAGTCTTGCCAGCCATATCATGAGAAGAATTGGTATGACGAGTTACAAGAGGCTAGTAGCCTAGGCACCTCCCCTGAGTCAGGCCTCCTCTCATCCTTTGGTCCGGCCACTGAGGAGAGGGCACCTACGCAATGGTCCTTCGTAGAGCGACCAAAGTCCTTGACCTCCAGCTCCCCCATCTTGGAGGCCAAGACCAATGTTCTTGCGGAGGTCCTTCAGCTGGGAAAAACTTCCACTGAGCAGCTCTTTCCTTTTACAAGGCCCATACAGACACTTTGTTGGGGGCCTGGCTAAATCTGCTCTGGGCCCCCGTTCAGCTTCCAGATTGCACGATGCCACCACCCTGCCCCAGCCTACCCGGCATTTTTATCTCCGCACCCCTTCCCTGAAAGCTTGATAAGGAATGTGTCTGCTAGCAAAGCTAACCCCAAAAGATTCCCAACCACTCCTCCCAATAAGTAGTCAAAGTGGGTGGAGACATTCGGAAAAGGGAGCTTCTCGTCTATCAGCTTGGCACTACGATCTGTGAATGCCCTTTGGGATTGGGTGGCTTATGTCCTCCCAGGTCTTACTGAAGATCTTTTTACCTGTCCTCACCCAGTCTATACAGGATGATCATGACGTGACCAAGTTCACAATTCGTTATGGCTTGGACACCACCTAATCCACCGGAAGGGCCATTGGCACCACTGTTGCTTTTTGCCGGCATGCTTGGCTGCGGTCCACTGGTTTTTCAGGTGATGGCCACTCGTCCCTCATGGACATGCCGTTTTACAGGACCCGCCTGTTTGGGGGCAAGTCAGACTCCAACTAGAGCGGTTCAAGGACAGAAGACCACAGCACACTCCTTGGGCTTATCTGTCCCTCATCGCCAGCCTCATCAGCCCTACTGCTCCTTTTGCGGCTTCAACACTGGTCCCCCATACCGCCAGCCAATCCAACCTCCACAAGAAGTTTTGCGGTTAAGCTCCTGGTGCCCTCTGCCCCAGCGGTCAAGGTCAACCGTCCGCCCAGTCCACTACACCCCCACAGCCTCACCTGCTAAACTCCTTAAGGGTGCCCTTAGTGAAGCGCAACCACCTGGTGGGAGGCAGGATCGACAATATTTGCTGGGTTGGCAGGCCGTTACATCTGGGAGATCCTCTACCTTTCAATCTCTCACTGCTAAACATTCCATTATCCCACCAGCGTCTGATGAAGGACTATCTCTCTATTTTGTGGCAGGTAGTGCAAGCCCTTTTGACCAAAGTGGCTATCGAGAGGGTGCCCATGCCAGAAGTAGGACTTGGTTGTTATTTCCACTACTTTCAGCTACCCAAAAGGATGGAGGACTTTGTCCTATTTTAGACTTGCACCCTCTCAACACCTTCCTCTGAACGGAGAAATTCAAAATGCTTACTCTGGCCCAGGTCTGGTCTGCCCTTGACCCTGGAGAATGGATGGTGGTGTTGTCCCTGCAGGATGCCTATTTTCATATGCCCATCCTGCATGCCCATTGGGGTCAACCTGCAGTTCGCGGTGGGACAGGAGCATTTTCAAATCACTGTGCTGTCCTTTGGTCTCACCAGTGTCCCTTGGATGTTCACAAAAGTAATGGCTGTGGTAGCAGCACACCCTTGGAGGATAGGGGTCCCAGTCTTCCCCCACCTACCTCGACGGCTGGCTTTTGAAGGTTGGTTCGCCCCAGGCAGTCATGAACCACTTCCAGACTACCCGATCCTCCTGTCATCTTTGGGGTTCACTATCAATATGCCAAAGTCACACCTGCCTTCTTCTCAGGTGCTCCCCTTCCTCGGAGCCATTCTGGACGCTGTTTGGTTTTGTGCCTTTCCTCTTGGAAAGAGTCCAGGACATTCAGGCTATGGTCCCAATCTTTCACCCTCAGTCCTGGATTTCAATGATCTTGATTCTGAAGATGCTGGGAGTGATGGCCTCCTGCAGGTCGAGCCCGACCAGTAGCAAATACAGGCTTAGCAGTGGGACCTGAAGTCTCACTGGGCTCAACATCAAGGGGATCTCTTCGACCGCATTCAGATTTCGGCAAAGACTGCAAGAGATCTGCAGTGATGGTGATTGGAATGCTGTTGGGTCAGCAACAGACCCTTCTCCCTTCCCCACCCAGGGCTGACAGTGGTGACCGATGCAACTCTTCTGGGTTTGGGTGGCCATCGGGGAGAGGTGGAGATCAGAGACCTCTGGTCTCCGGCGAAGTACCAGCTCTATATCAACCTTCTGGAGCTGATAGCCATCCATCAAAGGGAGGTTGGTACAGGTGCTCACAGGCAACACTAGCGCCATGTAGTACTGCAACAAGCAGTACGGAGTGGGGGGAGGGGTCACGGACCCTGTGTCAGGACGCTCTGCGTCTCTGGAAATTGCTGGAACTCCAATGAATTTTCCTGGTGGTGAACCACCTGGCAGGATCATTGAGGCAGACAAGCTCATCCATCGGCTCCTAGCAGTTTACACCCTGTGGTGGCACAAGGTCTCTCTCCGAATGGGGAAAACCTTGGCTCAATCTGTTTGCCGCAGCCAAGAATGCTTAATGTCAGCAATTCTGCAAGTTGGAGTTTCCAAAGCTTGGAGATGCGTTTTGCCTCGAGTGGAACTCGCCTTTCCATAGATGCCGCTCCTGCCACGAGTTCTCAAGAAGATCAGGACTGACCGGGTCCTAGTGGCTCCAGATTGGTCACGAGGGTATGGTATCCAGAACTCCTCTGCTTGAGCATCTATCCTCCGATGAGGCTGCCCCTCCAGTAGACCTGCTGTCACACAATGGGGCAGGGTTCTGCACCTGGGCCTTCTCAATCTCCACCTTCATGTGTGGAGATTGAGCGGCGGCAGCAGAACACCTTCAACCTTCCTCCTGAGGTGGTTGATATCATCTTGACAGCCAGGCGTTCCTCAACAAAAACTGTAAACGCCTGTCATTGGGACAAATTTGTGGCTTGGTGCAGTGCTTAGCAAATAGACCACCTTCAGGCTAAGTTATATAAAGTTGGTTATTTGTTTTGCCCCTAGCCTGCCAAGGCTTTACTCTGGCCACAGTTAAAGGGTACTTTTCATTTCTTTCGGCTTCTTTGCGGTTGCCTGATCATCCCTCCCTGTTTATAGTCTCCAGCTGTTATGCGCTTTTTGAAAGGTTTACAACATGTTATTCCACTCTCTCCCTCTGTCCTGACACAGTGGGATCTTAACTAGCTTCTTACGCTTCTGATGTGCACGCGCTTTGAGCTGCTTCACAGCTGTTACTTGCGGCGTCTCACCCTCAAGACTGTTCCTCATCGCCATAACATCGGCGCAGCATGTGAGTGAGTATTCAAGCCTTCTATGTCAACCTGGCATACACCACCTTCTTATCAGACAAGCTGGTTTTGCAGACACGGGCTTCTTTCTTGCCTAACGTTGTGACACCAATCCATGTTGGTCAGAACATCACCTTGCTGACATTCTGTGCTCTGCCTAATCCCTCTAAGGAAGAGAGACTACATTACTTCGACCTCAATAGAACGCCGATTCTTTTCTTAGATCATACCAAAGAACACTGGGTAGGTGATCAGCTCTTTGTTGGGTTCTCTGGGGCCATAAAAGGCAAGGCTGTGCAGAAAAGAACCATCTCTCACTGGATCGTGCTTTGTATTAAGATGTGCTAAACACTGGCTAAAAAGCAGCCTCTGGAACAAACTACATGCTCATTCTACCAGGGCACAGCTGCTACCACTGCTTTGGCACACAGAGTCCCTGTCCTGGACATCTTTCAGGCGGCTACATGGGTGTCCCTCCATATGTTCACAAACCAGTATTGTCTGGACAGTCAAGTTTGCAGAGGGGGGCATTTTTGGAACCTTAGTCCTGCAGGACCTTCTGGTTTGAGTCCATCCACTGATTTACCTCTAAATAGGGATTGCTTTGGTTTCTATTCACAAGGTGAGGAATCTACGTCTAGAAGTCTCCATCAGAAGAACAAGTTGCTTACCTTTGGTAACGCTCTTTCTAGAAGAGACACTATATATAGCCACCGATTCCTCACCGACATTGCAACCCTCCCCATTCTGTGGTTGGACTCTATGCATTAATAAGAACCCAAGTCTTGGAATCTGCATAACAGTCACACCAATTTGCTTTTGGGGCTCTGCATCTGAACTAACCAGGACGTTAGTTAACGCTGTCTCCGCCTCCTGCTTCTTCATCCTGCGCATGATGCACAAGATCTTCAAATGGTTACCCCAGAGCTCAAGATGCACCATCACTAGTCCTCGTCTCCATTCGACTTGACTACGGCAACGCTCTGTACTCGGGGATCACAGCCCACCTCCTCCAAAGGCTACAGATCATACAGAATGCCAGGCCAGACTTGTCCTCAATTTACTGTGACAAATCCACATCACCTCTCACCTAAGAAGGCTCCTCTGGCTCCCAGTACAGAAGAGATGCCAGTTCAAGCTACTCATACATACAAGGCCCTACACAACTGTTGGCCCGCTTACATCAACCACCACCTGACTTTTCACCAGCCCACCAGACACCTCCACTCCACTTCCCTCTCGCTTGCCCCCACCCTATGCATCTGCCGAAGCGGGAACAGAGGACGCTCCTGCTCCTACCTCGCAGCAAAGACGTGGGACGACCCCCCCCTCCCCCCCTCCCCCCCCTCCCCCTATATCTCTGAACCTTCCCATCTCTATTGGAATTCCGAAAATCGCTGAAGGCCTGGCTCTTTGGCTGAACCACTGGACCCTGCCAATGCCTGGATACCCTCATGGGTGACAAGCCGAGCTCTATAAATCAACTGATTGATTGATTGAGGCACGAACACTCTTAAAAGCAACTGACGACAGCGCTTGGGACTGGCGCCTGTATAAGCTACACATGTCATTTCTGGAACAGGACGGTGTCAGTGGGGAGCTGCAGGGTACCACCTACGGGTGCACAATGGTTCTCCTGAAAAGTTTCCGGATCCAATCTGACGCCTGTGGAGTATTCAGAAGGTTAGGATGTGTGCAGCTAGAAGTCTTAATCAGAAGAACAAGTTACTTAACTTCAGTAACGGCCTTTCTGGTAGCGACACTATATAGCCACAGATTTCTCACTGACTTTATTCCTCCCCGTTCTGTGGTTGGACTCTATCTATTAATGAGATCCCAAGTCTAGGAATCTGCATACTGGCCACACCAATTTGCTTTTGGGGCTCAGCATCTGGAGGCATGGACGCTCTCGAAAGCAACTGACGACACCACGTGAGAGTGGCACCTATATAGACTCGGCATGTAATTTCCAGAGCGGAACGGTGTCAGTGGGGAGTCGCAGTCTGCCACCTGCCAATGCACTGAGGTACTCCTGAAAAGTTTCTGGATCCAGTTTGATGTCTGTGGAATATTCAGAAGGTGAGGAGTCTGCGTCTAGAAGTCTCTTATGAGAAGAACAATGTATTTACCTTCAGTAACACTGTTTCTAGTAGAGACACTATATAGCTGCAGATTCCTCACCGACTCTTTCATCCTTCCCGGTCTGTGGTTGGACTCCATCCATTAATGAGATCCCAAGTCTAGAAATGTGCCTACTGGTTACACTAATTTGCTTTTGGGGCTCTGCATCTGGAGGCGCGGGCATTCTCGAAAGCAACTGACTACAGCGTGGAGTGGGGCCTATTGTAGACTCCGCATGTCATTTCCGTAGCGGTGTCACTGGAGGACGCCACCTACTGGTGGGCAGAGGCACTCCTGAAAAGTTTCCAGAGCCATCTGACACCCTGGGAATATTCAAAAGTTGAGGAATATGCGGCTAGCTAGAGTCTCTACCAGAAAGAGTGTTACCGAAGGTAAGTAATATGTTCGTTGTGAAAAAATAACGTTTTTGTGAAGGTTACCAGATGACTCCATGTCACCAAAACATCAGGTCTCATTATATTTATTGGAAAAAAAAGATTATTCTTTCAGTTGGTGTCTTGGTTTACTTTATTTATAAGCTGGCAAGATGGCTCATTGAGTTAAGTACTCACCAATAAGGGCCTCATTATCCTCTAGGTTACTCGCCACGCTCAAACTTATGGGTTTCTCGGAACACGGGCCCCAATGCAGTGATCTACCGGTGACGTTTTGTAATCCAGGCAAGAATGATTCAGCCTTCCATCCATGAGATGGTTGATAAACTGATAATCATTAAATTAGGTAATATGAGCACTGGTCGTTTGCAGCACTTAGAAATTGCAATATGAAGCACTAAGTTTACAAAATAAAATGAAGTTATTAATTTGGCCAACACACCTGTAAAACCCAAAAAAATGTGAAGAAAAAACCCGGGAAAGGAAAAGATGCGCCTCTGTAAGACAGAGCCACCCGGAAGCCGTATTAGACCTGCATCCAGGTATGATTTTTGAAAATGACACAAGGGGCCTATTTTCACATATTAGGTGCTTGTTGCTGATGATGGTAGTAGTGTAAGTGGTAATTGTAGAAGTAGTAATAGTAGTTCTGTCATCTTCAAAAGTAACCAGGAGCACCATTACTCTGCAGTGGCAAATGAACTACTACGACCCCCTTTCCCCCCCCCCCCAATCGTAAGCCTGGCAAAACAACAAATTAGTAGCAAATGCATGTTTGCTTTGTTTTGGTTTAATGATGGTCATGCCACTGGTGAAAATTGTCTCCTACATTGTGCATGAGTGGAAGTAATCTGGTTTTTAATGGTCTCCTACAGAGATTGTTAGCTTTTTGTTTGCTATGGTTTTCATTATAGACTTAAGGTGGGCTCGTATCCGCCCTTTGCTCACGATTCAGTGGCTATCTTGTCTATCTCAGTTTCCTACTCCTAATTTCATTGCTTTCCTCCCATTTCTGGTTTGTCCTGCCCAAGTAGAATTTCGATCTCACTGTGTTTTGAATGGATTACATGTATCCTTCCACTGCTGTTATAACCTCTCATTGCAGTGCCTGAGGAATTAGTTGGTCTCCCTCTGTCTCTCCCTGCTCCTCCCCATCCTTTGAGTCCCCAGCTCTCCTTAAAATGTACTAGTCTCCCACAGTTCCTGCTTTTCACCCATTTGTCACACTATCCTTGCTGCCTTCCACTGTATGCGTGGACGGGCATCATTAAATGAATTTTATTTCATGAGAACATGGCTTTCCCTGTGTGTACATGCCAGAACTTGCATGCTGGCCATCTTTGAAATGTTTTGCTTAAAACAAAAGAAAACATTTCAAGATGGCCACAGTGTGTGGGCACACCTATGTGGCAGCCATCTTGGACTGATTTATGCTGTGTATAGTATTTGTGGACAAAATGCTTCAACCATAAATGAATGCTAATGCAGCATTCAGTAGCCTCCCTATGCCCTTTTCATTGGGTCCTCACTGAGGTGGGAATAAGTTGTAACATTGGGGAGAGATCTATGACCTTCATGTCTGTCTGCGATGCCCCTACTGGGACAGGTAGACCCTCTTTCCAGAGTGTGGGAGGATTCCTAAGAGTATGTCCTGCTTCATATGACCAGTGTGCTGTTTGTGAGACAACCAGTGTTCACCAGCGCAGAACCCAGTGAAAGATAACTTGCTGCTCCAGACTCTCAGCTGGAGTGTTCCTTTTCTGACCTTTTTTTTGTGTTCACCCCTCAGGTAAATCCCATCTCGCCATAGTACAGAAAGTGAACAGCGAGGGTGAGGGTGACCCCTTCTATGAGGTCGTCGGACTGGTGACGCTGGAGGATGTCATTGAGGAAATCATCAAGTCTGAGATCCTGGACGAGTCCGATTTGTACAGTAAGTTTGACTCCTTTTCCTTTTGCTGCTCCATATTCCCATCCTGGTGAGCTTCAGTTGTGGAAAATGAGCTATCGCACCTGAAAACAATATTTTGGAAAGGAAAATCCCTGGACTGGAGCATGGGTCCCTTGGTGACACAGTCATTGCCCATTTTCCAGTTGAAAGGGAGTTTCCTGTGTTCCTCACACACAGTCTCCTTTGGCGCAGTGACCCCTGTGTCTCCTGTCTGCTCCAGCAGTCAGTGACCCCCGTGTCTCCTGTCTGCTCTAGCAGTGACCCCCGTGTCTCCTGTCTGCTCTAGCAGTGACCCCCGTGTCTCCTGTCTGCTCCAGCAGTGACCCCCGTGTCTCCTGTCTGCTCCAGCAGTCCGTGACCCCCGTGTCTCCTGTCTGCTCCAGCAGTGACCCCCGGTGCCTCCTGTCTGCTCCAGCAGTGACCCCGGTGCCTCCTGTCTGCTCCAGCAGTGACCCCGGTGCCTCCTGTCTGCTCCAGCAGTGACCCCGGTGTCTCCTGTCTGCTCCAGCAGTGACCCCTGTGCCTCTTGTCTGCTCCAGCAGTGACCCCCGTGCCTCCTGTCTGCTCCAGCAGTCAGTGACCCCTGTCCCTCCTGTCTGCTCCAGCAGTCCGTGACCCCCGTGTCTCCTGTCTGCTCCAGCAGTGACCCCGGTGTCTCCTGTCTGCTCCAGCAGTGACCCCGGTGCCTTCTGTCTGCTCCAGCAGTGACCCCGGTGCCTTCTGTCTGCTCCAGCAGTGACCCCGGTGTCTCCTGTCTGCTCCAGCAGTGACCCCGGTTTCTCCTGTCTGCTCCAGCAGTGACCCCGATGTCTCCTGTCTGCTCCAGCAGTGACCCCGGTGTCTCCTGTCTGCTCCAGCAGTGACCCTGGTGTCTCCTGTCTGCTCCAGCAGTGACCCTGGTGTCTCCCGTCTGCTCCAGCAGTGACCCTGGTGTCTCCCGTCTGCTCCAGCAGTGACCCTGGTGTCTCCTGTCTGCTCCAGCAGTGACCCCGGTGTCTCCTGTCTGCTCCAGCAGTCAGTGACCCCCGTGCCTCCTGTCTGCTCCAGCAGTCAGTGACCCCGGTGTCTCCTGTCTGCTCCAGCACAGTGACTCGCGGTATCGAACGCATGGTTATGTCAGTTAACCCTATCACCCAGCCCTCTTTCATGCGTTGCTCCCTGTGTAACTGTGTCCTCTCATTTACAAACAGTGTCACGGATTGAATCCCACTTTCCTTCATGAGAGGCTTGTCGTGGCATCAGCTGTATGGGGGAGCCTCTTTCAGAATTCGAGCTCTCCCCTTTGCCCCACCCCCTTCCCGGTTTAGAAGGCTATAAGTGCATTCTCCTGCATGGGACACTCCCTTTGCGCCCATTTTGAATTGGTGCCTCTCTGTAGCCCCTGCTTTGAGAGAGTGGTCTCTGTGGTCCACCTGTATGAAGCGCCGCACCCTTTGTCCTTCCTGCCAGGGGCATGTCTGTGCCCCACCCTTTAAAGATCTCTACGTGACCACCTGGAAGAATGGCTTTCTTAGCCTCTCCTGGGGGCTTGTTCTGCCTCTTCCCCCTAGAAGGAGTGCTTCCTGTGTCCTTCTAGTCACAGGATGGTCCCTGTGCAAGAGCCTCCCCATGTCCTTTCCTTTTTGGGGGTTCTCCCTGCAGCTTCCCTTCTTGGATGTGGCATTGTGTTGACATTTATTGGCATAGAATCTATATTTGCAGACTATGGAATTTTACACTTGTTCACAAGCACTGGCACAAGCATTGACAGTAGTTTTAACATTACAGAGAAATATGCCCAAGCTGCGAGAAGATGCTTTTATAAAAGTGAATTTTGTGTTTCTGGAAGGGAAGCTGACTCGGCCTGAGCCAAGTTTGATAAAATAGCTGAACACTTTTGAACAAGCTACCCGGAGGCATTGGCACATTTCTTGTGTGCTCTAGAGGCCACAGACACCGCCTTGCCAAAACTGGTGGTTTTTTTGCAGGAACGTGTTTTTCCACGTCCCGTCCGAGTGTATGACAATGAAAATTTGCCTAGCTGTAGTGCTGGTAAGTTTCAATTCTATTAAGGACACGGAGGCGAGGATTATGCCTTCTTCCTTCACTTTATTTTTCACAGCAGCACATTTTTAAAACACGATAACAACTACATTTCCCATGAACAATAGGGAAAGCAAAAGTCTTAACAGGAGTCCTTCCTCGCTGTCCGCACACCATCCAGTCAGCATAGTCCCTTCACGCTGTTTCCTCTTTCTTCGCGCGAACCAATTCCGTCAGATTTCACGCTTCTTGTTTGGAACCATCATTTCCTGTAAAATAGGTAGTGTCAGAAGACTGGGCTGGAACTAATTGCAGTATACACAAGCCAACGCAACACATGAGCAACGTCATCAACTCATTACCACAGTATTAAAGACCCATGAATGGCTTACTTACATGAGAACGGGGAGGCTCCACATCTTCAGAGGTCATTGGGCGGGATAATCCTCGCCTCCGTGTCCTTAATAGAATTGAAACTTACCAGTACTACAGCTAGGCAAATTTTCATTCTATGTCAGGACCGGAGGCTCAGATTATGCCAGTTCAAAGCTTGTCGACTACTAGCCTTGCCACCTCCAGTACTGGTTTGAAATAAAACCTCTTAAAGGTGGAATCAGAGGACCAATCGGCTGCGCGCATCAGATCTTCCAAACGCGCACCTAGGGAAAAAGCCTTCGAGGCCATCGCTCCTCTCGCCGAGTGAGCACCAAATTGCTTAGTATCAATCCCCGCCTCCTGCATAACCCAACGCACCCATCTTGCGATGATCGGGTACGAGACTACTCTGTACAGTTTCCGTAGTGCAATGAGCAGCTGCCTCTCACCCGAAGGGCGAGTTTCCTCAGTCAATTCTTCATAAGCACGGAGGCACTGCACCACACACAGCTTCGGGGAGTCCGGAAACTCTGGGTACGAAATGACCCTGGTATTACTCTTGGTCCGTCTACTTACTGTGAACGACACCCCTTCCGGGGAAAACACTCTGGCTGATATGTCCAGAGCTCTTACGTCTGAGACGCACCTGCACGAGACCAGGCATAACAGCATTGCCAATTTGGCCTTTACTTCCTTACGAGACAGAAACCTATTCGGTTGCCAAGAAAGAAAAAGGTTTAGCACCCGGTTCACATCCCAAAGGGCGGAATACCGAGGTTCCGGAGGGAGAGAGAGGCAAATCCCTCTGAGAAGCTGACAAACCAAAGGGTGTTCACCCACCGGAGAGCCTTGCACCATAATGTGACCGGCTGAAATCGCGGAGCGGAAGGTATTTATTGACCTATAAGCCAGACCATCCTCCGCCAGACTTGCCAGGAAGTTAAGGATGTGGACTACATCTGCCCCCACGGGATTGCCACTCCGTCGCACACACCAACGACGCCATCTGTGCCAGGCTGACCGATATCTCTTGGTCGTGCTGTCCGCCCATGCCTTAGTGAGTAAGTCCTCAGCCTTTCCCGAAAGGCCTGGGAGCGACCAGCGACGCCGGAGATCCGCCAGGCCATCATCCTCCACGTTCCTTCCACTACCAGCCGATGGGGAACAAGATCTGGATTGAGGAGAATGTGAGGAAAGTGGGGGAGTCGGATTGGAGAATCCCAAGAAAGTTCCAGAAGAACTGAAAACCAGACTTGAGACCTCCACCAGGGTGTGATCAACACCACCTCTGCCTGCTGGAGGCGAAACAACGCGGACACTCGTGTGATCATGGAGAACAGAGGGAAGGCATAGCCGTGCTCCCGCTGCCAGTCCTGGAGAAATGCGTCCGTCGCTTCCGCCTGAGGATCCGGCCGCCAACTGAAATATCTCGGTAACTGATCTAGCCTCGATGCAAAGAGGTCTACTGAGAAGGGGCCCCATTTCTCCGACAACTGGGAGAAAACCTGAGGGTCCAGCTTCCACACGCTGGCATCCAGGAGGTGACGAGAGTGCCAGTCGGCCACCTCATTCTCCCGTCCCGGAAGGTATTCCGCCGTCACCGAAATCCAGTTGTCGAGGCAGAAGTGCCAAAAATCCCTGGCTAAGTTCGCTAACATCCTGGACCTGGTGCCACCTAGGTGGTTGATGTACCGGACCGCAGAGATGTTGTCCATCCTGAGAAGGACGCAGGATTGAACCCTGTCCTTTGTCCAGCATTGCACCGCAAACTACCCTGCCAGCAGCTCCAGGCAGTTGATGTGCAATGACTGTTCGTGAGTGGACCAGGCTCCACCCGTAGAGAACTCTCCGCACCTGGCTCCCCAGCCAGAGCGGCTGGCGTCGGACTCGATGACGATATCCGGAGTGGAACCGAATATCGCTCGGCCATTCCACGCCTGCATGTGGGTGAGCCACCATTCCATCTCGTCCCTCACCTCGTCCGTCAGAGGTATCGAGTGGGAGTATGTCAAACCCTTCCTTAGGTGATGCGCCTTCAGGCGCTGCATGGCTCGGTAGTGCAGAGGCCCGGGGAAAATGGCCTGTATTGAGGAGGAGAGGAGGCCTACGAGACGCGCCAGCTGACGCAGGGAAATTTGCGTCTTCGCCAAGGTCTGGCGCAGTTCGTGCCTGATCTTCGCCATCTTCCTGGCGGGAAGACTCAGAGTGGCAGATACGGAGTCTATAATGAAGCCTAAAAAGGTTGCACACTGGACGGGGACCAACAGAGACTTCTGCTCGTTTATGACAAACCCCAGGCCCTGGAGGAGGTCGACCGCAGTCTTCAACTGGCTGGACAGCCTCCTGGGGCACTGATCCAGAAAGAGCATGTCGTCCAAGTAGACGATCATTCGAATACCCTGCGCGCGCAGGAACTCCACCGCCGGTCTGAGGACCTTTGTGAAGCACCACGGAGCGGAGGATAGTCTGAAAGGGAGTGTGGTGAATTCGAAGACCTGCCCCTCCCACCTGAATTGCAGAAACCGGCCCACCTGAATTGCAGAAACCGCCGATGAGGGGGAAAGATAGGGACCTTCAGGTCGAGCCGGACCATCCAGTCGAGTGGTGTCCGCACGTCCCTGAGGAGGTGGATACCCTCCATCTTGAAGTGGCGGTAAACCACCCACTGGTTGAAACTTTTCAAGTTGATGACCGGCCGCCATCGACCTTGTCGACTAAGAAAAGGTTGCTGAGGAAGCCCCCGGGGTGCTCCGCCACGCGGCAAACTGTCCCTTTTTTGAGGAGGGCGGAGACCTCTTCGCGCACCAGCTCGATATCTCGTTGAGAGAAGGAAATGGGACGGGTACGGGTTAGCTGACGTGGACGGCCATGAAACTCCAGCTGGAAGCCCTGGACCGTCTACAGCACCCAAGCATCGCTTGTGAGGGAAGCCCAAGCCGGGAAAAATAGCGCCAAGCGCCCTCTCACCTGCAAGCTCGCCGAGGGTATTACACTCACCTTTTCCAGCACCATGATGCTGGCCTCGTTGGCCTCCACGGCCATGGAACTTCTGTCCTCTGTTGGGATAGAAATTGTTGAAGCAGGCGCTGTCTTGATATTGCCCACGCCCGGAGCCTTGCCCTCTGTCAGGGGTGGAGAAGCGGCCGGTTGTGCGGCCCCTGCCACGACTGGCCCCTTGGAAAACCCAGGGGGTAAAGACCTTCCTGATGTTCGACTGGGCCCTGTCAAGTGAGGTGAAAGTTGCCACAAGCTTCCCCAGCTCTTTGACGAACGGGTCGCCAGATAAGCCCCCCTGGGCCACGGCACCCGCCTCCGAAAAGGCCAGGTCCCCTAACTTGAGGTCCACCTTAATCAGGAGAGATCGCCTTCTCTCTGTGGAGAGCGCGCAATTCGCGTTTCCAATGAACACGATTGCGCGCTGCGCCCAGTTCGAGAGAACTCCCGGGGAGATAAGGGCACCGGAAAACTTGGCCTCCTCGGCCATGTCAAGAATTTTGGTGACAGGCCCCACTGCATCCAGCAGTTTGTCCTGGCATGTGCGCCAGACACGATCGATACCCTTTTTAGGGCCCCGTACAAACTTCGCCAGGAAGGTTGCCATCTTAGGATCTATCTCAGGTGTCAGGGCAACCTCCCCTCCAAACTGGGGCGGGAGCAGTCCGCCGGAGGCGGCTGCGAGCGTCCTTATCCATTGGCTTGCGCGGACGGCTCTCCACATACTGGGCTACCTTATCCCCAGGGACCCAATCCGTAATCTAGGGTGGACAATGTCGTCCGGGTCCAGCATGTCAGAGGCCCCTGCAGGGGCAGAAGTGGTGGCTGGGAGCCAGGACCTGGAGGAACCCGCCTCCTCATCCGTGTCGCCGGGGGAATCCCCATTGTCAAAGGGGTCCGGGGACACAGTGCACGGAGGTGTTGGGGTGCAGTCCGCGGGGGGCGCAGGGTCAGGTTGTGGGGGCACCTGCGCCAAGAAAGCCTGCTTTAGGCGCGCAAACGCATCAACATCAACCCCTTGGGTGCATGGTTTCTTGGCCGGGGGAGAAGTAGGCTGAGGCACTGGGGGTGACTTAGGGGTAACTGGCACGGGAGCAGCCCACTTAGCTATCTGCGCTGACAGGCGCTGCTCTAAAGGCTCCATGGCTTGGTTGACAGCCCTATAAACGGAGTCATCCACTGCCTGGTAAAAGTCATCATCCCAGGGGAGGTAGGCTAGGGGATCCTCCTCCTGGTACTGATCCTGCTCCGCCTGCATGATGAGGTAGGTACGGCTCTGCGGGGACACACCGGAGCGCCAAGCAGCTTTGTGCAGAAGCACTATTAAAGTGCCTTGAAAGGCAGAAGTATAGTAGCTGGGAGGGAGCCCAGACAGATGTGTGTGGCCGAGGGCACACAGTTAACGGGCAGAGCCCCTGGGACACACCAGCCCTCCTGATCACAGGGCGACCACCTGGGACCGTGTCCCACTGGCACCACATTACTCGGTGCAAAATTACGACCCCGAAGGGTGTTCAATCAAACAATATACAGAATATACAGACCCACAGCAGGGGCGTTCACCAACAAAGGGGGCAGTACAGACCCTAAAAGGGCGTCACACCGGGTGGCAGGAGGCAAGCAGACTCTCACAGGGGCAGCGCTCGTCAGGACTCTACTGTCAGTGCCTGACTCGTGCTGCCCATAGAGAGTGCACTACAGCCCCTGGCGGTGGGAGGACCACACCGCACCTTCAGGGAAATACCAGTCGCATCAGGCACGCACAGAGCGTCCCGCGACTCACAGGGAATCTGCAAATGTAAAGATTACCAAGCGTTCAGGAAAACGCCACCAAAACCAACAATTCACCCCCCCCAAACCAGGAGAAGAATAGAAAATCGACGTATCTTGCTGCTGAGCAGCGAAGAAAGAGGAAGAGGAAACAGCGTGAAGGGACTATGCTGACTGGATGGTGTGCGGACAGCGAGGAAGGATTCCTGTTAAGACTTTTGCTTTCCCTATTGTTCATGGGAAATGTAGTTATCGTGTTTTAAAAATGTGCTGCTGTGAAAAATAAAGCGAAGGAAGAAGGCATAATCTGAGCCTCCGGTCCTGACATAGAATCTATACATAATCCCCCTTTAGCTCGGGACTGGAGGTCCTGTGACTCTGTTGTGAGGAAGAAGTGGAGGGTCCTCTCTGATTAGCCAGACCCCTTTACTATGTCTGTGGCTATTCATTCACATGTTATTCAGTTACCTCCTCCAGTCCCTCGCCCCCACCCAACCAGTTCCCACACCGTTGTAGTAGGGGCTCAGTGGAGAAATGTCGACCTTCTTGTAGGTTACAGCAGAATTGGTCCAAGCGGAAAGAGAAGGCTTATAAAATCTACAACACCCAAAATATACACATTTTCCTAAACAATTTTTGAAAATCAATTTCACAGATTTATATCCTATTCATCAAGACGAGGTCAATTTGTACATCATAATGGTAATAGGTGCTCCAAGGATAAGTGATGAAAAGCAAGTGCACAAGGAAGTGCTTGTGTGAGGTAAGTGATGAGGGTAAAAAATATCACAATATTTACATTTAGTAGTGGAAAGAACCTGTCTGATAATCCATTTTACATATATGATAAAGAGAACCACAATAAAGAGATACAGTAAATGAATTGCTGTTATCTACGTGTGGATGAAATTGTAGTACAGGTTGATGTAAGGGAAAGTCGACATTTCAACCCCAATGAAGACTGGAGGGACAAGGATTCCTTAAAACGGGGTCTTCATCAGGACTAAGAGAGCCACCTATGGGTTGTTTTAAAGGAAATGGCATGAATTTATATATGGTTGACTGTTAGAAGCAATTATATCTTATACGTTAAATGTGTGGCACGTCGGCTCAACTTAGGAGGTAGTGAATCTCCTATGGCCTCTGAAGCCCCCTCTGTAGAAGTACCGACCCTGTGCATCTTGTTTGTAATGTTCTTCCTGTAAATAAGTATATGTGGTCTTTTTGTCATAAAACTTTGTCTTTTGCCAATTTATCCAATTTACGTGCCTATGTATTAGTGTCGAAATCACGTAATAGTTTTTTCTAACCGTTCTCTTGCTTTTCTACATTTATCCTTGGAGCACCTATTACCATTATGTTTTTTTTTTTCTTTTTTTTTTTTTGTGTCCTCATTTGCCTTCAACCACAATGAACACCCAGTCTGTTCATGCCCCTACTCAACGACCTGGAATGACCAAGGAAGGCACTCTGTTATGCTCTCTCAATGCCTTCAGCCTGTAAGGGGAATATACCAGACCTAGATGTTACTCCCCTTCAACAAGGGGCAGGGTTTTACTCCGACTAAGTCCCTTAAGGACTTGTTGGACCCTTTTTTTGTAGCTCGGGGAGGCCCTCATGGTCCAAGGAGCATCAGAAAAGGCATAATCATAGGACTCGCAAAAAAAAAAAAAAAGCGATTACTTCCATTGTATTAATAAGTCCCAATATCCGATCTTTTTCCTGCTGCATGCTCTGGACAGATCCATTTGAGATACTTCATATAGTGCGGTCAGCCAATCCGAATGCTTGGGAGGATTTGAATCTACACAATGCTTACAGATTTGCCTCCCAGCCAGTAGTAGCGAGTAAAATAAAAAAGATCTAGCTGGGCCTATAATGTTACTATTAAGACCAAAAATTATCAAAGTCCAGTCAATTTGGATTTGTACTCTCAAGATACTTGTCAACGTTGACCGTATTTCTTCCCAGAATAGAGCGATGGAGGGGCAGTCTTTGAACATATCTATGTCCGAGGCTTCAACCATTCCACACTTCTTACACATGGCTTGGGGCCCAGTTAGGAATTTGGATAGTCTAAGGGGAGACAAATAAGCTCTATGCACAGTGAATAGATGGTTCCTCTTTAGCCAGGCAGGTTTGATTAGATTGAAAAGAGTTTTGAATGAGTCCTGCCATAGAAGATCACATTGTACATCTGGAAGCTGTTCTCTCCATAACTCATTGGCAAGCTTAAATTTCCCATCCACTTCTATAGCCCAATACCAGTGCGAAACCTCCTTCTTCCCCACTGGCCTCTCGACTAATTGTTGCTCAAGACTCTTGCCCCCACCTATTGTTTTTTTTTGTCTTAACTTGGCTTGTACCCAGCTTTGTAGCTGGATGCACTTAAATCTTGAGAGACCACTACCCACTCTCTTCCTTAGATCTTCCCAAGAGATGAGTACTCCCTCACTGACAAGGTCCCCCCAAACTTTTAACCCAGCTTCTTTGAGTGGAGCCGCCAGCCTATCTTGGATACATTCCGGTGAACCGGGTGAGTCCCACAGTGGCGCTAGGTTAGAGAAGTAATGTAGGCCCATCACATTTTTTAAGCTTGCCCATATTCTGGCAAATGCCTGGAGGACCTTGAGTTTGACCTTCTTGAAATATTTTTGGTCTCCAAATTTAAACATGAAGCCCTCATCTGGTAGACCCACCCCTCTTAACATGGCCAAGAACATATCTCCTCCCCCAGTGCTAACAGGCATTTTTAATAGCATCCGAGAGCTGAAACGCCCATGCATAGTATTGTAAATCAGGTAGCACGAAGCGTCCTTTCTCTCTCCTGCGCCTTAGTTTTTTCCAGGCTATTCTTGTTGTTTTATATGCCCAGATGAAGGAATTTATTTCCTGCTGAAATTTGCCGATGGTATGTTTATCAAAATGTAGAGGGATTGTATTAAAAAGAAATGTTATTTTGGGTAATATCGTCATTTTCACCAGATTTACCTTTCCCAAGATGGATAGAGGGAGATGGCCCCATGACTTCATCTGTTTTTGACATTCCCTTAGAACTCGCATTAAGTTAGATTCTGCTATCTTATCTATATCCTGTACAATTCTTACCCCCAGATAACGCATGCTGGGACTAGCCTGATATTGGGTTTCCGAAATATTCCAGGTCAGGATCTCGGTCTTCTCAGCGTTTATCTCGTATCCCGAGACCTGCCCGAATTCCTCTGCCAGTTTAATTACTGCCGGGAAGGTGGTATTCAAATCTGCTGAGACTATCAGAATATCATCTGCGTACAGAGCCACCCTCCTTTCCCAATTCCCATGCCTAAAAGACTTGATGCTAAGATCTTCTCTAAGTCTTTGTGCAAAAGGCTCTATAAAGATGTCAAAAAGTAGGGGTGAGAGGGGGCAGCCCTGTCGAGTTCCCCTGGTGATGTTAATGGCTTTAGTCAGGCTTCCATTAACCAATATCCTGACCGTCGGGGCTTGATATAGTAGTTGAATAGTGCGACGAAACTTCTACCCCAAATTAAATTTTACCATGACTTCCGACAGGTAGGCCCAATTTACTCTGTCGAAAGCCTTGGTGGCATCCAGGGTTAAGGCTGCTAAAGGAAGTGTATGGGTAGAAGCGATGTCAATTGCTCCGACCAAATCATAAGTAAGATCTGCTAACTGCCTCCCTTTCACAAATCCTTTCTGATCTAATTGCAGGATGTCATTTGCCACCACCCCCAGCCTACTTGCCAAGATGGAGGCAAAGATTTTATAATCCGTGTTTAAAAGCGATCTGGGTCGGTATGACCCACGTTTAGCTGGATTTTTGCCGGGTTTCAAGATCAACACTACGGTAGCGTCATTCCAGGTTCTAGGAGGGCTACTTCCCTCCGCTAGAATCTTATTAAACAGTTGGGTTAATGTTGGAATTATGCCTTCCCCCAATGATCTGTATAATTCCGCTGGTAGCCCATCGGGTCCGGCAGCTTTACTCCTTTTACATCCTGCCATAGCTTTCCTTACTTCCTCCTGTGTAATAGCCTGTTCCAAATCTCTCTGTTGCATGGGGGTAATAGGTGTTAATGAGATCCCATCCAACCAATCCCTTACTTTAAGCTTATCTTCTACACAGGTCTCCTTATATATCTCTTGAAAGTATTCCAAGAAAGCCTCTCCGATCTCTGCATCTTTGGAAAGGGGACCTGCACCGTTTTCCACGGTGATTTCTTTGATATGGTTTCGGAGCTGATCCGCTTTGATTTTCCATGCTAATAGCTTCCCTGCTCCTTCCCCATACTCAAAGTGGGCGATCTTACTTGCTTCCCATTTGCTCATTAGCCTCTTTTGGAGAATGCCCTCCAGTTCTTCTTTTAATTTTTTTAATTTATCCAGGTCTTCTTTCAGGCCTATACCGGTCTGGCTATTCAATTTTGACTCTACTTTCCTCATCTCTGCCTCCAAGGCTGAGATGGTTTCCCTGTGCTTTTTACTCCTATAACTCGATCTACTAGTTATAACACCCCTTAAAAAAGCTTTAAGGGTATCCCAAACCATTGTAATATCAGCTGTGCCAAAATTCTCTTTTAAGAATAGATTCGTTTCTTTAGATATGAAGGCAATCTCTTCCTCCTCAAGCAATAATGATCGATCAAAGGACCAGGTTCTAATTTGCTGAGGCTGTTTACACTCAAGGGCCAGCAATATGCCAGAATGATCTGACAAATGTGATGGTAGGTATGTTATATTTTTAACACTGCCCCTTAGGCTATAACTGAACAGAATATAGTCTATTCTTGACTTGTGTTTGTACTTAAAATTTCTGTAAGATGCCCCCAATTGTTGGCCTGACCTTCCCTCCAGATATCGCAAAGACCCAATTGAGACATCATTGTTAAAAGAAGAGCCCTTGATCTAGAGGGGACTGCCGCTCTGCTGTTTGGGGATTTATCTAATTTCGGGTCAAGAACAATATTAAAGTCCCCTGCCCATATTACTGGCTCTGGGAAGTCTAGAAGATGCGAAAAGATAGATTTTAAGACGGCAGGATCGTCCTGGTACGGGCCGTAGTACCCAACTAAAGTATCAGGAGTACCTGTTAATATGATCTTCAATATTAACCACCTGCCACCAGGGTCTTCCCTATATTGTAGAATCTGGGCTTTAGATTGCTTCTTAAAAAGAATCAGCACCCCTCTAATGTTAGCCGTCTGGTCTGTGCAAATGTACGAATCCACCCATTTCTGATTTTTCAATATTTCTTTTATCTCTGCCTTAAGAAGGTGTGACTCCTGGATGACAAAGACCTGCGCCGAGGAATCTCTCATATAGTGTAGGATTCTGGCTCTTCTTGTCCTCACACGCAGGCCATTGACATTCCAGGAAAGTATCTGTGTTATTGTCATACTATTTAATTTGGCCCATCCCTCCCACGCCACACCCAGAAAAAAAAAGTAGCAGCCACCTCCTTTGATGCTTTCTAAATCTAAACAGACTGAGTTTAAGAGAGATAACAAATCTAAGGCGAATGAGGATTTTATAAAATGTTTCCCCCAGTGCTCCCTTTTCCCCCCTCCCGACCTTCCCACCCCCCTTGGAGAACCCTCCCTCCATTATTCTGGACCGGTGTTGTCCAGATATTGCGTCCAAGAACCCCCCCATCCCTGTTGTGATTTTGTGTTACCCTACCAAACAAGAAGACTAATCATCCAATTTAATATTTGTCCAAAAAAAAAAAAGAGAGAAAGGAAAAACCTAATAGTTTTGTTTTTTTGCCCCTTTCTTTACCCTTTTTTTTTTCCCCTTGCACAGCATAAACAGTGCCCTAGTGAAATTCCTATCCCTACCTCCCTACTGCTTCTTTACTTTATGTGTACAGGGACTGATAAATCCGACCATTCACAACTTCGATATGGTCTGGTCAATGATATTCAAAGGCACCATATAATACCCTGTTCTACTTTACACATTATACCTAAATTAAGGCAAAAACAGAGCCGCTTCGGCTCCCCTACGGAATCTATGGGGCTTCCTTATTAATAGTCTCCAACAATTCATCTGCCTCTCGAATTGATCGAATGTTGTACATTTTGTTTTTGTACATGATTTTTAAAAAAGCCGGAAATTTAAGCTGTACTACTGCCCCGGCTTTCCTGAAATTGTCCATCCTTCTGCCCAGTTCCCACTGTCTTTCCAGGGTAACTCTAGAAAGGGCTGAGCGAATTTCAAAAGAGAAGTCCCCACTCCTTAGTGTTTTTGCCTTTAAGGCCATATTCAATATCTTTTCATTTACCGAGTACGTGAGGAAATTGATGAGAATCTTTCTTGGTTTCTCCCTATTTGGGTTCAGATGAAACGGATCCCTATGAATTCTTTGTATTTCTTTCTCCAAGAATTCTGTTGTCTCTTCTAGTGGTAGAACTTCTTTAAGCAGGTGAACCATAAATGTTTTAAGATCAGATCCTTCTTTCCCCTCTGGCACGTTCATAACGCGCAAGTTATTTCTTCGGGAGTTGTTTTCAAAAATCTCCATTCTAGCCTGTAGAGCAGTTTCTCCTCTTTGAAGGTCCTGGATCTTTAACTCCGCTGTTGCTAAATTAGCTTTGTTTTCCACTGAACTTTCCAGCGACTCGGTTCTAGAGTTTAGAAGGTCTACCTTCTTCTCTAGATTTTCGCATGAATTCCTTATCTCAGCTTGGTTAGTGGCAGATACTGCAAAGCCCTTCTTAATATCCTCCTTTAACGAGGCAAACAAAGCTTCCATTGAAGCTATGGGGAGCCCAGTCTCTCCCTGTAGCTTGTAACTCGACTCACCCTTTTCAGTATTCTGAGTTACAATATTCTGATTAGTAGCTTCAGCTTGATCCTGATCCTGATACACCGACTCCAACTCCTCCCTTATCTGAGGATCAAGCGGCTGTCCACTGATAGCCGTAGGCATATGGGTCCCCACTGGTTCCATATTATTGCTAGACATATCGGATATGTCAGGTATGCTAGATGTACTAAGTGTAAGACCAGTGGGGCAAGCGTTACCGTCCTCTCTGGGACTCGCCCCTTGCCTTGTAACCAACAGAACCTCAGGTTGTATTCTAAAGAAGGACCGCAATGAGGGGGTAATTTTAACTTTATTTTGCCGAGAGATACTCTTTTTCCTCCCTCCTTTGATGCTCCTTCCCTTGGCCTGGTAATTTTGGAAAGCTGAGGAGTCGCTGGAATTGCCCTTCTTATTTACAGTTTCAGGATCTTTCTTCTCCACTACCTGCTCCCCTAAGTTCGGGCTTTCCTCCGCCTTAGCTATCTCCTTACCAATGCCTGAGGTGGCCCCCCCGTATTTCCTGCCTTTGTTCCTAACTCGCCTTATCTCAGCTTTGATCCGCCTCTCTGTTTCCTTGGGGACTCCTTTAGTTTTCCCTGTATTGCCGTCTATAGAGGAGAGCTGCCCTGTGACTCCTAGGCTCTCGTGCTCTCCGGTATGATTTTTCAAAGCGTGTGCTAGAGACAGTTCCTCCTCACAGCTCTCAGCAGACTTAGCCTGCCTAGATGGCGTCCTCGGAACACACGGGACTGCAGACACCCCCGAAGGCGCCTCAATCACTTTCCCAGCGCATCCCGAAACCTCAGCGGCAAAAAAACGGCTGATGCTGGCGCTACCGCTGATGCCCCGGAGGAGCCCGCGAGCCGGCGCCCTGCGGCCGCACCTCAGCTCCAGCGCGTCCCCGTACCAACGCAAAAGGCAGGGCGGACGATGGGCGCCAGGGAGCTCAGCCTGCATCCACCGCGTCTCCACGAAAGCCAGCGATAAAGGGCAGCAAAACCGCCAGGAGCGTGTATTCCGGCAAACTACAGCAGGCTTTCAGGTAACATATTTCCGTCTGGGACTAGGGAGAGGGACGGGTGTTCCTGACGCGCGTGACAGCTCACCTAGCAGGCGCCATGTTCACGTGACTCCCAGCCAAACCTATTACCATTATGTTGCACAAATTGACTTTGTGTTGATGAATATTATATAAATCTTTGAAATTGATTTTCAAAAATTGTTTTGGAAAATGTGTTCATTTTGGGTGTTGTAGATTGTATAAGTCTTCTCTTTCTGCTTGAACCAATTCTGCTGTACCTTACCTGACCCAGGTCCGGCGGATTACTGGGTTTCCCCATTGTTATGTAGTGGACCTTTGAGTAGGAACACAATATAATATTTTAGAAGCAGATGTCGGGTACCAGACGCCCCCCCGCCCACCCCCATCCCTCAGTCATTCAGATATTGACATTCCCACAACAATTCTGGTGTATATAGCGGGATTAGTTGCTCATGAGTCAGACCGTGATCAAGTACTTTGCGGCCAAAACGTGTTGGGTTTGTAGCCGAAGAAGTAAATAAACAATATAGGCATCACCACTCATAGTGTGTGTGTTTAATTGGCATAGCGAAACTCGCATTACTGGAAGCTCCACCCTGCTAGGGCAAAACAGCCAGATTTGGGCAGACAATGAGGGAAACATACATAATGGGTAACTGTGTATTATGGGTCCATATAACCATTGGGAGGGTTCCTGTTACATTATTAAACTATTTTACTCTTAATGTATTTTTTATAGTACACGATGTATTAATTGATTGTAGAAGTCTTTAGAACTATAGCATTTGTTGTTTGCCTGATACTGCAGATATGTTTATCAGTGTTTCGAGAAATGTGTATTTTGTTGGAGCAATGTGCTAATATTTAAAATGTGTTTTATCCAACCAAGTGTATTTTTATAGGCCACATTTTAAATGACATTGTCGCTATAGAATAGGAAGATAAAGTGCAATGTGGAACAGTGGAACTTTTTGCTGACAGGAATTTTTATTTTCACACACTGGGGAGTATTCATTTGTTGATGCTTAAACGTTTTTATTTGGTTAGGGAAGTTAAATATCCTGCAAATGAAGAGTGCTGTGAATTACAGAAACTAATTCGCAATTAGGCCTCTTTTCTGTGAAATACAAGCTTTAAAACCACTGGCAAACATTCAATAAGAAGGTGTAGCCATGTAATTATATGTAATTATGTATATGTGTGTGTGCATATATGTGTGTGTGTATATATATGTGTGTGTATGTGTGTGCATATATGTGTGTGTATATATGTGTGTGTGTGTGTGTGTATATATATATATATGTGTGTATGTGTCTGTATATATATATATATATATATATATATATGTGTGTGCATATATATATATGTGTGTGTGTATATATATATATATATATATGTGTGTGTATATATGTGTGTGTGTGTGTGTGTGTGTATATATATGTGTGTGTGTGTGTGTGCATATATGTGCGTGTATATATGTATAAATACACACACATATGATTTATTGATTGTGTGTCTATATATAATTTAATTTTGTAAGCATTATTGCACTTCAGCTATTGAAAAAATGTATATATATTTTTTCACCAGTTAAAGTGCAGTAGTGCTTACAGATTAAAAACAAAAAACCCATTGATATTTGCAAGTTATGGCTAATCGCACTATCCTTTAAGCGCACAAGAGCCATGCAAACCATAACTCACATCCAAAATGCAGTACCATATCCAAGACTTCCCTGCGCCCAACTCTCTGTGGCTTTCCAACCCACACTGCACAGCCCTTAGGATGAGGGCAGCATGGGTTGGCCACAGGGACTGGCCAGACCCATTGCCCAATAATCAATGAGCGGCCAGTCCCTGTAGCTAACTTCACTAGCCCTGGCATGAGACCTTGTGCAGTGCGGGTTAGCTTCCTGCAAAGTGTAGGGTTCAGGCCCTGCAGCTAACACTAATGCGCATGGCTGAAAACCAGTGCGCTGCGGGTGTTGTTCTCCCATGGAAGGTTGGGTGCAGGCCAGGACCTGCGGCCAACCTCCCACTGTTCGTGGCTAAAAGGCTTTGCATAGCTGGGCTGCCTGCAATGGGTTTGGTGCAGGGCCTTCATGCCAGGCCCCTGTGGCAAACCCCATTACACATGGCCAGCCAATCCTCTGTAGTTCGCCTAAAAAGAGTGTGCGCGTTGGGGGTTGACCTCATTGCTTGACTGTGGCCACAGGACCTGTCAAACTGCAGCCAACCCTCTATGGGTGGCCAGCCCTCACATGTGGCTGTTAGCCAAGTGCACGAGTAATGCACTAAATACTTTTTTCATTGTTTTACATGATATGCGAATCCTGTGCTTTATTCTCAAATCCTGACGCCTGGGAGGATCCAGAATTTGATTTTTATAACTGGATTTGCAATCTTTTAAATAATTATTTTGTTGCTGGGTCCACTCCACATGGGACCGGGGGTGGGGGTGTCAGGGTAGATTCAGCCTGCCCCCTTATGTCCTTTTTATTTTTATTTTTTCTGATATGTTGCACAATACACCCTGTTGGCAGCCACAACGAAATTTGTCTTTGAGGGCCTGCTTATGAGGGCACAGCAGATTTGCAAATCTGCAGCGTGATTCGAGGATGCACAATGAAGGAAGGGTGAAAAAACTCCTTGTCCAATGGTGTGCCTTCATTTAAGTAATTGGATTCATGACTCCGTGGAGGTCCAGATATCTCTAAAATGTAACCTCGATATGCCGAAATCAATCCCTTTTAAACTCAAATTAATCAGACTACTGAATGGATTTACACCAAACCAAGTAAAAGGACTTCCATCAGTAAAGTTCTATACACATGTCACGATTGGTAAAATGTGGTTAAGCTGTGTTTTCTGTAATGGGGACCAGAGAATTCTATGAGAGTTTAAATGAAATGACACTTTTGGGATCCCCCCTATTTTTGGCACCCACCTGACCGGTCTACGCAAAACATGTCATGAAGTGCCCAAACTGAAAAGTTGCGTGCAGATTCATTGAAAATGCGCCAAAGTTATTAAGAAAATTAAAGGTGTCTTTTCAGTGGAAACAATCGCTCACACACACATAATTACAGATGCTTTATTGCTGCCTCTGTTTTATATGTAGATATATATATATGTGTGTATATATATATATATATATGTGTATATATATGTATATGTGTGTGTGTGTGTATATATATATATATATATATATATATATTATGTTCGAGGCATGTATGACTGTAGATACACATACTTCTGCCATCAATTGTTGGGTCCAGATCTGTGCAAGCTGGTTTTCTTCGAAGAAGTTTTTCGAGTCATGAGACAAAGGGACTCCTCCTCTTGGTGATAATGTGCATGAGCATCAACTCCGTTGTTAGATTGTTTACTTTTCGCCGTCCGGTTCGAATGTGTTTTCTAGTGCTCCTGTTCGAGACAGTTTCGAATACCCTTCCTTTCACTGTTCATTTCTACACTCGTCTGTATTGTTTCGATCTTGTTTCCATGGTTGTGTACTGGAAAACCAGAAAAATATGACAGGTCGATTGACGTGCTCCACTCGCGGCCTTCGGGCCACGCCCATTCTGGCCTACTCTTCATCTCATCAGCTTCGACCAAGAATGCACAGCTGATGGAACAGACTCTAATTTACTTCTGTCCCAACTGCCACGCAAAGTACCCGAGAACCAACCTCCATCAGGATTGCAACTTATGTCTGTCTCTAGATCACCAGGAAAAGGATTGTTAGGCCTGTCGATCCTTTTGCTCAAAAAAGAGTTTCCGGGACTATCAGGTGCGTCTCAGAGAGATGCAGTGCAAGGACATGGAAGAAACACCCTACATCTTTGGGCAACAAGATGTCGAGGAGGAGGAAGAGCTGCATGACACCTCTGGCTGAGGAAGAGGCCTTTTCCATCCAGGACTGTGGCTCCGACTCTGACCTTGAGATTGGTCTACAGATCCAGGATCTTGCTCTGAGTCAGCATACCGTGGGTACCCATGCCCCTATTCATCCGGTCAAGAGACACTCTGTTCCGACTGAATATATGTCTCCCGGGCCACCACTGCCAACAGGCCATGGTAGGCACTGGCCATCAGCTACGGACGCCCTGACCTGGGGCTCGGCACTGAAAGCGAGGCCAAAACCACTCCCTTTTACACAGAGCCAACCATCTGCCTCCTTGGCTTCAAGCACCCCGGCCTCACCAGCTTTGGCTCCCAGCACCTTGCCATTGAAATCTCTTTTGGCACTGAAAACGTTCACATCAGCTCTGAAGTTGCCTGCGAAACGATCCTCCAAACCATGCAGGAGCGGCTCGACCAGAAGCAGAAAAAACTACATATACAGCCTCTAACTGACCATATTTTTGCTAAGGCTGTGTCGCCACTTCCCAACCATCTAAGCACCAGCTCTCTTTTTAAGAGGCCATAGATTTAACAGTGCCTACTAAGAAGAAGAACATAGCAACTAGTCTTCTGCATCCTCCTCTTTCTGCTTCTCCATCACCTCCTCCACCCACTTCACCACATCATTCACATACTGACCCAGGGGACATTATGCCACAGGGGTCTCCACAGTCTTCCCCCGAGGATCATGGTGGGTGGGGGGGGTTTGATTCTTATCCACAGCCCACATGATATTGATCCCCTGGGTGACACTGACCCAGATCTGTACCCGGTTAAGCCATCACCCCAATGATGCTTCATCTTATCATTGCTAGGGCGGCTGCATATCACCAGGTCCCCTTACACAAAGACCCTATTGAGGGCGATTTTCTTTTTGAAACACTGTCCAGCACACATAGGGCCTGCCAATACCTTCCTATGCTAAAGGGTATGCTGCACCACTCGGATGAGATTTTTAAGGACCCAGTGCAGGCACATATCAAGGGCCAGCTTCCCCCAGATTCCCTAGTTGTGTCTAATGCCCGTAAAACGGCCAGCTCAGTAACCTCCTCGGACGCTCCAAGGAGTCAAAGCTTATTAATGCTTCAGGGAAGAGGGTGACCGCGCAATCCGCCAATCACTGGCAGGTCGCCAGCACTCAAACTTTATTGGCGAGATACGATAGGGTACATTAGACAAGATGGAGGAGCTCCTCCAACACCTTCCTGAGGATTACAAAAAAAGAGGACGCAATATTGCAAACAAGGCAAATTGATCTCAAGTAATTCAATCAGGTGTGCCCTAGACTCAGCGGACACAGCTGTCAGGGGCACCAATACAAGTGTATTGTTGCATAGGCAGGCTCGGCTTCGTATATCTTGCTTTAAACCAGAAGTGCAGCAAACACTCTTAAATGTGCCATTTGATAAAGAGCATCTGTTTGGTCCCCAGGTGGACCAAGCATTGGAAAATTTAAAAAGGACACCGATGCAGCTAAATCAATGGGGGCAATCCAAATCCCTACTTCTTATTGCTCCTTTGGGCGTCCCTCATACAAACAGGGTGCCAAAACTACACCCTCGGATGCCTCTAACTCCTTGTACAGGCAACATCAGACCTCCCCTCCCCCCAAAGAGGATACTACAGAGGTACATATAGAGGGAACAATTTGAATGGTCACGGCAGGGGTGCCTCAACATGTACCGCACCCTCAACCTCAAAGCAGTGACTCTCTTCTCATTCCCCCCGTCCATTGAACAGCTGTCGGGGGCCGACTACAACATTTCTTCCCTGCTTGGAAAACTATAGCATCCGGTCAGTGCGTATTGGATATTATGGAACATGATTATTGTCTGGAGCTCATCACCACACCTCCAAACATTCCACCTCGCAGACACTGTCTCTCCATAGAACATCAAACACTGCTCAAACAAGAAGTGGAGGCTCTGTAGCTCAAAGGAGCCATAGAGCCTGTCCCTCAAACAAGGCAACTTTATGTCCATCCTAGACTTAAAGAACGCTTACTTCCTCCTCCTGTTCCATCCAGCTCATCACAAGTACCTCAGGTTCGTTATAGCTGGAAGACATTACCAGTTCAAAGTACTCTCCTTTGGAGTCACTACCACACCCCGTGTGTTCACCAAACCCCTAGCAGTGGTAGCAGCATATCTGCGCAGTCAGAACATTCATGTCTTCCCATATCTGGACGACTGGCTCATCAAAGCCAGTACACTTCTCTTGTGTCAACAGCACACTCCGACTACTCTTCATCTTCTCCATTAACTGGGTTTACTATCAACCTGCCGAAATCACACCATCAACCTTTACAGATTCAGCCTTTTTTAAGGGCCATACTCCACACACAGGCCCTGATTACGAAGTCGGGCGGAGGCACCGTATCATTTGGAACTGACAAAAAAGGCCCGTAGCACAAGCGTTCATTGGTGCCTGCCACACAGTGCAGGGATGTTTAGAGGGACACCATAGGAGCCCCTCAGGCCCAAAAACAGAGGGCTGGGGGCCCTACTATGGGTCCCCCCAAAACACTTTCCGACAGCCTTTCCATGTCGGAAAGGCCAACAAAAAAATGGCTGTCGGAAACGGTCATCATAATCCGGACGGCAGAGCCGAGCCTAGCTCCGCCGTCAGGGTATTATGGATGGCGTCCGACAGGCTCCTTGAGCCCGCCGGAAGCGCTGCGGACGGTCCCTCCGACCAATACCTTCACCTAACGCATCAATGCGGTGGGCGGACCGCATTGTCTGATGTCGGGCGGACCTCAACTAACGGTCAGTTGGATTGTGGTCCGCCCGACATGGTAATCGAGCCCACAGTTTGGTTTGGCATACTCAAATATAGCCAGGATTCAAAACATCCAAACATTACTAAAGCAGTTTCAACCCAATCAACACAACAGTCAAGGCAGTTATGCGACTCTTCGGCATGATGGCATATGTATCGCAATAGTACCACATGCTCGACTACATATGCACCAGCTGCAAGAATGTCTGCCGTGCCAATGGTCTCCATTAGAGGGTCAGCTACAAGATCTAGTGTTGGTAGACGGCACCACTGATCGCTCTCTTCAGTGGTGGAACACACAAAACCTATCAAAGGGGCGGCCATGCCTCAACCCTGTTCCCCAGATCATTCTCACAGCAGATGCATCCCTTACAGGAAGGGGTGCTCACCTACAGGATCTCCCAATTCAGGGTCTCTGGTGTCAAGCGTTCACTAACCTGAAGCTCTGAGTCTGCAGGAGCGAATATGGCCCTAACAATCTCCCCAGAGGAAATCCCAGCACGTGACTAAAACATCAACCAACTATTTAGCTGTGGGATCTTTTTGAGAGGGAGGAAATAAGGCATCTAAGTAAGAAGATCTACCATAACAAGAATAGTGATATAACCCTGAACTACAGGGAGGTCTGTAGTAAAATCCATACATATGGAATGCCAGGGTACTGGGGGAATGGGCAAAGCTTGCTAAAACCTTGCTGGAGCGCAATTAGAAGCCTTTGTGTCGTGCACACGTGGGACAAGCCCGAACAAACGTCTGCACATCTTTCGTCATGCCCTGCCACCAAAACCACTGCTGACAAGTTTGTTTAGTCTTTTCATCCCCTGGATGCCCTGCCAAAGAAGTGAAATGACACCATTGCAGCGCCTGTTGCTGTAGCCCCCGTGTTAGAACAAACAGCTTGTCAGCATGATACAGTAACCCTTCTTTAATGCTGTCAACCATGCATTAGCCGATACAGAAGGAAGGGCCATATCCAAATCTTTTAGGAATGCAACAGATTCATAGTCACCTCTATCCTCTACACATGACCCTTTCTGGTGGTATTATGGGTATTTGTCTTTCGAGTTGCGTCTTAGCTTCTTTGCCAAGACGCGATAGTGCATCAGCTTTGCCTTGTTGTGTGCGGGTGTTAAGTGGTGACAAAATCATATTCACTGAAGAACAAAGCCCATCTCATCTGGCGTGGTGTAAGCGCTCTGGCAGGTCTGAAGAACTGCAAATTCCTATGGTTAGAATATATCATTATAGTATGGGTGACTATAACAAAGAGTGCCTCCTTTCCTGAAATGCTAGCTTGATTGCCAGCCGCTCGCGCTCAGCAATTGTATAATTATACTCAGCTGGTAATAGGGTTTTAGAGAAGTAGCCTATGGGATACAATTGTCCTGTTTTTTCATTGTGTAGTGTACTGCACTAGTTCTGCTTTCAAGTGCTGGTTTTCTGTATTAAGATTCTGTATCTCTACTTTCATCTCCAACAAGGCTTTAGCAATCTCCTCTATAGTAGGAGCCGACCCTATGTGAGGACTAGGAGATCCTAAATTAATTGAGGCAAAAGCGCTGCCATACTCTATCTTCGCTCAGACGGGACTAATTTGTGGGCTTAGCTTTCGGTCAAGCGTTCATTAACCTGAAGCTCAGAGTCCGCAGGAGAGAGGATGGCCCAAATAATCTCCCCAGAGGAAATCCCAGCACGTAAATAAAACGCGAATACCAGCAACTGCCCTCAGGGAGAAAGGAGGATAAAGGACAGGAGGATAAAGGACAGGAGGACCACACCAAATAGATGGTATATGTTGGAAGTCATCAACCACAAACAGCACATGTCTCACTCTTTAAAACCTTTCTTTGGATATAGAGCCCTGCTGAAACAAAGGAACACCTATTAGTACCCTAACATAATGATACAACTAGCACCCCACCCTCCAGTAACATCTCTGTGTTGGAACCCCACATATGCACTCAACATAAAAAAAACTCCCAATCGCTACATAGGAAAAAGACGAGTTGAACACACTCGTCAATCCCAATAAGCTGTCCTCCAAAAAAGACACAGTAAACACAAAGGTAATAGTCCAAAATGAATAACAGGGGACAAGAGAGTGATTATGCTGTCACATTTGTTTTCTCGCAATAACAGCTTATTGCTTCATCAGTGCACTGACCTTTTCTGTCGACTACGTTCAAAGCAGTAAAAGAAAGGGACACACACAGTCATTAGAGACGCTGTTATCAACACGCGTCTAACCAGAAAACTACACGTTGTCTAGAAGTCCGGGGGCGGCGTCAAGTACCAAGAAGCCACTCTAGCGCTTGAAAATGAGAATGAAACAGGAGGGGTGGTGTCGGGAAAAACAAAGAACCCACGGAACTAGGTTCATAGAAGCCAACAAATCTGCCCACGCGGAAACGCCTCTAGCACGTGCAGGCTACAGACAGTCCTGGGAGGGAACAAAGAGTTGACCGCTGCTCCCAGTACGGAAGTGCCAAAAGAATCAAGATAGGAACAAAGGGGCGTGGTTGTTCTCTGAGCAGGAAACTCAAAGCCAAGCACCGTTCAACCTCATAGGTGTGGCTTATATACTGCTCCACTGCCCCCTCCTTAGGAGGTTTTCATCACTCTATGTTTCTGTGGATCTCACGGGAGGGCAGCGCAATACGAGAACTCCGACACAGATACTTGCTAACACTAAAACATTTGGGGTATTAAGGGGGCCCTTATGTGAAGCAGGGTCTTAGGTGAAAAGGCTGTTTACTAAAGGGGAAAAGAAAGTCCTCATGATTACATCGCCCGCAGGAGAGACATGTTACAGGAAGCATGGGGCGTAACATCTAAGATACCAAACACCAGGATCTCCACATTGTAGGAAGCGGGCTCTGTATATACTATGCCAAAGTAGGGTATAGTGTGCACAGAGTCCAGGGGATCCCCAGAGGTATTGCAGATGCTAAATTAGATAATCTCTAACAGCTGTCTTTGTGGTAGTGTGGTCATCAGGAGGGTGTGTTAAGCATTTATTCTATTCACTCAATCAAGACTGAAGGCACACACTCAGATTGAATCCAGACCAATTAGGTAATTATAAAAAAAGGTATACATATGTTTTATTTCTAGAACCAAGCAGGACTTGGCACAGGTAGGTAAAATATACTTTGTAATGCAAAACTTTACAAGGAAATGCAGTTGGGAATGGAATTGCAATCGTTATGGGTTTGTATTTGCTTTAAAAAACAGTTTAAAATACATAGAAATTACTCTTGATTACTTTTGCGTTACTTTTGGATTACATAGACTACTCGGGGGTGGGGGTGGGCTATGCCTAGATATCACACCGTGGATCCTACAGTACAAAGGTAATTATGACACTTTTTGGTTTAAAGAACATTTACTTTCTTCCTTCCATACAAAAACAGGTCAGCCGGAGGGGAGGGGGGGGCGTGGCTAGCAGCCATCGGGAATGGCCGCATTCTGAAGCGGCTCCGCTGCCCTCGCCGTATATCCTGATAATATCCGGCAGTTAACCTGCAGGAATCCCCCCGCAACTGGGGATCCCAGTCCCAGAGGAGTCCAAAACGCCAGATCTGTGCAGCCCACTGTGGGGAGTACAGAAGAGCTGAAGCGCCGTCAGAGTGCCCGGAGCCCGTACGGGGAGAAGATGGCGGTCCCTCCTCGTTCTTCCAGCTGAGGAGGTGAGCACGCCGAAACGTAGCAAAAGCAGTGACTGTTGAGGGGCACGGGAGCGGATCACAGAGAGCTCCGTGGCCCACTAGTTGAAACAGCGTAGCCGAACTCGGTGGTGACTCGGACGCATTTGATACACCAGCGGGAGGAGGGGCCAGAAAGCCGACTGCGGGTGAGGCCACGGAGAACAGCGGGAAATTGAGGCCCCGGCTTTGCGGCCTAGAGCGCCACGACAATGAACCAAGAGATCGCCCCCGCACAGCCGTCGGCGGCCGGCTGGTGAAACAAGCGGATCAACGAGCGGCGCGATCGTAAGGGCGCGCTGCAGAACGGCTCCAAGACAAGCAGAGACCCTCCCGGGGAGCTGGGTTCTACCGATGGCAAAAGGCCGGAACGCCTGCCACACATGATTATTGCCCCACAAGAAGGGCCCACGAGCTGCAGTGATCACGAGAGGCCCACAAGCACCGGAGACGTGCTACAATATAAGGGCATAACCCACCCAATCAGAGAGGGCAAGAAGGGGGTTCAAAATCAGTGCTATGAAGCCCAATAACCCTCCGACAGCACCTCATGAGTGTTCCTGGCTGCAATACACCGGATGGGCAGCAAGAACTGTGGAGAATTTGAGGTGTGATTGCAGGCTTTTTTCCGGCTCTGCGCCCCCCCCCTTCCCTATCACCCACAGCACAGTGATCCAGTGCAGCGCCCATTGCGACTCCCTCCCCCAAAGCGCGGATTGCCCGCCTGACTAGGAAACCCGACAGGCCGGCAGCGGTGGGAATCCCCCCCTTTGCAGGCTGCGACGAGTACTGGTGTGGGATTCTGCGTAATTGGAAGGGCGATACTCCACACTGAGTGAAAATGGCCAGCGGAAAGGGAACCAAGGCACAGATTCAAAGCAAATTAGCCAAATTTGCCTGGGATAAGACGGGTGAGGAAGGCAACACCACCACAATAGGGGGCACTAGAAATCCTCAACCTCGGACGCCCCAACAAGATTTGACCCTCCAAGATGTCATGGAAGCCATTGCCGGTGTGCGTACCTCACTAGAGACTCGCATTGACTCGGTCAATATTGAGGTTTCCCTCATCAGAGCCGACCTGCGGAAAATGGACTCCAGAGTGAAGGAAGTGGAAGAAGCTACTGAAACGCTAACCTCAGATGCGGCTCTCCTTAAGCAGCAAGTGACCCAACTGCGTGACCAGCAGATGAAAATGGAAGGGTTACTCGATGAGTACGAAGGAAGGGCGCGCAGGAATAACATACGCATCCTAGGAGTCCCGGAACGGGCGGAGGGGCCGGCGGCGGACCTCTTCGTCGAGGACCTAGTATTGACCAAACTCCAGCCGAAGCGTCTATCCAGTTACTTCTCCATTGAACGCGCTCACCGAGTTCCCGAAGGTAAACCGAAACCGGGAGCCCCACCAAGACCGATTTATAGCACGGGTGTTCAACTTTCGTGACCGTGACATCATACTTCAAACCGCACAGGCCAACCCTCCATTGAAACTGGAAGACAGTGCAGTCACCTTCTTTCCGGACTTTACTACCAAAGTCCAAGCTCAAAGACACAGTTTCACGGCTGTTAAAAGGGCGTTGCGGGACAAAGAAGTAAAATACTCCATGCTCTTCCCAGCGAAACTCCGGGTTGAATCCGAAGGTAAAACATGTTTTTTTCCTCCCAAGAAGAGACATGGGAGTGGTTGGAGGGTTGGCGAAGAGTGGGGAGACCGAATGGAAGCCGAAACAACAGAACCCGTAACAATAGACTGAACAATGTCGACAACCCACGAGACGATCCAGCTCAGGGAGAACCGAACCTGACATCGAAGGGCTAAAAGACTCAAGACGTCATGGAATCTGAGATGTGTGGACTGAGAGACAGACAACACGCCTGGGTATAGGGTAAGGCACCTGACAAAGATATTTGGATATTCTCCGCAACCCCCTGGCAGATAAGGTATGCTCCACTAGTGTTGATCTAGGCGAAACGGACAATACCGAACCTTTTTAGAAGTAAAAGCAGAAGAAGGGACTGGGACATGTTAGAATGACACAATGTGCTCATATCCTTCATTCACGGCGGGGGAGGGAGGGTTGTAACCCAAGCACCTCACAACTGGGGAGGGGGCGACAGGCACTCTGCCTTGTTGGGGTGTGGGTAGTTGGAAATCCACTGGCAGGGGGCAGGGAGGGGGGTAGAGCGGGAGGGACGGTGGGGGGTTCTTTGTGTTATTTTCAATGTTGAATGTTACAATGCACAATGTTCTCAATCAGATTTGGAAAGGACTGTCCTCCCTAAGATGACAAGATATAGACAGCTGGCACTCACAGTAAATTCCCGAAAATATGTTCACTCCTGGTTTAGGAAGATGTTTGCTAGCGTACTGGGGGAACCTGTCACCCCTCCAATGACCTCCGCAGGAACTCCGCCAGTCCCCAATGAGAATTTATCATGGGTAGTGTTGAAAGTAAGGAAACCGGAATCAGAGTAAGTATAAGTTCCACTTTAATGACCATCCACTCTCCACAACTGCAGAGGTACCAACATTCCATTGTCAACTCCAAAGGGGAGAAACCAAAGGGAGGGGAAAAGGAGGGGGGGACGGAGCATACCATTACAATGCAAGGAAGATTGTAACACACCTCCCTCCCTATACATAACAGCATACGCAATGATTGAAAGACATTACGAGTCCATTTGGGACTTAACAATTTTGTCACAACTCCACCATTGACCGTTCTCTAGGAGAACAACATTTTTGAACGCTTTCGTAATGTGGCATGGAGGGTAGAACTTACTCTGGCTGTGGGGTTCTTTCACACTTCTCTTGACCTGCACCACCTCCCCTACTCTCCACTTCTGGTCTTTGGCCCCATTCCTCTTGTCATACCATTCTTTGTATCTAGCTTGGTGCCGGTCAACCTTCCTACCCACGTCCTCCGGCCTGGGATGTAAAGCCCTACCTCCGCCCAGCCAACTTGGATTGAGTTTGGTGCAGGGTTCTCTCCCCCTGAGGGACACAAACGGGGAAACTCCTGTTACCAGGTTAGGCGTGGTGTTATATGCCCACACACAGTCACGTAAGGATGATTCCAGGTCATGACCGTTGGTAGTGGCTAATTGTATATGCTCCTTTATCCATCTGTTTGTTCTCTCAACCAGGCCGTTGGCTTTGGGACAATACAACGCCGTCAATTCGTGTTTTATGTTCAACTTTTCTAAGAATTCCTTCATTAGTTGAGACGTAAACTGTACACCGTTGTCGGTGACTAGGGTGGAAGGTATCCCCTCTTTGGAGAATACTTTTTTTTAAAAATCCAAGACTGTACTTGTGGTTATGCGATGAGCAATTTCTGAGTAACCCAATGTGAGGTATAATCAACCATGACTAACATGAACCTCTTTGTACGCCCAGGTTGTCCATGGGACCCATAATGTCCAGGGCTAATTTTTCCCATGGTTTTTTGGGCACCATGACTGGAGATAACGGTGCCTTATGCACTACTTTACTCTTGTCACTTCTGGCACAGCTGACGCAGTCCTTCACCAGCTGTTCTGTCATTGAATCCATCCTGGGAAACCAGAAGTTGGCCCGAACTCTACTCTTGGTGACACTGCGTCCCAGATGGCCTTCGTGCGCCAGGTCCAATATTCTTCTTCTGAGACTCATGGGTGGGACCACTTTATTTTGGCGGTAGATTCTGTCACGTATGATGCTCAACTCGTTCCTGACTTCCCAGAAGTCTCTGAGTCCCTCTTCTAGGTCACCACATCTGTTCGGCCACCCTTCTCTCAACATACTTTTGAGCCTTCCCAACACCTCGTCCTCTTCCATGCTTTTCCTCCACTCCTCTTCTGTAATGGCCGGGTCTTCTATAACCAAAATAGGACTGTCCAGCATTTCTTCGGGTTGTTCCATTTCCAAAGGTGTCCTTGACAAGAAATCGGCAATCCTTTTGTCTTCACCAGGGACATACTCGACCTTGTAGTTGAAATTCTCCAATCCCAGGATCCATTTCCCAATGCGAGGGTACAATTTTCCATGCCCTTCACAGCAAAAATTGAGGTAAGAGGCTTATGGTCTGTACGGATTGTGAAATTAAGCCCCCACAGGAAGAATTTAAAATGCTTCACTGCCCAGAAACACGCCAGGGCCTCCTTTTCAACTACAGAGTAGTTCTTTTCAGCACTTGTCAAGCATCGTGATGCAAAGGCAATAATCTTTTCCTCTTTGCCCTTCCTTTGGGATAAGGTGGCCCCCAGTCCTTTGTTGGATGCATCGGTCGTGAGGATGGTTTTGTTTTGTGGGTCGAAAACCCCTAACGCTGGCGAGGTTAATATCTCTTCTTTGAGTATATCTACCACAGATTTATGATGTTCATTCCATTCAAACTCCTTGTTTTGTTTTAGTAGTTCTCTCACCGGTTCACATTTGGAAGCAAAGTTCTTTATGTACTTGGCCATGTATTCCATTAATCCTAAAAATGACTTGAGCTCTTCTTTGTTTTTTGGATATGGGGCATCTCTCACCGCACTGAGCAGGTTGTTTTTTGGTCTAAAGCCTTCTTCTGAAATGGAATGCCCCAGATAGTCAACCGAAGTCATCCTTATTTTGCATTTGGATTTTTGCACGGTTAACCCTGCATCCATGAGCCTCTTTAACACTAGTCTGAGGGTATTATCATGATCTTCTAGGTCCCGTCCGTACACCAAGATATCATCTTGGAAGCACATGGAGTGTTCCGCCCCCTTCAGGATCTGTTGCATAGCTTTCTGGAATACTGCCGCAGCAGACGCTAATCCGAATGGCATCCTTCTGAACATGTACGCGCCTTGGGGTGTTATGAATGTGGTGAGAGGTCTAGAATCAGGGTGTAGGTCAACCTGGTGATATGCCATGGATAAATCGATGACACTGAAATACTTCGCCTGGGACATGGTGCTGAGCATCTCATTTATGTTCGGCAGTGGGTGTCTTTCTACCCATATGCTCACATTGAGGCTCCTCAGGTCTACACATAGGCGAATCCCCTCACCATTGGCCTTGGCTGCGATGACAACTGGCGCCAAAAATCTGAACATTCTACGGGTTGTATGATTCCCATGTCACACAGTTTCTTAAGTTCTCTATCCAGTGGTTCCTTCATTTGTTGGGGTACAGGACGCAGTTTGTGTACCATGGGTTTGGCGTTGGCCTTAAGTTTTATTTTATGCTGGAAGTCATGTAGAAGGCCCAGTTCTTCTCGAAACAATCTAGGAAATTCATCGCAAATTGTGCCCCCGCCCAGGTTATCCGTAGTCAGCAGGACTTGCTCTTCCTTGTTGGGGTCCAGGATGATTCCTAGTTCCTTCTGGTGTTGCCATCCTAACAGGTTGGATCCTGACTCTACAATGTACACTTTACCATACGTATCCCTGCCCTTGAACCCAATGTGCATCTCCTTCATGCCAAGGAGTGGTATAGGTTCTTTGTTATAACCAGTGGGTGTAACATCTGCCTTTTGTAAAGTATTCTTCCCATGGCCCTCAAAACATTCATAATCCTTGATGTTTAACAATGTAAAAGGTGAACACGAGTCGGCAAACATGGTGACAGGTATGTTATCCAAGGATACATCGCACTTAGGGTAAACCATATTTACACTTCCTGAGCATTCTTTAACTTGTAATATATACTTATTCCCAACAGGCGTTATACATTTAACTTCTTTACCCCAAGACCCTTCCTGTGCCCCGCCTTCCCTAACGTGGGGGTCACCATCCCTGCACGCCCTTGCAAAGTGTCCCCTTCTGTTACATTTCTTGCAGGTTACACTTCTTGCGGAACAATGAATACTATTGGCAAGGTGATTGCTACTCCCACACCTGTAACATCTGAGGTTCCTCTCACTACTAGGTACCATGTTGTAACTCTTTTCTTTGTTTTTTATTTTTAACACTTCATGGTCCCCCTCATCCTCTCGAATAGTAGCTACTACCTCTGGTGTGCCCTTCATTTCCCTAATGCATTTAGCCGTGTGTTCCACAGATTTCGCAATTTCAACAGCCTCTCTTAAATTGGGATTTCTAGCTAACAGTTTCTCCTGAATGCGTACATTGTTTGTGCACCGCACTAACTGGTCTCTTATCAATGAATCATTTAAGTTCCCAAATTCACATAACTGTGTGAGGCCTCTCAACGCTGCAATATAATTAGTTACAGACTCCTGTTTACCTTGTGCTCTATTAAAAAATTTGTGTCTTTCTAACACTACATTTACTCTGTCTCCAAAGTGTGTCTCAAGTTTGGCCATGGTGCTTTCAAAAATATCCATTGTCCATTTTGACGTGGAATGTCAATGGATTGGGGAACAAAATAAAGCGGGGAATAGTGTCACAATATCTCAAGAGACAAGCACCAGATTTAGTATTGCTACAAGAAACACACCTAGTGGGTAATACTTGCAAGGCCCTCAACAGATGGGGATACAAACTTATGGTTCACGCAGGGTTTACATCAGGCTCTAGAGGCACAGGCATCCTAGTACGGAAGAGCCTAGCTCTCACGCCCACCCATACATGGGTTGACCCGCAAGGAAGATTCGCTGTGATGGAGGCCAGCTGGGAAGGGAAACTGATAAATGTGGTGTCGGTGTATCTCCCGCCAGCGCTGGGAAAAGATGCACTTAGTGATTTAGGCAGAAGCCTGCTAGATCTCCCCGAAGGTACATTGATATGGGGAGGGGATTTTAATATGACAATGAATGACGCACGAGATAGATATCCTCAACGACCCCCAACACGACATAGTACTCAAATGGAGGAATTTACTCAAGCCATGGGACTGACAGAAGTATGGCGTTCACTGCAACCCAACATGACATATTACACCCACTACTCTCACGCACATAAAAGTATGTCCCGCATCGATTACTTCCTTACGCACTTGGTAGACCTTGGCCACTTTCAAAACCCCCGCGGGCTCCCACGGGGTATCTCGGATCATTCCCCGGTGTGGCTCGAACTCGCCTTCAACCAAACAAGACAGCGCAGCTCCATCGTTATTAATCCATGGCTCCTAACGGTCCCAGACATAAAGGAAGATCTCATTAAACAGACAGACTGCTATTTTACCGAAAATCTCGGCTCCGTAGAGTCAGCGCAAATCATCTGGGAAGCTTATAAAGTAGTGTTGAAGGGACATGCACTGGCATTAAAGACAGGCTATATCCAACAACGGAATCAGCAATTACTGCAACTAGAAAGTGAGCTCCTCCAGCTAAAGACACAGAATAACTCCTCACCAGTGAGGCCACCACACACTGCTTAACCATTAAGCAACTGGACTATAGAACCACGGTGCGGGAAAAAACCCGGGCGAAACTACTTCACACACGTCATAGGGTTTACGAGTTGGGAGATAGAGCAGGGAAAATGCTTGCCTGGCTAGAGAGAAGGGCGCAGGGGGAGCGATGAGTACCTGAGCTATCGATTGACGGGAATACACGGATCTCCGACCCCCAAGAGGTAGCAGAGGCATTTGCGGATTATTTAGAGAAGGTGTATACATCCTCCACCAACTATACATCTGAAGACTCACGTCAATTGCTGGCAGACATACATTTACCCTTATTATCAGATACGGACAGAACCGAACTGGACGCAGACATAACAGATGACGAAATATGTAAGGCCATATTCAGCATCCAATCAGGGAAGGCAATGGGGCCCAACAGGATTCCAATTGAATTCCTCAAATCCATGGCCCTTCGGGTAGCCCCCCCATCTTAAACACATGAATACAGAAAGCTTGGAGAAAGGAATTCTGCCTGAAGATCAAAGATTGGCGTCCATAGTGGTAATCCAAAAGCACGGGAAACCGGCAAATAGCTGCAGTTCTTATAGACCGATCTCCTTGATTAACGTGGAGGCTAAAATTCTAGCGAATTTGCTGGCGTCCCGTCTAAATACAGTTCTCCCTTCATTTGTACACGCAGATCAGTCAGGCTTTGTGCCGGGGCGGAACACGACACTAAATATTTGGCGAGTGCACAATGTTTTGGCACGGCAGCAGTACATAGAAGAGGACGCAGTAATACTGTCATTGGATGCCTCTATGGCGTTCGATTCCATAGAATGGCCTTATCTCTTCGAGGTGCGGGCACGCATGGGGTTCGGCCCGCGGTTTATAACATGGGTCAAATTGCTTTATACTGAGTTGCGAGGTCAGGTGAGGGTGAATAATCGCACGTCCCGGACGTTTAAGCTGAACAGGGGAACCAGACAGGGTTGCCCCCTGTCCCCCCTACTTTTCGCCTTAGTACTGGAGCCACTGGCATCCTGGGTGAGGCGAGACGTGGCTCTTCAGGGGCTAAACTGGGAGGAAGACAATGAAGATAGGATCTCATTATATGCAGATGACATCCTGATTTACTTAGCATCCCCATATGCCTCAATACACAGACTAGTAAATATATTTACAAATTTTGGCAAATATTCGGGATATGCAATTAATTGGAATAAATCAGTACTATTTGTTCTGCATGGTCCCACACCTAGATTACCCCGGGGATGTGAAATCGATGTGGCCTGTGAAGGATTCCGATATTTAGGGATCTTTATCACACCCGACCCACAAACTTTCTATGACAAGAATCTAACAATCCCCTTAAACAGACTTTGTGAAGATGTCAAACATTGGAGATCGCTGCCATTGTCTTTACTAGGTCGAGCGGCCCTATTTAAAATGCTGGCTCTGCCGCGCTTCCTTTAACTGCTTCAGAATTGTCCATACCGGATGCCCGATACATATTTTAATAGTGTTGAGGCAGAGGTCCGCACATTACTGTGGGATGGTAGTACGCCGCGAATAGCTTTTGGGAAATTGACGAAGGGATGGTATGACAGGGGAATAGCTCTACCAGATATACGGCTTTATTACTGGGCGTCACAACTGGTGGCGACTAATCAATGGCTGTACGGCACTCCGATGAACCCAGCGTATAGACTAGAAAGATATCAGACGGGACGAGAGGGGTATCTTGGGGCCCTATACACCAAGGTCCGTAAAGGGAGGTATCTGGGCCCTGTGGCTCAAACGGTAACCATCTGGCATCAGGCAACACAACGTTTGGGCTGGGCGGGGGTATTGA
>CAWUFW010008538.1:402500-407500 GCA_963921515.1 Calotriton arnoldi
TTGGGGATAAAATAAATAGCTGGTATGACGGGGTAGTCTACTTTCAAAAATTTGAATCTTGTGCACTTAACAGGCCCGCAGATTTCCATGCGAAGAGTTTATTGTTGAATTCTCCCCATGCACATTTGACTGCTTGTATAGTACTCCTTTTGTAGCAGTTCCTGTCATTTAATTGAGAAAGCGCCTCACCCATATATGTCACGTGGCCACATGACCACGTTGCCGCCCTTGTCTGACTGTCTGATAATGATATTATCATCTCCTTGCAGTTTCTTGATCAGTTGGGAATAAATACGATCATGTTTTGTGTACTTCTTTTGGGACTTCATAGTGGAACAATAAAGTTTTTTCAATTCATAGATTACCTTTTCATGAAAAATATCCACATTATCACGGAGCATGATTGGACAAAACGATGATTTTGGTCTGAAATTGGTTTGTATTGATGCCCCAATTTGTGATTGATCTAGACCGACTTCATTCATAGTTGGAGTTATATTCTGTTCGTCCAATAAGTCCTGCAAGTCCCTCAATAAAGCCACATCCCCAGCTGCCAGCGTTGGGCTAGCACTTGCTTCCTCAGGCATGGATTTCTCTCTATTTTGTACTCCTTGAGTTAAGTGATATTTGCGTAATTTGATTTTGCGCACAAATTTGTACATATCTATTCTTGTTTGTGCATAGTCTAAGTCTCTCACCGGGCTGAAAGAAAGCCCCAGTGCCAAGATTTTTCTTTCTTCGTCACTCAATGGAGTTTTTGTTAGATTGATAACTGTTTGTGAATCCATCTTATCAGTTATCGTCTGTTCCATCTCTTGTTCGCCGGTTTTTTGTTGCCTGGTTTGTTTCTGTTTTCTGTGCTGCCGTCTTGCCCGTCTTTTTTTGTTTTCTCGTTTCTTTCTTTGGGAGTAGTTGAATTTTGCCCACGTGGACGTAAGGTTTGTATTCTGTCCATCCGAAGATAGTACAGCTCTTGGCCCAGTGAAGGTTTTGTAAACCCCAAACCTTGTCCTGAGGCCTGATCATTGTCAGAGCTGCTGTCAATCGCTGAGCTCAAATCAGAGGTAGACGTAGATGCTTGCAAATCACCAGTTACACAAGGATATGATGCAACAGGGGCCCCTGGAGATTTTGATAATTTTACAGCATCATATCTCTTCGCAAAGGTGAACACACGACCTTGCTCATAGTCCACCCTGTCTCTCTGAAATTTATAGGTCTTGCGTCTCTTTATCACATCTTCATCTCTCTGCAAGCGATTCGTCATTTCCTCCCGATATTTTTGGCTTACAGCTGCATTTTCCGATTTTCCAATCTCCATATTAAGTTCATCAATCTTTAGCTGCAACGCTGCTCTATCACTATCAGCATTGTTGGACTTGGCCCTTTTGGCAGGTTCACCCCTAAACTTTTTGCCTGTCTCCTAGCCTTTTTTCTGTGTAGTGTTGGTGGTTTTAGGCCTTTGCGCACTTTAGCACTGTGTCCCAGTGTAAAGTGCGTGCGCACTCTGAGTGCGTGTGGTGAGATTGTCCTGCCCTCCCATAGGAATGCATGGGGGATATGTGTGTCCATGGTAATTCCTGGTGTGAGAGGAGTGCAGGGGCGAGTTTAGTATGTGCGAACTCGTGAGAATAAATGCTGCGCAATGGTGTGCGCAGATTTATTATGACTGGTGTGGAAATGCCACTTTTAGAAGTTGGCATTTATGTGTGCTCTGTGTCTGCCTGCCTGATGTGAATTGCATGTCTGGCTTTGTGAGTGACAGGGGCTGGGAGGTGTGTGTGGCTCCAGGAGGGGCAGGGTGAGTCAGCGCAGGGCTGAATAGGGAGATCTGCATCTAGATGGGAGGGAGGAGTTGCACCTGGGACCTGAATAGGGCTGTGCCTTCCCTCCACAATGCTGGCTCCACCCCTGTGGTGCGTCTGATGTCCCTAGCCTGTCCTGTGAAAGGAGAGAGGAGCTGAGCAAAACAAAGTGCTCCAAAGCTCCCCCAAACCAGTTCTAACTGGTATCCCCAGCCCTGTGCTGTGTCACAGAGGAAAATGTCCTATAAATGAAGGGGCTGTGACCCCATGATTGTTCAGTTCTGTTCTGTGCTTTCTGGTGCCTACTTGCGGCCGGCAGGCTGCCAGCCTGCCAGGAGGAACCGCCGCTGGGGATTGACCTGCTGCCCTGCTTGGCAGCGGGGGGTCTGCTGACCAAGGAGCCCCCAGCGTGCTGGCCTGCCTGCTGTTACTTTGCCCAGCTTTGCTTTTTGGGGTTCTGGACTGAGCGCCTCGTGGGTACTACGTTTTCCAGGTTGAGTGAGGAGTGCTGCTTTGCTGTACTCCAGTGCCCCTAAGGAAAGAGGCTCCTGCGTGCCCAAAGCGCTTCGTGGGCGATTCACAAATTGTGACCCCTGATGCCCTGAAAAGAGGAGGGGATCTTGCCCACTCAAAGCGCACCGTGCGCGCTGCCCATGGAAGCCAGAGAAGGGGGCTCCGGTGGCAGAAACGGCGAGAGCAGCCGCCTCGTGAAAACCGGAAGTCAGGCCAGTCCGGAGGAGCCTGACCAGAGGTGGGGCCAGCGGGAGCAACCAATCGCCCCAAGCGGCGGCAGGAAGTCAGGCAAGCTTATGCCTGCTTGTAGGCGGGGCTCCCGTGTGCCGGTGGGAGCCCCGCGAGTCGTGTCCTAAGGAAGCCGAGGTCGGCGGAGACTTTGCTCCGGGCGCATTACCAGGGGTGAAGAGCGGAGCCTCGCAGGCCCCTTTCTGCTGCTCTCTGCCTAATTCTGAGGGAGTGGCTCGACGGAGACCGGAGGAGTCCACGGAGAGCCCCGGTGAGTGGGGCTCAAATTGCACATTGTTGGTGCCAGTGCTTTCTTGGAACACAGCTGCACTGCTGATTGCGGGCAGCTGCAGCGTGGGGGTGTTACCTCTGAGGAGCCCCGCGTGTGGCCAAAGAAGCAGGAAGCAGACGGGAGCCTACCCCGCGCTCCTGTGACCAGAAGGAGACCGCCTGAACAGGTGAGGAGGGGCCCGGGGGTGAGAGAGAGCCGAGGCACGTTGTCGGTGCCTGCCCCCACCCACAGGGACCCAGAGAAATCTGCTGGTGCGCCCCCGTGAGTGAGGGGGGCTGAAGGCACCACAGTGTTGGTGCCGCTCGAGGCACATTGTCGGTGCTTGTGGCATTTTCTCAGCTGCGCCGCAGAGCGGGCAGCTGCCACGTTGAGGACATTTTTTTATGTTAGAGTCCCAGTTAGGCACAGTCGGTGCCTGTTGCTGCCACAGCTGCCCCGCATGACAGTGGGCAGCTGCAACGTTTGGGGCGCAATTGTAGAACCCGATTGAGGGTTCCCAGGGCACCGTAGTGCCAAGGCATTTCCCCAGCTGCCCCACCTGACAGTGGGCAGCTGCAACGCTGTGCATAATTATTTAGAGAATCCCAGAGGGGCCCAGAGGGTACTGTGAGTGTCAGTGCCCACATTTTTGCCTGCACAGCTGCACCGCAATTAGCGGCAGCTGCTACGTTTAGGCCTGCGCAATTGCGCACTTTTGGGATTCTGCTGCATTGGCAGCTACGCCCTGACTATTGGGACATAGGGCATTGGAGCCCTCTGAGAAGGCCAGTTGGCCAGGGGGCTGCGCTAGGTTGTTAGGGCGCCAGGCTCTACATGGGATTTATGTGGTGCGCAGGAACGGTGATTTATGCACCCTGGTTTATACCTCTACTGTGGTCTATGTGATGAGGTTACTTTCTACTGTGATTTATGCCCCTAGCGTGATTCAGGATTTGGAGGTTATTACATAATAGGTTTTATGCCTAATGTGATAATGCTAAGGTCATTATTGTGCCAGTAGTGACTGGTTGTGTTTTATATGTACTTACCTTTTCTGATGGTTCTGACCGTGGCCCGATTGGCCCGGTCCTGTATATAATCCCCTGTAAATACTGCCTAGTGCCAGTTGGCACAGTGTACCTTGTGTGATTATATTCTAATGTGTTTTTATAATACAAAGGCTATTTTTATATAACCTTGTGTGGAGTCTCCTTTTGTGGTGTGCCTAGTGTGTTGCTGCTGAGTGGGTGTTGCGCAAGCGCTTACACATTGCCTCCGGGATAAGCCTGACTGCTCGTGCCAAGCTACCAAGGGGGTGAGCAGGGGTTATCTTTGGCGTGTAACTCCTCGCCCTGACTAGAGTGGTGGTCTCTGCCTGGCTTTGGCGCAAGCCTTAGCCAACCAGAGATCCCATTTCTAACATTGGTTGTCAGCGGTGAGGATAGGACTTGCGTTTGCGCAGTACCATAGCGACAACTGGCTGCACTACAAAACTCTGCATTTAGATAATCACGTGTTTGGGGATTATTGTTCTGAGTTTTATTTTAATTCTTCTCCTAAAAGTGTCATTTGTAAATTGTGTACTCTTGCTTCAGCTCAGAAACCTAGGTCTCCTGTGTTGCACGTGTCCCTGAGTGTCCTGCCAAAATGGAGTCTGCTTTTAATTTTTGTGGTCTGTTTAGATACAGCATGTGGGAGTTGGTGGATTTCTGTAAGGAGAGAGACATAGCAGTGAGCGGGTCAGACACCCAGTCAAAACTTAGGGACAACCTGATCCAATGGCAAAAGGATGAATGGGACTGTGAGCGCAATGAGGAGAAGAGGGCCCTGGCCGCACGCCAAGAGGGTGGTGGGTCTGAGGGGGCCCTGAGGAGTCTGAAGAGGAGGAAGAAAGTGACAGGACAGGGACGCCAGTAGATAGTGAGGACCCCATAGATAGGGAGTCCCTTGCTGGGTCCAGTGTCGGGGGCAGTGCCCCATCCCTTTTCCTGTCCCCAGAGGAGTGGGTGGATAGGAGGGAAGAAAGGGAGAATCAGCTGGCTTTGGAGAAGCTCAGGTTAGAGCATACCAGGGTCTTAGCGCAGGAGAGGATGGCGGAGGCTGAGAGGGCCTTCGCCAGGGAGAAATTAGCTCGGGAGGGTAGATTATCCCCTGAGTGCAGTTGTAGTTTTCTGGATTCCCCA
>CAWUFW010008538.1:412500-445000 GCA_963921515.1 Calotriton arnoldi
GTTGTGAAGGGAGGGGGCGGGGCTTCAGGTGACGTGTGTGCAAACAGGCCCCATGGCGCGTTTTAAGATGGGGAATTAAATCCCCTTCAATCCTGAGGGTCCCTGGGGGCCAACTAGCCCAACAGGTACATCCAGAAAGCGCCACAGAGCTGCGTTGCAGAGAGGTGTAAAAGGGGTGTGGCCTCTCTACAGTCTCTGCAACGCAGCCCCTGGCGCATATTGGAGGTTCCTGGTGGGCTAGTTGGCCCCTAGGGACCCTCAGGATTCAAGGGGACTTAATCCCCCAACTTAAAACGCGCAACAGGGCGCGTTTGCACAGATGTCACCTGAGGCCCCGCCCCCTCCCTTCACCATTGTGCAAATATTCCTCTAAAATCAGCCGAAATATGAATTCCGATTTACTCACCTGTTATCAGGAGAGACCTCAGTGCTGCATCTTTCAGCCCAGTACTGATCCTCAAAATTAATTTTAACCGTACTTACCGGTAACTTGAATTTCCTTCATAGGCTAACATTGACTGGTTTCACTTGGAAATTCTTCTAAGTGTGGAGTTTTGGAACTTTATAATATTCCTCTAAAATCAACCAAAGTACGAATTCCAATTTACTCACCTGTTATCAGGAGAGAACCCAGTGCTGCATCTTTTAGCCCAGCACTGACCCTGAAAAGTAATTTTAACCGTACTTACCAGTAACTTATATTTTCTAACATAGGAATCCATTGTCTGGTTTTCAGCAGAAAACTTTCAAAGTGTCGATTTTCACAAACTACAAATATTCCTTAAAAATCGCCTGTATGACTTAAACGCATTCATTCAACTGTTTACAGGAGATGCACCAGTGCTGGATTCAGGATCCAACACTGAGTAAGATAAAGTAACGATAACAGTTTTTACCTGCTAAGTGAATTTCCTTCCATAGGATAACATTGGTGATTCTATGTGAAAAAGTTTCTAAGTGTCAACTTTTAAAATACAATAATATTCCTTAAAAATCACGACTGTAACCAAAACGCTTTTACTCAACTGTTTACAGGAGATGTACCAGGACTGAATCTAGGATCCAGTCCTGTGGTTACAAAAGTAATCCATAAAGTAACTAATTGCATTTAACTAGAAATTCACATTGAGCTGAATGTTGCATTGTGTTTGAAAATGTGTTGCCCATTGCAACAACTGTAACTACTGTACTTAAAAGTCTATTGCCTATCTGCAAAGTATTTAAACTAAAGTAATTCATTCTGAGAAAGTATTTTTTGTAATGTAATGTATAATGTAATTACAATGTAATTTAAAAAATAAAATATGTAAAAAAAAATGTTTCTAAAAATGTAGTAAATCAGTATGAAAAAAATTAATATAACAATTAATACATTTAAAAATTGTCATTTACAAAACCTTTGAAATTCACTGAAAAAACCGTAGGTTTCAGGCACGTTATAGTTAGAAATTAGCATTTAAAAAACCTTTGAAATTCACTGAAAAAACCATAGGTTTCAGACACGTTATAGTTACAAATTAGCATTTAAAAAACCTTTGAAATTCACTGAAAAAACCATAGGTTTCAGACACGTTATAGTTACAAATTAGCATTTAAAAAACCTTTGAAATTCACTGAAAAAACCATAGGTTTTAGGGACAGTTTTAGTTACTTGGACATTGCACTCGTACAAAACCCGTGAAATTCCCCCGTTATAGTTAGTTCAGCTAACTATAACTCGCGCCCCGCAATGCACTGCTGATGACGTCACATATTACATCACTCATGACATGGTCAGTGACATCACTGATGACATCACTGATGACATCTCAAATGACATCACTGATGACATCATCCACGTGATAATCTGATGCACCTCCTCACACCCTAATATAACCTTTGATTCACCCACTCTAAATTACAGACTGCCATTCGCAAAACCATAGACACTCCAACACCAATAACTACATACCCACTCACTGATTCTTGGGTCTACACACACACATCCACTCACTCACCCGTACAGTCACTCATACTTACGGTCACTCAGTACAGGACTATCATATGCACTCTTACTCCTATATAGACACTCAAACAACGCCACTCATCCATAGAGATACTCACACACCTAGTCAGTCATGCAAATAATTAAACACACTGCCATTTACTCACCTATTCAGTTATACACACACCAGCTCACTTACTCATACAAATAGTAGCACATTGTTACGCTCTTATACAATCACAGATACAAGCACACACTCATCCATACAGCCACTATCACAATCACTCACTCTTGCTTATAGCTATTTATATACTCCAACACACATATATACTGCCTTTCACATATGTAGTTACTCACACATGTACCACTGGGACATACATTCACTCACTAACACACTCTTACACACACTTACCCACCCATACAGTCTATCACAGATGCACTCTTGAAACCATCCACCCAGTGAATCACCCACTCACACATCTATGCACAGAGTTGCACACACCCCTCCCACACAAACACTCAGGCACCCATACAGATACTCAGACAAGCATTCAATAACTCATATAGACACTCATTTAGCTATTCACAAACACATGCAGCCACTTACACAGCAACAGACAGACGGATACAGACATTCACCCAGTCTAGTCACTAACCCATGCATTCAGTAAGATACGTTAAATCACTCACTTATAGAGTCAGTCACGCACCTACTAAATCATCCATACAGACACTTACACACCCACTCATTCTTCAATACGTCTTTTCCTATATATATTAAAAATATTTAAACTTTACAGAAACACACAGTCACTGGATGATGTCATCAGTGATGTCATTTGAGATGTCATCAGTGATGTCATCAGTGATGTCACTGACCATGTCATGAGTGATGTAATATGTGACGTCATCAGCAGTGCATTGCGGGGGCGCGAGTTATAGTTAGCTGAACTAACTATAACGGGGGAATTTCACGGGTTTTGTACGAGTGCAATGTCCAAGTAACTAAAACTGTCCCTAAAACCTATGGTTTTGGGGGTTGTGCTGGGGGTAGTATTTTAGGGTTTAGGGTAGTGCAGTGGTGTTCGGCTAGTGTAGGGGGTCGTGCTGGGGGTAGTGTTCTAGGGTTTAGGGCAGTGCAGTGGTGTTTGGGCAGTGTAGGGGGTAATGCTGGGGGTGGTGTTTTAGGGTTTAGGGCAGTGCAGTGGTGTTCGGGCAGTGTAGGGGGTCGTGCTGGGGGTGGTGTTTCAGGGTTTAGGGCAGTGCAGTGGTGTTTGGGCAGTGTAGGGGGTCTTGCTGGGGGTGGTGTTTCAGGCTTTAGTGCAGTGGTGTTCGGGCAGTGTAGGGGGTCTTGCTGGGGGTGGTGTTTCAGGGTTTAGGGCAGTGCAGTGGTGTTCGGGCAGTGTAGGGGGTCATGCTGGGGCTGGTGTTTCAGGGTTTAGGGTAGTGCAGTGGTGTTCGGGCAGTGTAGGGGGTCGTGCTGGGGCTGGTGTTTCAGGGTTTAGGGCAGTGCAGTGGTTTTCGGGCAGTGTAGGCGGTCGTGCTGGGGCTGGTGTTTCAGGGTTTAGGGCAGTGCAGTGGTATTCGGGCAGTGTAGGGGGTCGTGCTGGGGGTGGTGTTTCAGGGTTTAGGGTAGTGCAGTGGTGTTCGGGCAGTGTAGGGGGTCGTGCTGGGGCTGGTGTTTTAGGGTTTAGGGCAGTGCAGTGGTTTTCGGGCAGTGTAGGCGGTCGTGCTGGGGCTGGTGTTTCAGGGTTTAGGGCAGTGCAGGGGTATTCGGGCAGTGTAGGGGGTCGTGCTGGGGGTGGTGTTTCAGGGTTTAGGGCAGTGCAGTGGTGTTCGGGCAGTGTAGGGGGTCGTGCTGGGGCTGGTGTTTCATGGTTTAGGGCAGTGCAGTGGTGTTCGGGCAGTGTAGGGGGTCATGCTGGGGGTGGTGTTTCAGGGTTTAGGGCAGTGCAGTGGTGTTCGGGCAGTGTAGGGGGTCATGCTGGGGGTGGTGTTTCAGGGTTTAGGGCAGTGCAGTGGTGTACGGGCAGTGTAGGGGGTCTTGCTGGGGGTGGTGTTTCAGGGTTTAGGGCAGTGGTGTTCGGGCAGTGTAGGGGGTCTTGCTGGGGGTAGTGTTTCGGGGTTTAGGGCAGTGCAGTGGTGTTCGTGCAGTGTAGGGGGTCGTGCTGGGGGTGGGGTTTCAGGGTTTAGGGCAGTGCAGTAGTGTTCGGGCAGTGTAGGGGATCGTGCAGGGGTGGTGTTTCAGGGTTTAGGGCAGTGCAGTGGTGTTCGGGCAGTGTAGGGGGTCGTGCTGGGGGTGGTGTTTCAGGGTTTAGGGCAGTGCAGTGGTGTTCGGGCAGTGTAGGGGGTCGTGCAGGGGGTGGTGTTTCAGGGTTTAGGGCAGTGCAGTGGTGTTCGGGCAGTGTAGGGGTCGTGCTGGGGCTGGTGTTTCAGGGTTTAGGGCAGTGCAGTGGTGTTCGGGCAGTGTAGGGGGTCTTGCTGGTGGTGGTGTTTCAGGGTTTAGGGCAGTGGTGTTCGGGCAGTGTAGGGGGTCTTGCTGGGGGTTATGTTTCAGGGTTTAGGGCAGTGCAGTGGTGTTCGGGCAGTGTAGGGGGTCTTGCTGGGGGTAGTGTTTCAGGGTTTAGGGCAGTGCAGTGGTGTTCGTGCAGTGTAGGGGGTCGTGCTGGGGATGGTGTTTCGGGGTTTAGGGCAGTGCAGTAGTGTTCGGGCAGTGTAGGGGGTCGTGCAGGGGGTGGTGTTTCAGGGTTTAGGGCAGTGCAGTGGTGTTCGGGCAGTGTAGGGGGTCGTGCTGGGGGTGGTGTTTCAGGGTTTAGGGCAGTGCAGTGGTGTTCGGGCAGTGTAGGGGGTCGTGCTGGGGGTGGTGTTTCAGGGTTTAGGGCAGTGGTGTTCGGGCAGTGTAGGGGTCTTGCTGGGGGTGATGTTTCAGGGTTTAGGGCAGTGCAGTGGTGTTCGGGCAGTGTAGGAGGTTTTGCTGGGGGTAGTGTTTCAGGGTTTAGGGCAGTGCAGTGGTGTTCGGGCAGTGTAGGGGTCATGCTGGGGGTGGTGTTTCAGGGTTTAGGGCAGTGCAGTGGTGTTCGGGCAGTGTAGGGGGTCGTGAAGGGGTGGTGTTTCAGGGTTTAGGGCAGTGTAGTGGTGTTCGGGCAGTGTAGGGGGTCGTGCTAGGGTATGTGTTTCAGGGTTTAGGGCAGTGCAGTGGTGTTCGGGCAGTGTAGGGGTCGTGCAGTGGCTGGTGTTTCAGGGTTTAGGGCAGTGCAGTGGTGTTCGGGCAGTGTAGGGGGTCGTGCTGGGGGTAGTGTTTTACGGTTTAGGGTAGTGCAGTGGTGCTTGTGTAGTGTGCGGGGTCGTGCTGGGGGTAGTGTTTGAGGGTTTAGGGTAGTGCAGTGGTGTTTGTGTAGTGTAGGGGTCATGTTTTAGGGTAGTGCAGTGGTGTTTGGGTAGTGTAGGGGGTCGTGCTGGGGGTAGTGTTTTAGGATTTAGGTTAGTGCAGTGGTGTTTGGGTAGTGTAGGGGGTCGTGCTGGGGGTAGTGTTTTAGGGTTTAAGGTAGTGCAGTGGTGTTTGTGTAGTGTAGGGGGTCGTGCTGGGGGTAGTGTTTTAGGGTTTAGGGTAGTGCAGTGGTGCTTGTGTAGTGTAGGGGGTCATGCTGGGGGTAGTGTTTTAGGGTTTAGGGTAGTGCAGTGGTGTTTGTGTAGTGTAGGGAGTCATGTTTTAGGGTAGTGCAGTGGTGTTTGGGTAGTGTAGGGGGTCGTGCTGGGGGTAGTGTTTTAGGATTTAGGTTAGTGCAGTGGTGTTGGGGTAGTGTTTTAGGGTTTAGGGTAGTGCAGTGGTGTTTGTGTAGTGTAGAGGGTCATGCTGGGGGTAGTGTTTTAGGGTTTAGGATAGTGCAGTGGTGCTTGTGTAGTGTAGGGGGTCGTGCTGGGGTAGTGTTTTAGGGTTTAGGGTAGTGCAGTGGTGTTTTTGTAGTGTAGGGGGTCATGTTTTAAGATGCAACGCTCCAATACCTGACCAGTCTGCACTACATAAAACTGCAAAAAAACTAAAAATAAAAAGTGTTTTGCACACTTTTGTCATTGGGCTATATGTGGGCTACATCTGGGTAATATTTGTGCTACATTTGGGCTCTTTTTTCACTGGTGGCCATCTTGGAAGACTTCTTTGTTATGAAGTTTCCTAATTTCCTCATTTCCTGCAGTCTCCTCAGTAGGAAATGCTTTCAGTTTTTTACTTTGATTCCATCAAGAAGGCATTCAGATGTGTCACACATTTGCCATAAATTCAGAATGTTATTACTCTAGTTGTTCATTAGATCACTGTAGTAAAGCTACTGCTCACCAAGGAGTTAACTGGAAGTCTACTGCTGGTATTGAAAGTGATTGTTTCAGTCTGCATGTCAGAATTTTCTAATGAAATCAATCAATCAATCAATCAATCACGGCATTTATAGAGCGCGCTACTCACCCGGGAGGGTCTCAAGGCGCTGGGGGAGGGGGTAAGTTATTGCTCGAACAGCCAGGTCTTGAGCTGCTTCCTGAAGGAGAGATGGTCCTGGGTTCGCCGAAAGTGAGTGGGGAGGGAGTTCCAGGTCTTGGCTGCCAGGTAGGAGAAGGATCTTCCTCCGGCGGTGGTTCTGCGGATGCGTGGTACGGTGGCGAGGGCGTGGCTGGTTGATCGTAGCTGGCGGGTGGGCGTGTAGAAGGTCATGCGGTCGTTGAGGTACTTTGGGCCCAGGTCGTGGAGGGCCTTGTGTGCGTGGGTGAGGAGTCTGAACGTGATTCTCTTGCTGACGGGGAGCCAGTGCAGGTCTTTCAGGTGTCCGGTGATGTGGCTGTGTCGGGGGATGTCCAGGATGAGTCGTGCGGAGGCGTTCTGGATGCGCTGGAGTCTTTTTGAAGTTTGGCTGTGGTTCCGGCGTAGAGGGTGTTCCCATAGTCCAGTCGGCTGGTGACGAGTGCCTGGGTGACGGTCTTCCTGGTTTCAGTGGGGATCCATCTGAAGATCTTGCGGAGCATGCGCAGGGTGTTGAAGCACGAAGATGAGACGGCGTTGACTTGTCTGGTCATTGACAGGGAGGAGTCCAGGATGAAGCCCAGGTTGCGTGCGTGGTCCGTTGGCTTGGGCGCGGTGCCCAGGGCCGGGGGCCACCAGGAGTCGTCCCAGGCGGAGGGTGATGAGCCCAGGATGAGGACTTCCGTCTTGTCTGAGTTCAGTTTAAGGCGGCTGTTCCTCATCCAGTCGGCGACGTCTCTCATCCCGTCGTGTAGGTTGGCTCTGGCGGTGGTGGGGTCGTTGGTGAGGGAGAGGATCAGCTGGGTGTCGTCGGCGTAGGAGATGATGTTGAGGTTGTGTTGGCGTGCGATGGCTGCGAGGGGCTCATGTAGACGTTGAAGAGGGTTGGACTGAGTGAAGATCCTTGTGGAACGCCGCAGATGACTTCGGTGTCCTCGGATCTGAACGGGGGAGGCGGACTCTCTGGGTTCTTCCGGCGAGGAACGAGATGATCCATTCCAGTGCTTTCTCTCGGATTCCGATGTTGCTGAGGCGCTTCACTAGGGTGCGGTGGCAGACGGTGTCGAACGCCGCGGAGAGGTCCAAGAGGATGAGGGCTGCTGTTTCCCCGTTGTCGGTTAGGGTTCTGATGTCGTCGGTGGCTGCGATAAGGGCGGTCTCGGTGCTGTGGTTGGCCCGAAACCCGGACTGCGAGGGGTCGAGGGATCCGTTCGTCTCGAGGAAGGCGGCAAGCTGTCTGTTGACGGTCTTCTCGATGACTTTGGCCGGAAACGGAAGGAGCGAGATGGGACGGTAGTTCTTGAGGTCGGTGGGGTCCGCCGTTGGTTTCTTCAGGAGGGCGGTAAGCTCGGCGTGCTTCCAGCTCTCCGGGAAGGTGGCGGTGTGGAAGGAAGAGTTGATGATGTCCCGGAGATGGGGTGCGATGGTGGCGTCGGCTTTGTTGAAGACGTGGTGTGGGCAGGGGTCGGTTGGTGATCCGGAGTGGATGGAGTTCATCGTGCGGGTGGTGTCTTCGGTGCTGATCGGGGTCCAGTTGCAGAGGGTGGTGGTGGCGGGCGTTAGTTCGGCGGTAGGGTGCGTGGTTTGTGCGTCGAAGCTGTTATGTATGTCGGTGATCTTGCGGTGGAAGAACGCGGCGAGTGAGTTGCAGAGGTCTTGCGAGGGGGTGATGTCGTTGTTTCCGGCGCCGGGGTTGGAGAACTCTTTGACGATGCTGAAAAGTTCCTTGCTGTCGTGGGCGTTGTTGTCCAGTCGTTCTTTGAGTGCCGACTTCTTGGTGGCACGGATCATCTGGTGGTGTTTACGGGTGGCGTGCTTGAGGGCGGTCCTGTTGTCTGTGGTCTGGTCGAGTCGCCAGGTTTTCTCGAGAGTGCGGCAGTTCTTCTTGGATTCCTTGAGTTCGTTGGTGAACCAAGGGGTTTTCTTGCTTCCGGGTCTGCTGGGAGGGTTTTTAGTGGTGCGAGGTCGTCGGCGCAGGCGGTCAGCCACTTGGCGAGGTTGCTGGCTGCTTCGTTTGGGTCCGTTGTGTTGGTGGGTGTGTTCTGGCTGAGGGAGGCGGTGAGCTGCTCGGCGGTGATCTTGCTCCAGCTCCGGCGGGGAGCCTGTTGCGGGTGGTGGTGGGTCGCAGTCTTTCTGAAGCTGAAGTGGACGCAGCTGTGGTCGGTCCAGTGGAGTCCGGTGGCGTGGCTGAAGGAGATGTGCTTGCTGGAAGAGAAGACGGGGTCAAGCGTGTGGCCGGCGTAGTGGGTGGGCGTGTTCACCAGTTGCTTGAGTCCGAGGTTGGCGAGGTTGTCCAGCAGGGCGGTGGTGTTTCTGTCGTTGTTGTTCTCCAGGTGGAAGTTGAGGTCCCCTAGGAGGATGTAGTCGGCGGAGGGCATGGCGTGCGGGCTGATGAAGTCTGCGATGTCTTCGCTGAATAGTGTGCGTGGTCCCGGGGGTCTGTAGATGAGGGTGCCTCGGAGGGTGGTCTTGGGGTCAGTGTGTATCTGGAAGTGTAGGTGTTCGGCGGCGGTGAAGGTCTCGTCGGAGTTAGTCGAGATGCGGATGGTGTTCTTGTGTACGATGGCGATGCCTCCTCCCGTCTGGTTGACGCGGTCCCTCCGGGTGATCTTGTATCCGTCCGGGATGGCTATGGCGATGTCGGGCGCTGAGGAGGCGTTCATCCAGGTTTCGGTGAGGAAGGCGATGTCCGGTGCTGTTGCGTCGAGCAGGTCCCAGAGTTCCACGGCGTGCCTGTGGACGGAGCGGGTGTTCAACAGGATGCATTTCAGGTGGTTGCTGCTGGTGCTCGACTTGGCGGAGGTGGTGCACGTCCGGGGGCAGGTGAATCGGCAGGTTTGGCAGGTGAAGGGTCCGTGGGTGCGTCTCGGTGAGGCTCGGTAGCAGGCAGGGTTCCGGCCGGCATTGAGTGCGGTGAGGGTGGCGGCGTCGTAGGTCCGTCGAGTGGTGTTGCATCGGTGGGATCCAGGGGTTCTGGCGCTGGGCGCGGTCCAGTCGCGGACGGGCGCAGACGGGCTTGCCTTAGGCGCGCCTTCGGCGCGCCAGCGGCGCGGCCGGGAGGTGGGAGGGAGGAGCAGCTGGGAGGCGGGAGGCAGGGGCAGCGGGGGCACAAAGTACAAGGGGAGAGAAAACAGACAAAAATACGCGCACAACGCAAATGGGGCAGCGAGGGGCACAGAAAGGAAAATGGGGGGAGAAAACAGACAAAATTACAAGCACAACGCAAATGGGGCAGCGAGGGGCACAGAAAGGAAAATGGGGGAGAAAACAGACAAAATTACAAGCACAACGCAAATGGGGCAGCGAGGGGCACAGAAAGGAAAATGGGGGAGAAAACAGACAAAATTACAAGCACAACGCAAATGGGGCAGCGAGGGGCACAGAAAGGAAAATGGGGGAGAAAACAGACAAAATTACAAGCACAACGCAAATGGGGCAGCGAGGGGCACAGAAAGGAAAATGGGGGAGAAAACAGACAAAATTACAAGCACAACGCAAATGGGGCAGCGAGGGGCACAGAAAGGAAAATGGGGGAGAAAACAGACAAAATTACAAGCACAACGCAAATGGGGCAGCGAGGGGCACAGAAAGGAAAATGGGGGAGAAAACAGACAAAATTACAAGCACAACGCAAATGGGGCAGCGAGGGGCACAGAAAGGAAAATGGGGGAGAAAACAGACAAAATTAAAAGCACAACGCAAATGGGGCAGCGAGGGGCACAGAAAGGAAAATGGGGGAGAAAACAGACAAAATTACAAGCACAACGCAAATGGGGCAGCGAGGGGCACAGAAAGGAAAATGGGGGAGAAAACAGACAAAATTACAAGCACAACGCAAATGGGGCAGCGAGGGGCACAGAAAGGAAAATGGGGGAGAAAACAGACAAAATTACAAGCACAACGCAAATGGGGCAGCGAGGGGCACAGAAAGGAAAATGGGGGAGAAAACAGACAAAATTACAAGCACAACGCAAATGGGGCAGCGAGGGGCACAGAAAGGAAAATGGGGGAGAAAACAGACAAAATTACAAGCACAACGCAAATGGGGCAGCGAGGGGCACAGAAAGGAAAATGGGGGAGAAAACAGACAAAATTACAAGCACAACGCAAATGGGGCAGCGAGGGGCTCAGAAAGGAAAATGGGGGAGAAAACGGACAAAATTACAAGCACAACGCAAATGGGGCAGCGAGGGGCTCAGAAAGGAAAATGGGGGAGAAAACGGACAAAATTACAAGCACAACGCAAATGGGGCAGCGAGGGGCACAAAGGAAAATGGGGGAGAAAACAGACAAAATTACAAGCACAACGCAAATGGGGCAGCGAGGGGCACAGAAAGGAAAATGGGGGAGAAAACAGACAAAATTACAAGCACAACGCAAATGGGGCAGCGAGGGGCACAGAAAGGAAAATGGGGGAGAAAACAGACAAAATTACAAGCACAACGCAAATGGGGCAGCGAGGGGCACAGAAAGGAAAATGGGGAGACAAGCAAGAAATACGGGCACCGGGGCCACAAGCGGAGGGCTATCTTACCTGCAGAAGCAGCGGGCAGACAACACAGGCGGAGCTGTGTGGTGGGGAGCGACCTACCTGGCAAGGTCAAGGGTCGCTCTCCTCACCGCGCAGCGGCCGCCATTTATGGGGAGGTGGGAGGGAGGAGCAGCTGGGAGGCGGGAGGCAGGGGCAGCGAATGGGCAGTCAGGGGGGCGGGGCCGCAGGGGACGCAGCGGCGGGAATGGCGAGAGGCAGCGGGTGTCGCGGTCTAGGAGCCCAAATCGGAATTACCAATATCCACGGGAGCGAAGATAGAATCTCTCCTCTCCCCTGAGATACTGTCTCCGTCTATTCATAGACTCAGAGCGGTAGAGCAGTATCCCCAGGGAGCGAGGAAACAGGGAGGGACCACCAGGGGCTTCCAAATCAAGACACAGAGGTAGAGGGGACGTCTCAGTAGATATGAAAGAACCTGCAGTAATAGAAAATGAGAAAGAACAGGTTAAGGAAAACTCTATACTTTCCCCACTAATATCTTCTATCAGACTTAGGTGTGTTCATTGTGCTCTCACATACTCACGAGGGGGTTATTGTCAGGGAACTTGTTCGTGGCTTTTATACCCAATTCCAAACAGCAGAAAGCAGATAAATCAAGCCTTCAAGAGACAGGAGGAGTTTGATGTGCCACTAGTTTCTCCACCAAGGCACAAACCGTCGCCACCTCTGTTTTGGCAAAAGTCACTTCAACAATTTAAAAGTACTCACGTTGCTCTACCTCCGTAAAATCAGGAGCAGCGCGTCCGAGCACTGCGACAAAGGTTTCGTTTTAAGGTGTTGGAAAAGGGGGTGGCGTGAGAGTCCCTTCACTCCGTAAAATAGGAAACAACAAAATAATTGAAGTATGACAACGCTTCCTCGCGTTTTGTGGTTAAGGAATCAAAAATAAACAGAAAGGGAAAGACAAAAACAGCTCTTCCTCGAGATGGTGGGAGAGCGGTGAAGGAAACAGCGCGGGCTCGCGCTGGCTTCTGTAATTAGAACCAGGTGAGAGTAGCGAGTCAAGGCGCTGATAGAAGCGATCCGTAGAGGTTGAGCACCACGCTTCCTCGAGATGGTGGGAGAGTGGTGAAGGGAACAGCGCGGGCTCGCGCTGGCTTCTGTGATTAGAACCAGGTGAGAGTAGCGAGTCTAGGCGCTGACAGCAGCGATCCGCAGAGGTTGTGCACCGCGCTTCCTAGCACTGGCGGTCACAAAGGTGATTCCACGAAGAGGCAGATTGTGGTTACCGGGAACAGGAAGGTCCGAGGAAATCCAAACAGGCAAAGGGCGAGGTCCCAACTGGAAGTGAAGCCAAGCATCATAGATTGGGTGTTCACGGCTTATAAGCCGAGTTTGTCAGCTGATCAGTCCCTGTGCAGCATGGGAAGGCACAAAGCAACACACCTTTCTGAGGCATTATGGGAGATGTAGTTTCTGGAATTATACCTGGAATAGGGTACAGGAAACCTGACATCTAACAGTTCTCCTCCCTAACGGTCTATACACCGGTCTAGGTTTAGAGGGGTGTAGAGCGTGAAACCTTCTCAATAACACAGGAGCATGTACATTCTCTGCAGACTCCCAAGTTCTGTCTTCAGGGGCATACCCCACCCAATCTATGAGGTACTGCAATTCTCCGTTAAATAGTCTGGAATCTAAGATGCTTTTCACCTCATATTCTAACTCTCCTTCTACGACGATAGGAGGGGTGGAGGTTCAGGGCAGGAGGGAGGGATATACTCCTTGAGCAAGGAAGTATGGAAAACGGGATGTATCCTCATTTCAGGTGGGAGATCTAGCTTTACTGTAACTGGGTTGATCGTTCTTACAATAGTGAAAGGCCCTACATATCTGGGTTGTAATTTACGAGGGCCTGGTAACCTGAGGTTTTTCGTGGACAGCCATGCCTGTCCACCTTCTTTGTAATCTGGGGCAGGACGTCTATGTTTATCTGCATCTGACTTCATGGAGTTTTTGGCTTCCGTTAGTTCTAATTTGGCTTGTTCCCATATAGATAAAAGATGAGTGTAGTGGTCTGTGACTGCGGGGACATCTGAGAGAGGGCAAGAGAGGGAAGAAATTTTGGATGATATCCTGTGGTGAAGAAAAAGGGTGAAACCTTGGAAGCAGAATGGGTGGAATTATTATACGCGAATTCAGCCAAAGGAAGAGCCTGGAGCCAATCACTAGTAGTAGTGCTGATTAAACATCGGAGATATTGTTCCAGAGTCTGGTTCGTTCTTTCGGTTTGACCATCCGTTTGCGGATGGTAAGCCGAGGAGAGACGATGGTCTATATGAAGAATTTTACATAATCCTTGCCAGAATTTAGACACAAACTGTGGTCCTCTATCGGAAAAAATGACTGAGGGCAACCCATGTAGCCTGACTATGCTTTCAATGAATGTGTCTACGAGTTCTTTGGCGCTAGGTAGTTTCTTAAGAGGGATGAAATGGGCCATTTTGGACAACATATCCACCACCACCAATATAGTGGTGAATCCTCTTATGGTGGGTAGATCTGTGATAAAATCCATGCTGATGGATGACCAGGGTATATCTGGGACGGGCAGAGGCTGTAAAAGACCCGCAGGAGCACAATGTGATGATTTCTGACGGGCACAAGTTGGACACGCTTTGACAAAATTGAGTATATCTTGAGTCATGCCTTTCCACCAGAACCATCTCTGACATATTTGAATAGTCTTTTCTCCTCCAGGATGACCAGCCAATGGCAAGGCATGACACCATCGTATTATCAAGTCTTGGGTTTCTTTTGTAGGGATAAACAAACGATCCTCATGATAAAACAAATCGCTCACTATTTTGTTCACAGGATCTGTCAACCACTTCTCACGATCAAGCGCCAAAAAGGCATGATTTAGTTGTGAAACAAAAGTGTCGGTTTTTTCGCTAATGGATATGATTTTATCCTCAGGTATAATAGGTAAGGGAGTTTCCACTGTGTATTTCTGATCTTTTCCTAAGCGGGAAAGAGCGTTTGCTTTACCGTGTTTTGAGCCAGGGCGAAAAGTGATAACAAAATCATATTCAGAAAAAAGGATACCCATCTCATTTGTCGAGGAGTAAGGGCACGGGCAGACCTAAAAAACTGAAGATTCCTATGGTCTGAGTAAATAGTGATGGTATGAGGTGAACCCAAAAGATAATGGCGCCATTCTTGAAAAGCCATTTTAATGGCTAGGAGTTCTCTTTCTCCGATGGTATAATTTTGCTCAGCTTGAGAAAGAGTTCTAGAAAAATAGGCCACTGGATGGAGTGTTCCTGATTGTGAATCACGTTGTGAAAGAATCCCCCCAACTGCATATTGAGAGGCATCGGCCTCTACATAGTATGGCTGATTTTCGTCCGCATGTCTGATAATGGGAGCGGAAGTGAAACTATTCTTCAGCGTTTGAAAAGCCTGCTCGGAAATATCATTCCATTCAAAAGATATTCCTTTTTTCAATAATCTGGTGATGGGAGTGACCAGATCAGAAAAACGATTGATAAATCGCCGGTAGAAATTTGCAAATCCTAAAAGGATTGCACCTCTCAGACAGTCTTAGGACTTTTCCACTCAGTTATGGCTGAGACCTTGGCAGGATCCATATGTATACCTTCAGGAGAGATGACAAACCCTAAGAATTCCACCTTTTGGGCATGAAAGAGACATTTGTCTAATTTAGCAAACAGATGGTGGTCTTGTAGTCGCTGTAAAATCAATTTGACATGTTCCACATGTTCGTTTTCAGTCTGAGAATAGATTAAAATATCGTCAATATAGACAATAACGAAAATATCTAAATATTCACTTAAGATCTCATTTACAAAGAATTGAAATGCCGCGGGGGCATTGCATAATCCAAAGGGCATGACGCAATACTCATAGAGTCCGAACTTAGTGCGGAAAGCCGTCTTCCACTCATCTCCTTCTCTGACTCGGATCAAGTGATAGGCTCCCCTCAGGTCCAGCTTAGTAAAGATTTTAGCCTTACGCACCTGATCCAAGAGACTGGAGATGAGTGGAAGAGGGTATTTATTTTTATCGTCACCTTATTCAAGGCCCGATAGTCCAGGCACGCCCTTAAGCCACCTTCACGTTTGGGAATAAAAAAAATAGGGGAAGAGACAGGGGAAGTCGAATGGCGTATGAACCCCTTTTTTAACATGTCTTGAAGGTACTCATGGAGATATTTTGTCTCAGGTTCCGTAAGAGCATATATCCTACTGACAGGAAGTACTGCACCCGGCGTTAGATCAATCCTGCAGTCGTAGGATCTGTGAGGGGGTAGGGCCACGGCTTTTATTTCGTCAAATACTCCTGCAAACTCATGATACTCAGGGGGCAACGGCGTCGAGTCCGGTAATGATACTGCACAACTTAGAGGAGTGTGCCATAGGGCTGTCTCATGGTAACAATGCTTTAGACAATACGAAGAGCGGAGCGTAACTTTCCCTAGAGACCCAATCAATGAGCGGATTATGTAGCTGTAGCCACGGGACTCCAAGAATGGCACCAAAGTTGGGGGTGTTAATGAGATCAAATGAAATAGATTCAACATGACCGTTATCACACATCATTACAAGTTCAGGGGTATGATAGGTGATTAAACCAGATGACAATTCAGTTCCATCAACAGCTCTCACCTTTTCAGGTCGCGTTTTAGGAACAAATTCAATCCCGAGTTTCTTGGCCAATGAGATGTCTAGGAAGTTTCCGGTTGCTCCAGAATCTAATAGTATGGGCATAGTCTTTCTATGTTGTGACGGCAATATAACTACCATGGTGATGGTGAAGTGTTTAGGCACTAAAATCATCGTGTTAGCCAAGAAGTGTGAGATCTGCATGGGAGAAGGACTTGGAAGAGCGACCTCGGTACTCTCCAAGTCTTTTAGTTTTCCGGATACATGGCTGCACCCATTCTGCTAGCTGGGGTCTTCAGAGGTGATCTTGGTTTGACAAGACATTCTCTAGCAAAATGGCCACCCTTGCCACAGTAAAGACAGAGGTTCAATTTCCGTCGTTTTTCACGTTCTTCTACCGTTATTGGTCCTCTAACTCCTCCTATCTGCATGGGCTCACTTGTGTCCTTTAACTCTTTCTTCTCGCTTTTGGCAAAAAAAGACGGGTGTATTCCCCCTTGGACTTTTCTCCTTTTCTTTCCCTTAATCTATGGTCTAGTTTGACCACTAGGTCTATAAATGAAGGACAATCTTCAGGCGGGTTCACTATTTGAGACAATATATCCTTTAGTTCGTCTTTTAATCCTCTGTAGAATAAAGAAGTTCTCTTCTCTTCAGGCCATTGTGTTTCAGTCACTAGTCGGTTGAAAGTGGTGATATATGTTAACAGATCCCCTGAACTTTGTTTAAGACTCAACAGTTCATTGTCACTAGCCTGCATATAAGAGTGACGGGCAAAGAGGCTTCTCATTCTTTCTTTGAATTGTGGGAGGTTGTACAAAATGGGGTCGTCATTTTGTACAAGAGGCACCGCCCACAGAGCAGCATTCCCACTGAGATAGGAGATAATAAAAGCTATCTTTGCCGCGTCATCTGGAAATGAGGAAGCTCTACATAAAAACTGGAGGTGACACTGGTTCATAAATACTCCGTACTTGCTAGTGTCTCCACTGAATCTCTCAGGCATTGCTAAAGGGGTCAGTGGAGGTGTTACAACTGTCACACTAACAGGAGAAGGGGGAGAGACTACTGAATCTGAGGTAGAGGCAGAAGCGGAGCCTTGGAAATGCGCAGGCTGTATGTAACTCTTTTTGAACTTGGGATAGGTGGCAGCCTCTCTGACTTCAGTCTGTCTTTGTGTTTTCATTCCATCTAACTCAGAAACCAGACGCTGATTTTCCCCTTTCATTACTCTAAGCTCTGTTTGTAAGTTTATAACTGCTGCCGCTAACTCATTCATAGTGGGTAAAGATGTCTCAAGGGATAGGGAGTCATCCATAAGGGTATCAAATGAGGCTCCCGTGTTCATCTTCGCTCAGGGGATAATATAACCGTGGGCTTGGCTTTCTGTCGCGGTCTAGGAGCCCAAATCGGAATTACCAATATCCACGGGAGCGAAGATAGAATCTCTCCTCTCCCCTGAGATACTGTCTCCGTCTATTCATAGACTCAGAGCGGTAGAGCAGTATCCCCAGGGAGCGAGGAAACAGGGAGGGACCACCAGGGGCTTCCAAATCAAGACACAGAGGTAGAGGGGACGTCTCAGTAGATATGAAAGAACCTGCAGTAATAGAAAATGAGAAAGAACAGGTTAAGGAAAACTCTATACTTTCCCCACTAATATCTTCTATCAGACTTAGGTGTGTTCATTGTGCTCTCACATACTCACGAGGGGGTTATTGTCAGGGAACTTGTTTGTGGCTTTTATACCCAATTCCAAACAGCAGAAAGCAGATAAATCAAGCCTTCAAGAGACGGGAGGAGTTTGATGTGCCACTAGTTTCTCCACCAAGGCACAAACCGTCGCCACCTCTGTTTTGGCAAAAGTCACTTCAACAATTTAAAAGTACTCCGTAAAATCAGGAGCAGCGCGTCCGAGCACTGCGACGAAGGTTTCGTTTTAAGGTGTTGGAAAAGGGGGAGGCGTGAGAGTCCCTTCACTCCGTAAAATAGGAAACAACAAAATAATTGAAGTATGACAACGCTTCCTCGCGTTTTGTGGTTAAGGAATCAAAAATAAACAGAAAGGGAAAGACAAAAAACAGCTCTTCCTCGAGATGGTGGGAGAGCGGTGAAGGAAACAGCGCGGGCTCGCGCTGGCTTCTGTAATTAGAACCAGGTGAGAGTAGCGAGTCAAGGCGCTGATAGAAGCGATCCGTAGAGGTTGAGCACCACGCTTCCTCGAGATGGTGGGAGAGTGGTGAAGGGAACAGCGCGGGCTCGCGCTGGCTTCTGTGATTAGAACCAGGTGAGAGTAGCGAGTCTAGGCGCTGACAGCAGCGATCCGCAGAGGTTGTGCACCGCGCTTCCTAGCACTGGCGGTCACAAAGGTGATTCCACGAAGAGGCAGATTGTGGTTACCGGGAACAGGAAGGTCCGAGGAAATCCAAACAGGCAAAGGGCGAGGTCCCAACTGGAAGTGAAGCCAAGCATCATAGATTGGGTGCTCACGGCTTATAAGCCGAGTTTGTCAGCTGATCAGTCCCTGTGCAGCATGGGAAGGCACAAAGCAACACACCTTTCTGAGGCATTATGGGAGATGTAGTTTCTGGAATTATACCTGGAATAGGGTACAGGAAACCTGACATCTAACAGTTCTCCTCCCTAACGGTCTATACACCGGTCTAGGTTTAGAGGGGTGTAGAGCGTGAAACCTACTCAATAACACAGGAGCATGTACATTCTCTGCAGACTCCCAAGTTCTGTCTTCAGGGGCATACCCCACCCAATCTATGAGGTACTGCAATTCTCCGTTAAATAGTCTGGAATCTAAGATGCTTTTCACCTCATATTCTAACTCTCCTTCTACGACGATAGGAGGGGGTGGAGGTTCAGGGCAGGAGGGAGGGATATACTCCTTGAGCAAGGAAGTATGGAAAACGGGATGTATCCTCATTTCAGGTGGGAGATTTAGCTTTACTGTAACTGGGTTGATCGTTCTTACAATAGTGAAAGGCCCTACATATCTGGGTTGTAATTTACGAGGGCCTGGTAACCTGAGGTTTTTCGTGGACAGCCATGCCTGTCCACCTTCTTTGTAATCTGGGGCAGGACGTCTATGTTTATCTGCATCTGACTTCATTGAGTTTTTGGCTTCCGTTAGTTCTAATTTGGCTTGTTCCCATATAGATAAAAGATGAGTGTAGTGGTCTGTGACTGCGGGGACATCTGAGAGAGGGCAAGAGAGGGGAAGAAATTTTGGATGATATCCTGTGGTGAAGAAAAAGGGTGAAACCTTGGAAGCAGAATGGGTGGAATTATTATACGCGAATTCAGCCAAAGGAAGAGCCTGGAGCCAATCACTAGTAGTAGTGCTGATTAAACATCGGAGATATTGTTCCAGAGTCTGGTTCGTTCTTTCGGTTTGACCATCCGTTTGCGGATGGTAAGCCGAGGAGAGACGATGGTCTATATGAAGAATTTTACATAATCCTTGCCAGAATTTAGACACAAACTGTGGTCCTCTATCGGAAAAAATGACTGAGGGCAACCCATGTAGCCTGACTATGCTTTCAATGAATGTGTCTACGAGTTCTTTGGCGCTAGGTAGTTTCTTAAGAGGGATGAAATGGGCCATTTTGGACAACCTATCCACCACCACCAATATAGTGGTGAATCCTCTTATGGTGGGTAGATCTGTGATAAAATCCATGCTGATGGATGACCAGGGTATATCTGGGACGGGCAGAGGCTGTAAAAGACCCGCAGGAGCACAATGTGATGATTTCTGACGGGCACAAGTTGGACACGCTTTGACAAAATTGAGTATATCTTGAGTCATGCCTTTCCACCAGAACCATCTCTGACATATTTGAATAGTCTTTTCTCCTCCAGGATGACCAGCCAATGGCAAGGCATGACACCATCGTATTATCAAGTCTTGGGTTTCTTTTGTAGGGATAAACAAACGATCCTCATGATAAAACAAATCGCTCACTATTTTGTTCACAGGATCTGTCAACCACTTCTCACGATCAAGCGCCAAAAAGGCATGATTTAGTTGTGAAACAAAAGTGTCGGTTTTTCGCTAATGGATATGATTTTATCCTCAGGTATAATAGGTAAGGGAGTTTCCACTGTGTATTTCTGATCTTTTCCTAAGCGGGAAAGAGCGTCTGCTTTACCGTGTTTTGAGCCAGGGCGAAAAGTGATAACAAAATCATATTCAGAAAAAAAGGATACCCATCTCATTTGTCGAGGAGTAAGGGCACAGGCAGACCTAAAAAACTGAAGATTCCTATGGTCTGAGTAAATAGTGATGGTATGAGGTGAACCCAAAAGATAATGGCGCCATTCTTGAAAAGCCATTTTAATGGCTAGGAGGTCTCTTTCTCCGATGGTATAATTTTGCTCAGCTTGAGAAAGAGTTCTAGAAAAATAGGCCACTGGATGGGCAGTCAGGGGGGCGGGGCCGCAGGGGACGCAGCGGCGGGAATGGCGAGAGGCAGCGGGTGTCGCGGTCTAGGAGCCCAAATCGGAATTACCAATATCCACGGGAGCGAAGATAGAATCTCTCCTCTCCCCTGAGATACTGTCTCCGTCTATTCATAGACTCAGAGCGGTAGAGCAGTATCCCCAGGGAGCGAGGAAACAGGGAGGGACCACCAGGGGCTTCCAAATCAAGACACAGAGGTAGAGGGGACGTCTCAGTAGATATGAAAGAACCTGCAGTAATAGAAAATGAGAAAGAACAGGTTAAGGAAAACTCTATACTTTCCCCACTAATATCTTCTATCAGACTTAGGTGTGTTCATTGTGCTCTCACATACTCACGAGGGGTTATTGTCAGGGAACTTGTTCGTGGCTTTTATACCCAATTCCAAACAGCAGAAAGCAGATAAATCAAGCCTTCAAGAGACAGGAGGAGTTTGATGTGCCACTAGTTTCTCCACCAAGGCACAAACCGTCGCCACCTCTGTTTTGGCAAAAGTCACTTCAACAATTTAAAAGTACTCACGTTGCTCTACCTCCGTAAAATCAGGAGCAGCGCGTCCGAGCACTGCGACGAAGGTTTCGTTTTAAGGTGTTGGAAAAGGGGGAGGCGTGAGAGTCCCTTCACTCCGTAAAATAGGAAACAACAAAATAATTGAAGTATGACAACGCTTCCTCGCGTTTTGTGGTTAAGGAATCAAAAATAAACAGAAAGGGAAAGACAAAAAACAGCTCTTCCTCGAGATGGTGGGAGAGCGGTGAAGGAAACAGCGCGGGCTCGCGCTGGCTTCTGTAATTAGAACCAGGTGAGAGTAGCGAGTCAAGGCGCTGATAGAAGCGATCCGTAGAGGTTGAGCACCACGCTTCCTCGAGATGGTGGGAGAGTGGTGAAGGGAACAGCGCGGGCTCGCGCTGGCTTCTGTGATTAGAACCAGGTGAGAGTAGCGAGTCTAGGCGCTGACAGCAGCGATCCGCAGAGGTTGTGCACCGCGCTTCCTAGCACTGGCGGTCACAAAGGTGATTCCACGAAGAGGCAGATTGTGGTTACCGGGAACAGGAAGGTCCGAGGAAATCCAAACAGGCAAAGGGCGAGGTCCCAACTGGAAGTGAAGCCAAGCATCATAGATTGGGTGCTCACGGCTTATAAGCCGAGTTTGTCAGCTGATCAGTCCCTGTGCAGCATGGGAAGGCACAAAGCAACACACCTTTCTGAGGCATTATGGGAGATGTAGTTTCTGGAATTATACCTGGAATAGGGTACAGGAAACCTGACATCTAACAGCGGGGGCACAAAGTACAAGGGGAGAGAAAACAGACAAAAATACGGGCACAACGCAAATGGGGCAGCGAGGGGCACAGAAAGGAAAATGGGGGGAGAAAACAGGCAAAATTACAAGCACAACGCAAATGGGGCAGCGAGGGGCACAGAAAGGAAAATGGGGGGAGAAAACAGACAAAATTACAAGCACAACGCAAATGGGGCAGCGAGGGGCACAGAAAGGAAAATGGGGGAGAAAACAGACAAAATTACAAGCACAACGCAAATGGGGCAGCGAGGGGCACAGAAAGGAAAATGGGGGAGAAAACAGACAAAATTACAAGCACAACGCAAATGGGGCAGCGAGGGGCACAGAAAGGAAAATGGGGGAGAAAACAGACAAAATTACAAGCACAACGCAAATGGGGCAGCGAGGGGCACAGAAAGGAAAATGGGGGAGAAAACAGACAAAATTACAAGCACAACGCAAATGGGGCAGCGAGGGGCACAGAAAGGAAAATGGGGGAGAAAACAGACAAAATTACAAGCACAACGCAAATGGGGCAGCGAGGGGCTCAGAAAGGAAAATGGGGGAGAAAACAGACAAAATTACAAGCACAACGCAAATGGGGCAGCGAGGGGCACAGAAAGGAAAATGGGGGAGAAAACGGACAAAATTACAAGCACAACGCAAATGGGGCAGCGAGGGGCACAGAAAGGAAAATGGGGGAGAAAACAGACAAAATTACAAGCACAACGCAAATGGGGCAGCGAGGGGCACAGAAAGGAAAATGGGGGAGAAAACAGACAAAATTACAAGCACAACGCAAATGGGGCAGCGAGGGGCACAGAAAGGAAAATGGGGGAGAAAACAGACAAAATTACAAGCACAACGCAAATGGGGCAGCGAGGGGCACAGAAAGGAAAATGGGGAGACAAGCAAGAAATACGGGCACCGGGGCCACAAGCGGAGGGCGATCTTACCTGCAGAAGCAGCGGGCAGACAACACAGGCGGAGCTGTGTGGTGGGGGAGCGACCTACCTGGCAATAGAAGAGGATTTGAGATCTCACTTAAAACATGCACTAAATTTTCTTTTTGCAGCACTAACCATAATTTCTATGGCAAAATGAACCCCCTCATTTTGTTCCTTTTTAAATTAAATGTTTTAAGTGTTACCAGTTTATTCCAATCAAGATGGCTTCAGGTGTGCCATACTTTTGTCATAAGTAAGGCTGTTAGCACTCTAGTTGTTCTTTAGAACACTCTGGGAAGCTGCAGTAGAACACAAAGGCATCAACTGACAGGCTGCTCCTGTTGAAATATAACAGGAAGATATTTGAGATCTCACTTAAAACATGTCCTAATTTTTCTTTCTACAGCACTAACCATAATTTCTATGGCAAAATGAACCCCCTCATTTTGTTCCTTTTTAAATTAAATGTTTTAAGTGTTACCAGTTTATTTCAATCAAGATGGCTTCAGGTGTGCCATACTTTTGTCATAAGTAAGGCTGTTAGCACTCTAGTTGTTCTTTAGAACACTCTGGGAAGCTGCAGTAGAACACAAAGGAATCAACTGACAATCTCTGCCCTTGTTGGATGTACATGTTTTACTGAGAATGTCAGACTTCATTCTCACATGACTGAGAAAGATAATGTGAATTTACAGAAAATATGCTCTCATTTTATCTTCTGGAGCACCTTCCAAAACTGTATGGGACAAGCATGTGAAAATAGTTCTCTCAAACATGATTCATGATATCCCAGCAGAAGGTTTTTCACAGGGTAAAATCACCTTAGAACACACCACAATTCCTGAAATTAGTATGGTACCATCAACAAATGAATTCTAATGTAACTAAAGTCTGTTATCACCCTTTATAGTTCTCCTTTTGGTAACCCTCAAAATCTTCGATTCACTACAATGCATTTATATTGGTCCCAAGATGGCTGCCAGCAATTCCAGGATGAAGTGCTGACAGCCAATCAGATCTCACGATGACATGTGTGGTTAGGCTCCGCCCAGATATATATGTGTTTTTACTTTTGATTTTCTCCGCAACTACTGAACGGATTTACACCATTTAACAAAAGGGTTCTTTCTGAACCAAGAACTACCTCTTTGCCAAATTTGGTGTAATTCCGTTCAGCAGTTCGAGCTGTAGCCGTGTCTAAAGTTTCCTATGGGAAAATGAATGGGGAAAACACGTTTTGGGACCCCCTTTTTCTCGGCCCCCGCTTGACGAATCACCCTGAGACTTTCAGGGTAGGAGCGGACCGGAGCGGGCCATAAAGTTTGAAAATTTCGCGAAGATTCGTCAACCGACGCAAGAGTTATTTCAAATAGAATGTCGCGGATTTCCTATGGAAAATAGGTCCTAACTATAACTATCTACTGGCGACCGCCAGTAGATTATATATATATATATATATATGTATATTCCAACCATTTCCGACTTTCACTCGAAATCGGACACCGACACAGGAGTTAGCTTGCCATTCAGTTTCGGTTTATTTTTCTTTCGCTTTGACGCGTTTCGGCACACCTGCCTTGTTCACATAGGCAATCACATAAAATACAATCTTATTTAACAGAGGAATTCTAGTCACATGATGTCTTCTACAATGAATATAGAAGAAAGACTTTGCCTTGACTTATAGGAGAATACAACAATCTAAACCCACTTCAAACCAATACGTTAAAAAGGTTTTAAAACATAGTTATAAATTGCCATCACACCACTTGATATTCATCTAACACTCCATCAAGAAAATTACACTTATTAAATTGATTAAATTCTCAATTTGATACCATAAAACTCCCTTCATTATCCATACTAAAATGCATTATACTTCATGCATAAGTGCAACAATCTTATCATATTGGTGTTATCAATCTTATTATTCACTATGAATTCACATTATTATTGTTGTAAACATGATCATCCCAAAAAGTTGTATCACACAAATTTAAGTTGTATCACAAAAATTATATATATAACAGAAAGCATACGGGACCAGTGTCCTTAATTGGAGTCTAATTTCATCTCATCAATTCCACATTAGTAACTTAGAACTTGCGTCATAAGTTATCTTGATTTCTGCCAATAAACCAAAATACATTCATTTTTAGTACCTATTTTGTAACAATCATTAAATTATTAAAAATATAGTATTAAAGAAAGTTAATTTGTGCAATTAATTAAAATTCATTTCAATCTCTTGCAAGATCTTACAATAAGGCTATCTACTTTATATCCTAATAAAAATCTATAAAAATTTCTAAAAATTTTTTTTCTTCTGATGTTATCATTATGTGCAAATATCGCAATTTAAGAGAAATAAAGTGCAAGTGCTTCACAGTATTATTAGCTCAATGTGCAACATATTGCAAAATAAAGTGCAAGTGCCTTACAATACCCATACACATTACTGACTCTTATTATTTAATATATCTGCCCTATATTCTTCTAAACTAATTCATATTGGCAAATCCAACATATATGTCTTTTAGAGATAGACTCTACAATCTGTTAATAACTAATAGTGTAACGCAAAGTCTTTATCATTCCTCTATTTTTTTAAAATCAAGATTTCGTTTAAAAACTTTGAAATTGAATACCAGATTATACCAAATGTACATGTAAATCTTCTTCAGCGTTTAATCCATAAGGATTTTTGGTGTTAAATAGGAGTATATATTTTGACTCTAGTTGGCGTAATTTTCTCTCTCTGTCACCACCTCTCACATTTTTATAAACTTGATCTATAGCAAAATAGACAAGTTCATTGTGTTGCCTTTATGCACCTCATTAATGTGACGTGCTACCACATAATTTTTATCATTGTTCTTAATTGCCCTTAAATGCTGTAAAATACGAACATGAACCATATGTATCGTACTACCAATATACATTTTCGGACATGAACATCTCAGTATATAGACAACAAATTCGCTTATACATGTCAATGGACTTCTAATTTTCCAGGGACTACTTAATAAAGGCGATGTAACCTGTTGTTCATTTTTGCCAAATCTACATGCCTTACATTTATAGCATTTATGGAAGCCAGGATTAATTTTTAACCATCCACCTCCTTTTTTGACTTCCGGATTAGTCTTAAATAGGTCATCTCTCATGGATTTAGCCTTATTAAATGTCACCATTGGTCTTCGTGACACTATCCCGTGCAATATCGGATCTTGCTTCACTGGGTACCAATGTCTATTCAGGCTATCTCTCACTTTAGCCTGGTAGGCATTGTAACCCGTGATCATCCTAATCGGATCCTGGGTGTTCTTCTTTTTTTCTCTGGCCTTATTTAAGTCTGGTTTCAACAATACATTTCTTTCTATAGTATCAACCTTTTTTTTAGCCTGGTTTAGTGTCTCATACTTGTATCCTCTTTGTAAAAACCTCTTATTTAGAGCATTTTGAGCTTCATTCAAGGCACTAGGATCACTGCAGTTCCTTTTCATTCTTAAACTTTCCGCATACGGGATGCTCATTTTTAATCTTGGGGGATGAAAGCTGGCTGCATGCAAAATCGTATTGCCTGCAGTCGGCTTCCTGCATGTGCGTGTTTGAATCACTCCTTGTGCAATATATACTTCAAGGTCCAAATATGTCACACTTGTCTTACTAATATGTTCAGTAAATTTGAGGTTGAGATCATTTATGTTAATGCTGTCAATAAACATCTGAGCTGACTCCTCTGAACCATTCCACAGAATGAAAAGATCATCAATAAATCTAATCCATCTAATTATGTGATCCTTCCATTCCCTGACATATTCAGTTCTGAGCACCTGCTCCTCCCACCAGCCCATATGCAAATTAGCATAGCTGGGGGCGAAGCAGGTGCCCATCGCTGTTCCCTGCAATTGTCTGTAGGTGTCCCCTCCAAACATAAAGTGGTTGTTATTTAGACATAGTCTACACATCTCAATCAACATATTAGTATGTTGATATAAATTAATTGGTCTCATATTCAAAAAATGTCTGACTGCATGTAGTCCATCTCCATGGGCAATACTTGTGTATAGACTAACAACATCTAATGTAATCAATAGGTACGTGTCTTCCCACTTTACATTTGTGATTTTATTTAAAAAGTCTCTTGAGTCCTGAATGTAGGCTGGTAGCGTTTTTACATGGCTTTGCAAAAATGAATCCAGGTACCTTGAATTTGGTTCAAATAAACTGCCAATGGCAGAAATAATCGGCCGTCCTGGAGGTTTCTCTTTGTCTTTATGAATCTTTGGGATTAAATACAGTGTGGGTAATGTAGGATTTTCTACCTTTAAAAAGGAATATTCAGTTTGACTAATTAGACCTAGCCCTCGCCATCTTGCTAGATCCTTCCAATATTTGTGTTTAATCTCAGATAGGCTACTCTGTGGGACCTTCAGATAACACTCTTTATATGTGTATATATATATATATGTATATATATGTATATGTATATGTGTATATGTATATGTGTATATGTATATGTGTATATATATATGTATATGTGTATATATATATGTATATGTGTATATATATATGTATATGTATATATATATATATGTATATGTATATATATATGTATATGTATATATATATGTATATATATATGTATATGTATATATATATGTATATGTATATATATGTATATGTATATATATGTATATGTATGTATATATGTATGTGTATGTATATATGTATGTGTATGTATATATGTATGTGTATGTATATATGTATATGTATGTATATATGTATATGTATATATATGTATATATATGTATATGTATATATATGTATATATGTATATATGTGTATATGTATATGTATATATATGTGTATGTGTATATATGTGTATGTATATATATGTGTATGTATACATGTGTGTATGTATTTGTATATCACCAAACTGCAAAGTTGCCCATGTGGAGAGCCACACACCTCCAGAATCACACCATTGCGTAGGTGGTGGCGTATGCAGCACGCGCTCCGCGTTCCATTCGCCATACGCGTTTCGAGCTATGCAGCTCTTGATCACTGGCATAGAGGAGCAGGAAACCGGTTTGAAAGAATGGTTCTTTATTTAAATGATTAGAGTCCCGCCCCAGTGGGCGTTATCAATGAGGCATGCTGGTTCTGATAGTCCAAACTTGCTGCCCAGGACTCGTAAACATTCTCTCCCGGTCCTGCCACTCAATCTGATAAAATCCCTTGTCAGGCGGAAGGCTGAAGACACACCGCTGCCATACGTCTTCAATATCACCACGTACGAGGCTCTGTAAGTCCCAAAGAGTGCCGGTGATTCCCTGCACTCGGGATCCGGCGTCGGGGCTCCCCGCGGCCGAGCAAGCCGCTATTATCACCAAACTGCAAAGTTGCCCATGTGGAGAGCCACACACCTCCAGAATCACACCATTGCGTGGGTGGTGGCGTATGCAGCACGCGCTCCGCATTCCATTCGCCATACGCGTTTCGAGCTATGCAGCTCATGATCACTGGCATAGAGGAGCAGGAAACCGGTTTGAAAGAATGGTTCTTTATTTAAATGATTAGAGTCCCGCCCCAGTGGGCGTTATCAATGAGGCATGCTGGTTCTGATAGTCCAAACTTGCTGCCCAGGACTCGTAAACATTCTCTCCCGGTCCTGCCACTCAATCTGATAAAATCCCTTGTCAGGCGGAAGGCTGAAGACACACCGCTGCCATACGTCTCCAATATCACCACGTACGAGGCTCTGTAAGTCCCAAAGAGTGCCGGTGATTCCCTGCACTCGAGATCCGGCGTCGGGGCTCCCCGCGGCCGAGCAAGCCGCTATAATCACCAAACTGCAAAGTTGCCCATGTGGAGAGCCACACACCTCCAGAATCACACCATTGCGTGGGTGGTGGCGTATATATATGTGTATGTGTATATATATATATATATATGTGTGGGTGTATATATATATATATATATATATATATATATATATATTCACTGAAAAAACCATAGGTTTTAGGGGCGTTATAGTTAGAAATTAGCATTTAAAAAACCTTTGAAATTCACTGAAAAAACCATAGGTTTCAGGCACGTTATAGTTAGAAATTAGCATTTAAAAAACCTTTGAAATTCACAGAAAAAACCATAGGTTTCAGACACGTTATAGTTAGAAATTAGCATTTAAAAAACCTTTGAAATTCACTGAAAAAACCATAGGTTTTAGGGACAGTTATAGTTAGTTGGACATTTCACTCGTACAAAACCCGTGAAATTCCCCCGTTATAGTTAGTTCAGCTAACTATAACTCGCGCCCCGCAATGCACTGCTGATGACGTCACATATTACATCACTCATGACATGGTCAGTGACATCACTGATGACATCACTGATGACATCTCAAATGACATCACTGTTGACATCATGCAGTGACTGTGTGTTTCTGTAAAGTTTAAATATTTTTAATATATATAGGAAAAGACGTATTGAAGAATGAGTGGGTGTATAAGTGTCTGTATGGATGATTTAGTAGGTGCGTGACTGACTCTATAAGTGAGTGATTTAACGTATCTTACTGAATGCATGGGTTAGTGACTAAACTGGGTGAATGTCTGTATCCGTCTGTCTGTTGCTGTGTAAGTGGCTGCATGTGTTTGTGAATAGCTACATGAGTGTGTATATGAGTTATTGAATGGTTGTCGGAGTATCTGTATGGGTGCCTGAGTGTTTGTGTGGGAGGGGTGTGTGCGACTCTGTGCATAGATGTGTGAGTGGGTGATTGACTGGGTGGATGGTTTCAAGAGTGCATCTGTGATAGACTGTATGGGTGGGTAAGTTTGTGTAAGAGTGTGTTAGTGAGTGAATATATGTCCCAGTGGTACATGTGTGAGTAACTACATATGTGAAAGGCAGTATATATGTGTGTTGGAGTATATAAATAGCTATTAGCGAGAGTGAGTGATTGTGATAGTGGCTGTATGGATGAGTGTGTGCTTGTATCAGTGATTGTATAAGAGCGTAACAATGTGCTAGTATTTGTATGATTAAGTGAGCTGGTGTGTGTATAACTGTATAGGTGAGTAAATGGCAGTGTGTTTAATTATTTGCATGACTGACTAGGTGTGTGAGTACCTCTATGGATGAGTGGCGGTGTTTGAGTGTCTATATAGGAGTAAGAGTGCATATGATAGTCCTGTACTGAGTGACCATAAGTATGAGTGACTGTACGGGTGAGTGAGTGGATGTGTGTGTGTAGACCTAAGAATCAGTGAGTGGGTATGTAGTTATTGGTGTTGGAGTGTCTATGGTTTTGCGAATGGCAGTCTGTAATTTAGAGTGGGTGTATCAAAGGTTATATTAGTGTGTGAGGAGGTGCATCAGATTATCTCGTGGATGATGTCATCAGTGATGTCATCGGTGATGTCATTTGAGATGTCATCAGTGATGTCATCAGTGATGTCACTGACCATGTCATGAGTGATGTAATATGTGACGTCATCAGCAGTGCATTGCGGGGCGCGAGTTATAGTTAGCTGAACTAACTATAACGGGGGAATTTCACGGGTTTTATACGAGTGAAATGTCCAACTAACTATAACTGTCCCTAAAACCTATGGTTTTTTCAGTGAATTTCAAAGATTTTTTAAATTCTAATTTCTAACTATAACGTGTCTGAAACCTATGGTTTTTTCTGTGAATTTCAAAGGTTTTTTAAATGCTAATTTCTAACTATAACGTGCCTGAAACCTATGGTTTTTTCAGTGAATTTCAAAGGTTTTGTAAATGACAATTTTTAAATGTATTAATTGTTATATTTATTTTTTTGATACTGATTTACTACATTTTTTAAAACTATTTATTTTTAGATATTTTATTTATTAAATTACATTGTAATTACATTATACATTACATTACAAAATATACTTTCTCTGAATGAATTACTTTAGTTTAAATAGTTTGCAAATAGGCAATAGAGTTTTAAGTACAGTAGTTACAGTTGTTGCAATGGGCAACACAATTTCAAACACAATGCAACATTGAGCTGAATGTGAATTTCTAGTTAAATGCAATTAGTTACTTTATGGATTACTTTTCTAACCACAGGACTGGATCCTAGATTCAGTCCTGGGACATCTCCTGTAAACAGTTGAGTAAAAGCGTTTTGGTTACAGTAGTGATTTTTAAGGAATATTATTGTATTTTAAAAGTTGACACTTAGAAACTTTTTCACATAGAATCACCAATGTTATCCTATGGGAGGAAATTCACTTAGCAGGTAAGTAGTGTTATCGTTACTTTTTCTTACTCGGTGTTGGATCCTGGATCCAGCACTGGTGCATCTCCTGTAAACAGTTGAAAGAATGCGTTTAAGTCATACAGGCGATTTTTAAGGAATATTTGTAATTTGTGAAAATCGACACTTTGAAACTTTTCTGCTGAAAACCAGACAATGGATTCCTATGGAAGGAAATATAAGTTACTGGTAAGTACGGTTAGAATTACTTTTCAGGGTCAGTGTTGGGCAAAAAGATGCAGCACTGGGTTCTCTCCTGATAACAGGTGAGTAAATCGGAGTTCGTAGTTCGGTTGATTTTAGAGGAATATTATAAAGTTCCAAAACTCCACACTTAGAAGAACTTCCAAGTGAAACCAGTCAATGTTAGCCTATGGAAGGAAATTCAAGTTGCTGGTAAGTTCGGTTAAAATTACTTTTCAGGATCAGTACTGGGCTGAAAGATGCAGCACTGAGGTCTCTCCTGATAACAGGTGAGTAAATCGGAATTCGTAGTTCGGCTGATTTTAGAGGAATATTTGTATGTTTCAAAAATCGACACAGAAACTTTTTCAGCAAAAGCAGGCAATGATATCCTATGGAAGGAAATTCAAGTTACTGGTAAGTACGGTTAAAATTACTTTTCAGGATCAGTGCTGGGCTAAAAGATGCAGCACTGGGTTCTCTCCTGATAACAGGTGAGTAAATCGGAATTCGTAGTTCGGCTGATTTTAGAGGAATATTTGCACAATGGTGAAGGGAGGGGAGGGGCCTGAGGTGACATCTGTGCAAACGCGCCCAGTGTCGCGTTTTTAAGTTGGGGGATTAAGTCCCCTTGAATCATGAGGGTCCCTGGGGCCAACTAGCCCACCAGGAACCTCCAGTATGCGCCAGGGGCTGCGTTGCAGAGACGTGTACAGAGGCCACACCCCTTTACACCTCTCTGCAACGCAGCTCTGTGGCGCATTCTGGACGTACCTGTTGGGCTAGTTGGCCCCCAGGGACCCTCAGGATTGAAGGGGATTTAATTCCCCATCTTAAAACACGCCACGGGGCCTGTTTGAACACATGTCACCTGAAGCCCCGCCCCTCCCTTCACCACTGTGCAAACGCGCCCCGTGGCGCGTTTTAAGTTGGGGGATTAAGTCCCCTTGAATCCTGAGGGTCCCTGGAGTCCAACTAGCCCACCATGTACTTCCAAAAAGCGCCTCAGAGCTGCGTTGCAGAGAGGTGTAAAAGGGGCGTGGCCTCTGTACACCTCTCTGCAACGCAGCCCCTGGCGCATACTGGAGGTTCCTGGTGGGCTAGTTTGCCCTCAGGGACCCCCAGTATTCAAGGGGAATTACTTCCCTTCTCAAAACGCGCCAGGGGGCGCGTTTGCAGACTGCTGCAGAGAGGGGCGGGGCCTCCCGGCACGATGCCGGTCTTCTTTTTTTTTCTTTTTTGATTGGGAGGGGGCTGCGCGGCCCCTTCCCTTGGCCACTTTTGGCCCCGGGGACCCCATCCCCCGGGGCCTGAGCATTTTATTTTATTTTTAAATTTAAAAAAAACGGGAAGGGGGCCGCGTGGCCCCCTTCCCTGGGCCTGTATTGGCCCCGGGGACCCCATCCCCCGGGGCATGCCCTCAATTTTTATTTTTTAATTTGGAGGGGGCTGCGTGGCCCCCTCCTCAGGCCATTTAAGGCCCCGGGGACCCCATCCCCCGGGGCCGGCCTTGCCCTTTTTTTTTTTTTTTATAATTTTGGGAGGGGGCTGCGTGGCCCCCTCCCTGGCCACTTATGGCCCCGGGAACCCATCCCCCGGGGCATGGCCTCTGGTTGGGGACTGTGGGGGTCCCCAATCCCC